>JAVLUX010000032.1:26597200-26729700 GCA_032164185.1 Moxostoma hubbsi
GCTTTCATTGCATCCACACTTGTTTACCTGCTACTGATTTGCCACTGGAGAGGAAGAGGGCTTGCCGTGCCTTGCTCTTCCTTTGTGCCCGCACCCCCAGCCAAGTCATTTATTTGTCTATTTACTTAGTGCTTCCCAACATGTCTCTCAGAAACCAGGAAAGGCTGCAAAGAGATGGTGGGGGGTGGGTTTGGAGTGTCTCTACGTAAAGCTGAGCCAAGACAGCAAGTCTTAAAAGAGCAAAGCATGTCTAAAGTTGAATGTGAAAGTAGAAAAAAGAACATGCTCATCTAAAAATATTGTGCTGCTTTTTAATGCTGAGAGAAGGAGCGATTTCAAGAAGAGCAAGGAAAGGAAGAGAGCAGGTGATTTTTGGACGGTCGAGGGTGGATTTGGCAGTACTGCCCTGTACTCAGCTGCTCCCATGTCCCGGACACTGGCTTGCGTTTTTGAGATTTGAACAGATGGTGAATGAGAGGCCAGTCCAGGCCAGCTGACAAACACCAACCTTTCCTTCTCTGTTCTTACACATCAACTAAAACAGCTTATAAGATGACACTTGAAGGCAAACATATTAAATTCAGTTAATTTCAACAGAGGTGCCGATTCAAGTTTTTGGCCCAAAAAAAGGATGAAATCAAAATTGAATTTTTTTCTGATCTATGTAAATTATTTTGCAGAAGATAAAAAATCAGTCATGACAACTCTCAGAATAAAGGTTCATGACATGTCATAATGATCGTATTTATGAGATGAGCGCAAATGAACACAACCACAAAGTCATAATTAACAGAGGGAAACTCAGGTTCCCCGTCTGTCGCTCACTTCAACATTGTGTCAAAGAAGCGACTCTAGGGGTCTCTCTTGAGCGCCGAATATGCCTCTGATCTATGAAAAAAGGCCAATGAGAAGTTGGCAGACAGTATTTGCATACCCCGCCCCGGACATACGGATATAAAAGCAGAGAAATAAGTCAAGTTCATTCAGAAATTTTCTTCGGAGAAGATGGTTGTACTGAAGCAAGCTGCAAGTCACACACCCATTCTTGTTCCTCTGACGCTCTCTGCTGTTGTCTCCTTCACTGCATGGCAGTGCAGCTTGCCCCTGGGCACTTCGACAGTACAAGAGCAAATGAAACAGTGATATTTCTTGTAAAAGAGTATTTTTCTCTGTTAGAGCAATACACAGCGGTGTTGAATGTCCTTTTCAGGACGCGTCTTTGTAAAGATGCCATTCCGCCCCCGTGTATTTCCTGGATGTGGAAGAGTGCTCTCCGCTTCAGACGGCCACAGGCGTAGTCTCGTGAGTCTGGGCAGCATTTAAGGATGGTTCATGCTCTCACTGCGAGGGCATGACCATGGCAACGTTGAGGTCGTGGCTTGCTTTCAATAGAAAGCACACCACTCCAGCCGCCCCTCGCATTGCTCCTTCTTCCCACGGGATTAAGTACGATGTGGCTGGTGATGGAGGTGATCTGGGGATGGCAACAGCGGCTCGCCTCACAGCCAGCCTGCTTATCCTCTAGAGCTCGAAGTGGATGAGCTCGCTGCTGCATCAGAGAGCATGGCGTCTGACACGGATGACTCCCCTGGGCTGCCGCATTCGGACCAGCACGCCCAGACTGAGGCTGATGCACAGATGGCCAAAATGCTTTCCCGAGCTGCTGCCAGCATGTGCTTGGACTGGAACCCTCTGTCCTCCCCACAGCCATCACGGTTGGATGACTGGTTCCAGAGGTCTGGGCGCCACTCACAGCCTTGCCCCCCTGGTCCCGTTTTTCACGGAGGTGCATGATGAGCTGACGTCATCATGGAGAGCACCCCTCTCCATCCGTCACAAAGCCACTTGCTCATCCACTCTCGCTGCCCTCGACGGCGGAGCGGCCCACGGGTACATGGCGATTCCCCAGGTGGATAGGGCTTTTGCGCACCACCTGTGTCCCGGAAACCCTACCACCTGGCGGGGTCGCCCTGTTCTCCCCTCCAAGGCCTGTAGGACAACATCCTCACTGACTGTGAAAGCCTACAGCGCCGCCGGACATGCCACTTCCGCTCTGCACGTCATGGCCCTCCTGCAATTCCACCCGGCCAAGGCGCTCAAAGATCTGCACAGGGGTAGCCATGATCCCGATGTGCTTCTGAACTGTGCTCAGTGACCGACCTCGCCCTTAGAGACACGAAGGTCACAGCGCAGTCACTCGGGCAGGCAATGGCCACGCTCGTCATCTGTGGCTCAACTTGGTCGAGATGCGTGAGACCGACAAAGCTCACTTTCTCAGCGCCCCTGTCTCCCAGTTCGGCCTCTTCGGCAACACAGTTGAGGCCTTCGCCCAGCAGTTCTCCGTGGTGAAGAAGCAGACAGAGGCCATATCTCACATCCTGCCCCGCCGCAAGCCTGCCGTCATGGGCCATGCCCCGTCTGCCTGCCAAGGGCATCCTCCTGCGGCTAAAAAGCACCCTGCTCTACCTCAACCCGGGCCCAGCTCTTAGCCCCAGCGTCGAGCACCCCGCAGGAAGCAGACACCCCCCGTCTCAAGGACCCCTCGAGGACACGGAAGGCTCCCAGGTGCTCCTGAGATGCTCAACCCAGAGCGCGAGATGTTAGCTCCGGAGCTGGTAAGACCACTCTGCCCCCCGGTGGAGGGCCAGGAGGAGAATCTTTTGTTGGATTTATTTCATTTGCCCCCCCCCCCCCCCCCCCCCCCCATACACGGGTCTGTGGTACCCACATTCTCAATTACAAAGCTATTTCCTTTGTCTCTGGTTCACCTGGCCTGCAAATGGCGTTCTCATGGCACCCTGCTGCCAGACATCCACAGTCCCGGCATGCTGGAAATGGACCCTCCGCCTTCAGCCCTACGACTGTTCCCCGGCCGGTCGGTTCCGACGAGTCTAGAAGACGCCTACACGGGACCTCCTCCTCAGTCGCTAACCCGCCCCCTGCCGGGTGTGTGGAGCAAGGTAAGTGCTTTGAGTCTTTTCTAAGCGCTAGAGCCTCGGGATGCGTCTTCGCCTCCTGACGCCGTATTACCTGCTCCGCTGAAAAGTCCCGCCAGGTACGTCAAAAATAACCGTCCCCTTGGTGCCCATAGCACCGAGCTTGGACTCGGTTACACAATTCAATTTGCTAGGCCCCCGCCCCCCTTTGCGGGCGTCCGCTTTACCACAGTATACAGCGAACATGCCAAATCCCTGTGCGTGGAAATCGCTACTCTTTTACTCAAAGACGCGATAGAGCCTGTCCCTCCAACCGAAATGAAGAAGAGTTTTTACAGCCCTTACTTCATTGTACCCAAGAAAGGCGGCGACTTATGACCGATCTTGAACCTGCGAGTTTTCAACCGGGCTCTGCTCAAACTCGCGTTCAAAATGCTTACGCAAAAACACATCTTAAATTGTGTCTGGCTTCTATATTGGTTCGCAGCGGTAGACCTGAAGGATGCGTACCTCCACGTCTCAATTCTGCCTCGACACCGACCCTTTCTACAGTTTGCGTTCGACGGGCAGGCGTATCAGTACAAAGTCCACTCCTTCGGCATGTCTCTGTCCCCTCGCATCTTCACGAAAGTCGCAGAGGCAGCTCTTGTCCCGCTCCGAGAAGCCGGTATTCGCATAGTTAATTACCTCGATGAATGGCTTATTCTGGCCCACTCACGAAAGTTACTGTGCGCTCACAGAGACCAGGTGCTCAGGCACCTCAACCGCCTGGGGCTTCAGGTCAACTGGCAAAAGAGCAAGCTTGCCCCGGTTCAGAGCATCTCTTTTCTCGGCATGGAGTTAGACTCAGTCTCAATGTCAGCACGCCTCACCAACGAGCGTGTGCAGTCGGTGCTGATATGCCTCGCCGCCTTCAGGCCAGGCACAACGACAGCGGACAGCGGAAAGGGAACGCTGTCTCCAAACAAAGGCTTTTCCACTGGGTCGTGGATGCCATTTCATTGGCCTATCACACCCAGGCCGTTTGTGGGCACTAGCCAGGGGCACCTCCCTGGCAGATATATGTAGAGCAGCGGGTTGGTAACACCTAGTACCTTTTATTAACACCTAATACCGAGATTCTACAATCTCCGGGTTGAGTCAGTATCGTCCCGTGTTTTCTCAGGTCTGAGCCGGTAGAACTCGGTAACACGCTGATGGTCTGGCTGGGTGGATCGCTTGCACCAGGCGCCCTTTCCCTTGGATGAGGTAAAACTGTGCGCTTTCTCTCCCAGGAGATCCCACTCATTCGGTTCCCTGGATTATTCAGGGGATCTGCAGTTTTGCAGTTCTCCAGTTCAGCAGAGGAACTCGCTGACCAAATCCACAGCAAGTACTTAATCTACCCTGTACTGGAATAGTTGCTCCATAGGGCAGGACTCCTATGTGGACTCCCCGTGTGTATTATCCGTGGTACGGTCCGCTTACGAGTGGACCCGCGTCTCCCTTAGGCAGTTCCAGCTGCCCTCTGGTCACTGTGTTGTAGCAACTCCCCCTCTAATGAGGTTGGATCTACCTCTGTGCCACTTCCACATGCCGCCTGAAAAACCCATGTGATGTATTCACCACTCTTACCTCCCCTTCAGGGCAGGGGTGGTCTCCACAGTGTCTTTTCCCCCTGAAAGAATAGGAAACTGGGTAAGACCCCCTTCCCTCGATGCATGTAAGGGCCCCGGCCGTTCTTGCTCTATGCGAGAAACATAGATAGAAAAGAGGCCCAGCCAGGCTTGGCCCGTTCCCAGGTTGGCAAGCGTTGCCTTGTTCCCCTGCCTAGGGTAACCAGAAGGATTCTAACAACTTTTTTGGGGCATTGGGGAAGGGTACGTGCAGTCTGACACAGCTGGTCGCCTCTTCACGTGAAATACCTGCCCGCTCCTGTGTCAGCAATACACATACATGGCTCAGCGCATGGCATGATTTAAATTGGACCCCTAGTGTCGCTTCTTCGACACAACATCGAAGTGAGCAACAGACGGGGAACGTCTAGGTTACGTATGTAACCTCCATTCCCTGATGGAGGGAACGAGACGTTGTGTCCTCCTGGCCACGTCACTGAGACAATTTCCGGCTCCTCAGAAAAATCCTGAATGAACTCGACATATTTCCCCGCTTTTATACCCGTATGTCCGGGGGCGGGGTATGCAAATACTGTCTGCCAACTTTTCCAAACGGACGGTGTGTCAATGAATGAATCATCATGGTGGAAGCAAATTTTATTGGACATAATTCAGTTTTATTTGTGAATTTTGAATGCACACTTTTTTGGGATTATTGATGAAGAAGAGAGATAAAGCTTGCCAGGAAATAAGTATAATTTAGCCTGAAGGTGACATTGCAGGGCATGCATGGATCAAGTGCAAGGAAGTGTAAGTTTCTCTCATGAACACAACAAGGAGATGTCAAGGCTTTATATTGAATAAGGAGTTACATTTTGGTCTGTTTCTCATGCAAAACATGGATTAAAATTAACTCAATTAATTAACTCAAGTTGTATGGGTTACCTTTATCTTTAAAGTTTGAAAGTTTTGGACCCCACCAAATTTAACAGTATGAATCTAAACACATCATACATATATGAAAATATATTGATTTAAGTTACACAGAATAAAGTCATATAAGTTTGAGACATCACAAAGGTGAGTAAATAATAACAGAATTAAGGCCTTGTGAAGGGATTAATTGAAATGAGGAGGCGAGAACCGGCTTGACAATATAAATAATATATTAATAAACTGAACCAAAAAGACAAACACACACACAGGTGTCGGACAGCTGTCTGTAAATCTCTCTCTCTGTAGCACTGCTATCTTCCGTCGGCCTTTATCTCTCTCGAGGGCTAATTAGCCTGATTAGGGGCCAGGTATGTGGAATCACAACCCGGCCCTGCCCTCCGCACTGCTACATTCCTCCCTCATTCTTTCAGGCCGCGGAGCCCCCGGCATGACGTACATTACCCTCCCCCACACACACTCTTTCCTTTCCGCCATGAGGTCAGTAAAAGAAGCTGTTTTAACCACTCGATGATGATATGAAGTAATATACAGTATATGCAGTCTTGTTTACATTATGAATGCATGACACTAATGCAATAATATGCTACACACGGCCATAATATGTGCCAGTTACACTCTGTTAATGCAATTTATTATGGCAAAGATGCAACTGCAAAGGTATAATGATGATAGAGGCATCTCTTTAGGCAGATGTGTGAATGACTTTGCTGCTGATGGCACATGAGTGAATAGGCACTTGAGAGCATTTGAGACGATTTGATTCCTTTAGTAGACAAATAAATAAATAAATCACATGACTTGGTACTGAAAATGTCTCTAAGCAAACAATCGTACAGATGTACTGTTGGTAAATATGCACCAGTTCGCTAATAACTCTGCACATTGATGTGTTCATGTTGATTGATTTTGACTATTGAACAACATAAACAAAATTAGCTATCGGCCTCAAGGTAGGTGGAGCTCTTGGTCACACCTACCGATGATGTGGACCAATGGCAGTAAGAAGGTGTTTATCAGCCGAGCTGTTACAAACTACTGAAACAAATGCAAAAATGTGTTCTAAATGACATAACACCCATTCGTTCTTCGATTTCTTAGTAAGTATAATGAGGTCTTTATCATTTTTAGGTGAACTATTCCATGTGCAATGGGCTAGACCCCAATCAATCTGACGAATTACAGCTCTGTCAAGATCCCTTATCCAGTCGTAAGAGAACTCTCCACACAGAAAGGTGAACCACACAGCAGTTTGCCAGCTAAGACAATCCAATCTTGATTGTATTGTATGTTTAAGTTCTATTCAACTCTTGCTTTGCATCCACAATGCATATCACGCATTGACAAACCCTCACTTTTCATTCCCCAGCTTTGGATATATGTTAGTCCAATGTTTGCCCTGACATGGTGACAGTGATGTCTGGTTAAGTTAGTTACATGGGCTTTTTTCAGTTTTTTCCACTCCATTTAAAGGGCTTTAAGTCAGAAAAGCTTTACCAGTGATTGATTGTCCTGTGATGCACATACAATGCATATATGTCATGTGATATCTCTCGCTCGCGTGCTGGAAGTTTCTGGTACTGATAGGTAGACAAGTGTCAGCGTCTAAAGTCCCAAAGGTACTTTATATCCTGCTTCCAACTCATGCCATATTCTTTCCCAATTTTCACTTCATTTCTTGCTTTTTGCCCCCTCCCTTTTTGTGCCATTTACCATTTGATAACAGTTTAAAAATGTACACAAAATTCTTAGAGACTCAAACATTGTTGGCAACTGCACACAAACAAATGCACGAGGAGGTCTGCTTTTAATTTGATTTGATATCGTATATGAAATAGTATATGTCCATGGAAATTTAAATCAAATGTCATGAGTTTTATAACACAACCTAGGTAAAGAAACTGTCTTAATCAGCAAATTGACATCTGTAATGCAATTGATTTTATATTTTCAGAGTTTATTCACATGCGTCTCAATGAAATCATCATTTAAGAAGACATTTGCCAGTAAACAAAAGAATCAGCTGTGGCTCTCATAAGCGATAATGGAATAGCTAATGACAGCAGAACATATGTTCACACATCACATAAACTCTCTCTCTGTCACTCATCACTCCTTTCTATCTCTCCTTGGCTCAGCACAGTTTTTAATTCCCAAAATGAGAGCATGTTTTCCTAGTATTGAACTGCCATAGTTAATTTGAAAATTATTTTCTTCAGGCCTCTTGTTTGTGTTTGCAGGCTTTTAAAAGAGATCTCCACATTGAAAAATTAGGCAAATGGACTTGACAGACATAAAGACCCTTTAAACTGGAGGGAATATTCATTAGCACAGTGTTGTGAGAGCTTGTTAGTCAGGCTCCTAAATGAAGATCGCTAATACAGTCGATGCATGTTTGGTTATTAGTCCTTATGAGGGCCGAGCTATTAAAGCTTGCAGTGCCATCACAATAATTCCACTTATTTCTGCATGCACACAAAAACTCATTACAAACTCAGAATGTGGGATGTTTATATCTCTTGAAATTGTTGTCCTGCTGCTTAAAATGCAGTTATACATTACTCTGGAGCTTAAATAAATCAAGAAATAAATTGACATAAAATACACTGTGTAACAATTTATTTAAAAAAAAAAAAAAAAAAAAAATGGTTTCTGGGTAGTAAGTGTTATTTTCTAATTGCTTATGACTCAAAAGTATAGAAAATTATTATCATTACCCACAAACTTTGTGACCAGGTCAGTGATATTTTGAAATATACTTATTTTCCAGAACATTCCAGATAGATTCAGTGCTGAGTAAGCTTGGAGTAATTTCTAGAACTTTCTAGAACTTTCCAGTAATATAAATAGTATATAAATACAGGGGCCTTAAGCCCACCAGTTCAGTTTAGTTCCAGCTGCCTAAGTGGATACATATCTGCATTTTTCTGAGATGGCATCAAGAGGCTGCAAGCATCGGCAGATGCATTTTGCTATGTATGCGGCCAATTTATCAAGACAAGAGCGAAAAAGTACTCAGAGGAAGCATCTGCTAAGATGTGTGAGGCCTACAAGGAATATTTTGTCATGCGTTTGGGTATCAAGACTAACCCTGGGCACCTAATTTCACCTGTGAGCACTGCAATAAAAACTCTGGAAGGTAAGAAAGACAACTGTTGCTCGGAATGTGTAAATTTTTTTAATTTTAAAATGTTTTACAATTTTCAATGTTATTGAAAAAATATATTGTATATGAAAAATGTTGCGAGAATCTTTTACACATTAGTCATGGTTGAAATAAATGAATTTTTGCAGGATGGTACAGAGGGGAAAAGAGAGCCACGGAGTTCGCTATCCCAAGAATTTTGCGGGAACCCACTGACCACTCAAGCAACTGCTACTTCTGCATGGTGGACCCTTCTAAACGTCGGACTGGCAAGAATGCACCTGCTATCATGTATCCATCGCCTTCCTTCATCCATCGCCCTCTGTGCCACACTGCCATGAGCTCCCTGTACCCAATCCTCCGGAGAGAGAACAGCCGTCTTTAGAAGAGAGCAGCAAGTCAGAGAGCGAGGAAGACGTTGTAGATCCAGATGACAATTTCAGAGGTGGAGCTGAGGAGAAGAACCCATACTACCCCAACCAAAAAGACCTTAACAATTTGATTAGAGATTTTGGTCTCACCAAGTCCAATGCTGAGCTTTTGACATATCCTTAAGCAGTGGAACTTTTTTGATGACAGTGTGCAAGTCGCAGATCAGAGGAAGCATCACCAACATTTTTCCAGCTTCTTCACTCGTCAAGATGGGCTCTGCATCTGCCACAATGTGACCAGTCTGTTCGAGGCAATCGGAATCGCCTGTAACCAGAATGAGTGGCGCCTATTCATTGACAGCTCATCCAGGAGCCTCAAAACCGAGCTGCTCCATAATGGTAACAAGTACCTGACTCTTTCCCTGGCTCACTTGGTGCACCTCATAGAGGATTACAACGGTATCAAGACCTTGCTGGACACCTTGAAGTATGATGAGTTCATTTGGGGGCTGATTCGTGAAAGTGATTTACAATATAATCGTAAATCTGAAAAACCACTCACTTCTAAATCTTTTGTAGTCATATTTGTATTACCTTAGTATTAATGCATGTTAATTTGGATTCATATGTTGTTGTTTTTTCTGACTGTTTTCTCCTGTTTTCTCATTGGAAATAAGTACATTTCAAAATATCACTGTCCTGGTCACAAAAGCAAAGTTTGTGGGGAATAATAGCCATTTTCTATTCTTTTGAGGCATAAGCAATTAGGAAATAACACTTATTACCCAGGAACAAAAATTGTGTTACATAGTGATATTGACTTTGATACTTTATTATCCTCTCTTTATTATGAGAGAAAAAAGTATCTTTGTTTGCTTCGGACAACAGTCAATTATACAGTTCAGCGGTCACTATTCAAACATATTTGACCACAGAATTGATGACCAATAATTTATCTTAAAAGAAACAAGTATTTCAGATAGGCATGTAAGGGATATAGTCAACAGGTTGTTATCGCAAAATAAACCCAGCCAGGGTGATCAGGACCCGATGTGAAGCAGAGGAAGAACAAATGGACATGAAACATTGATTTCAGTTGAAATTATTTTATTAGATTACTTGTAGAAATTGCACAGTGATCCGAGAAGCAGGAAAGATGACTTGCAATACCCAGATGACCAGTTTTTACTAAGACCTATTTGTTGTACCCAGGTAGAAACTGTAAAATTTGGTCATTGTTTTAGGTAACAGACACCTAGTGAAAAAAATAAAATAAAAAATACATTTACACCTATAAACCCTCAGATACTTGGTGTCCACTTATGGAATAAAGCAGTTTTTAACCATTTAGGTATTGTGACATCGAATGTACATCGAAACAACTTAAAGTCAACATGACTGACAAAAATGTTAATACACCAATTACCTCTTCAATATCCAATATCTTCTATTGCATTGCATAGATGTGTAACTCTCAAAATATACCATTTGGAAATAATAATGATTAAAAAGATTCAGAATTGTTATATTCTCGTTTTGAAGTAAAAATACACATTAATATTTCCCCCCTTTGTTATTTAATAATTCATGCATCAGATGATTAATGAAGGAATTACCTGGGACCTTTTCCAGGCCACTTGATTAAACAAGGATACTAAGGAAAAATACCCAATGACTTCATAAATATAGTGTCACAGGACTGAACACTTGTAGAGAGATGTTGATTAATAAAGAAGAGAAGTATTGTATACTGGTAGGGTGAGAGGGTAAAGATGCCATATTGTTGAGACGCGTCTTATGGGCTCAGTCTCATATTCTCCTTCCCAGTTGGGGACATGATGGATGCGGCCCGTCCATGCCCAGATGGAGCAGGGCAAATTCCATCCATCACACAGAGGGGGCAAGCAGAGATTTCACCCTGCTGGCATCCTCATGTGGCACACCCTGTGCTGGGTGTAGATGAAACCATCACTATGGTACCACACTGTTTAGCTGTTTTTTGGGCATATGAGACAAACCAAACACATCCACAGCCACGGAGTGTATGGAGATGAGCGGATGTTTTCAATTTATACTCTATGGGAGCTGAGCAAGCGATGAGAGCATCAATAAGTTGAGAAATACTGAACTTTATGCAAATGAGAGGTGAAAAACCAGCCAGTTGTTCTGAGTTGAAGGGATTCTGTCATACATGTTTCAAAATACACATTTCAAATTTGCTTAGTTTCATTCAGATTTTAAATGCTGTTTCACACTTTCAATCTGGCTGTTTTACATTCTGGCTATAGGCTGTGATGGGACTAACAAAAGTATATTCAATTGACAGGTATAGGTAGGTAGGTATACTTTTGGATGTTCAGAAAAAAAGGTCTGCAATGTTTTACAGCTGTAATCGTACATATCTATGACGATGCATTGAACATAATCACAGACCATACTTAAGACAACCACACTGCTGAACATTTTACAAATACACCCCATAAGCAGCAGATCTCCGGTGTTTCGGATACTCTTGAGGTTTCTTCCACACCAGTGGATGCATGCCATCACATCCAAGTGAATGGTGGCCAGGCCTTTAAAGCTATGTACATTAAAACATTTGTTAGATTTTGGTCTGTTCTCAGCCAAAACCAACTGAATAGCTTCAGAAGACATGGATTAAACCATTGGAGTATCATGGATTATCTTTATGCTGACTTTATCTCCATATTGGAGATACAAAGGCCTTGCCACCATTCACTTGCATTGAACGGACCTACAGAGCTGAGCTATTAATCTAAAAATCTTTGTGTTCTGTAAAAGAAAGAAAATCATACACCTATTGGATGGCATTTTGGCTGAACTATTTCTTTAACATGATTTTCGGAAGCTGTTTGCTCCTTAGTTTAAGCACATTAAATATTACTCAACCCAAACAGAACTTTGTCAGAATAAGGACGTTTGGGAGCCCTGCAATCCTCACCTACTGTGAGCGAGCGATCATGGATGGAGCAATTGCAAAACGCACTAAAATGAAAAATTGCAAAACACGAATTGCTATTGGGGCAAAGAGAGTGTTCACAGAAATGTATAAAGACAAAATTATCTGTGCATGTAAATATTTTAAAAAAAAAAGTCTTGATCTATCAAGACTCATGAAGTGACTAAGTGTAAATATGCCTATAGAAACTGCAGCCCATATCAGCCACAAGGCTTTATACAATACTAAACACAGAGTATTAATGCAGCGAAGTGGGCAGACAAGGAGTGAGGATCCAGTTGCAGCTTTTATTGAAGGTAACTCAAAGTAAAACGAAGTATAAACACAGGAACAAATGAAACATCCACGAGGGGAAAATAAAGACATGAACACAAGATAATAACACGGGGAGTCTTCCAAGGAGGGCATAGGCAGGAACACGGACTAAGGCAGGAACACGGACTAAGGCAGGAACACGGACTAAGGCAGGAACACGGACTAAGGCAGGATTCGGGAACAACATGGACTGAACATCAAACAATGACCAACAAAGGACAAGGTGAACATGAGGGCCTAAATACAAAACCAAAGGGAAACTAAAGCCAATGGGCAAACAGAACTCAAAACAAGATAATGAGGCAATTAACTAAAACCAATAACAAAACTAGAACTGATAATAAAGTAATCAAACAATGAACCAATGAAAGGCAGACATATGAACATGGAGGGAAAACAGGACATGACCAGTCAGGGAAACAGGAACAATGAGTGATTTCAAAATAAGAGTGCATGAACACAAGACAGTATGGAATGTAAAAGGTGCCAGAACTTAAAAAATAAGAGTGCATAAGCAAAAGAGAATATGGAACGTAAAAGGTGCCAAAACTTAAATAAAAAGGTACACTAACAGAAGACAGTGTGGATCGTTACAATTAATATACAGTATATACTATAAACTAAAATAAGAATTAAATTGTGCAATATAATTAATTGTCATCATATCTTCATTATAGCTCATTGTTGCACAATGTAAGTTTATAAACTACCACAGGAAACAAGTACACATTCACACCTCTCACTTTGATCTCAAACAGATCGATCACAATTTACAGGAAATCATTTTGAAGTCATTCTGAAATTCAATGAATCGATGGACAAGTGGGGGTTGGAAATGGGAAAGGGGAAGAGAAAAAGAAAGAGAGAGAGAGAGTTCCCGCTGCCAAACTCACATCTGCTCATTAGTGAGGAGTATTTTCCATATTCTCAATAACTCTCTCAAATATGATTGGGCCTCTGCCATCGAGTTGAGATTGTTTGGGATTGTAATGGAGCAGAATATAACACAATCACTACGTTGAATTATTGAAATTATATAAGGTCCAGTTCAAAGCCGCACTGAAAACTAAAGGGGTAATAATAGTACACCAATGACATTACAGGAAGTTGACTAATGAAGCAAAACATAAATAATTTCCCCTTTCATTAATTACACTATAGGTATTTAATCAATTGTCATTAATTATTGAAGTTGAGGTTAGCTCATCTGCTAGGTTAAATCACAGTGAGAAAATGAATTAGAGGTATTGGAATTAAATATTAACATTGCTAAATGATGCCTTGACACTTCAATAAAAATAATATAATTTGGGATAGGAACAAGTAAGGCCATAATAGACATGATTAACATGTAATATTATTAAATTAGTGAACTGAGGTCAAAGGTAAACAGTCTGTGAGTTAGTTGTGTTCTCTTACTACACTGGACCTCCTGTAGGGAAGAACGATTTATTTACATTTTACCTAACTACAGGGTAGGGTAAATTTCAGAATTTACAAATTGGCTCTCTTTTAATGAATGGCATGGAATCTGAGTTGAAGCTAGAATTTACATTTGGAATTTAAATTGGAATGTCAGGAGGAATAATTTACTGAATTGCAATTCAAAGATTTACTGGCAGTTTTATGACAAACCACACAGAATTAAATCATTAATTTTAACTAAGTATGCCCAATTTCTATAGGTGTCATTTTTAAACATCCTATCTGGTTCTAGAAAATATGATATGAAAGCATGTTTATAGGTAATTCGTAATAAATTAAAAATGTATTTGCCGCATGAATTTATTTGAATTTCATTCAATTTTGATTGTGCTTCCTTAAATTCAAATTACAATTACAATTCTGCATCCTTTTCTTCTACCTCATTTCAAATCCAATTGAACTTCTGTAATTGATTTGCAATTTAACCCTCTGGGGTCTGAGGGTGTTTTGGGCCCTGGAGAAGTTTTGACATGCCTTGACATTTGTGCTTTTTCTCAGTTACTTATAAACATTGTTACGTGTGGGTATATTGAACCATTAGTGTGTGTGTTATTTCTTTTGAGTTTGTATGTGGAGATTTGAGAAGGGAGTTTTCCTTGCACAGCGGAAGTGAAGTGACGTCATGGGAGTTCCTGCTATTTAAGCTGTGACGGCGTTGACGCCGTCTGGTTCCCGCCCCTCTCGCCTGATTACCAGCTGGGGGTTCCTCGCCTTGCGGCGAGATCACTCTACTCTTTGCTTCGCTTCGCCATGCTGGAGCGAGCCTAACGACTGTTTTCTTTTGACTTTAGTTTAATTGTTTAAACCAGGTAGTGGTGTTTTTTTTTTTGTTAGTACACTTTCTGTTATTTATTTAGTACAGTGGAGGTAAGCAGCTGCCCAGAAGATTCACCTGTTCTAGTTTTCTTCGGGAGTTAGGTAAGATCTCTCCTGGAACTATAGGGTTAGTCAAGGGTTCCTGTTTTTCCTGTAGCTGCCCTACCTGTGTTGTTGATTTGGTTAATTTATGAGTTATTGCCTGTTCATCTCATGAGGTGCTTTGTTTCTGTCATTAAAAGCTTATGGTGTGATTAACATCAGAAACGCTACCCAATCGCCTGTGATTTTTGATATGTTCGGTCTTTGTCTTTTGGGTGATTTAAAACGAGCTGAATTAGATTAAGGGCCGTAACAACATATTAATGGCTAATGTCTGATAACACTGTATTCAGCTCAAACTGGAATAATATATGAGCAACATGTGTGTACATGTTTGTATTTTTGAGAAAATAACATTTCTGCATGGGTTTTAAAAAAAGCAAAAAAAAAACAAACACAAAATTTAAGTCAATGAAATAAGGCCATATAACACATACTAAACATTGGTCTACAAGACTTTTGAGAACTGGAGTTTTTGCTACAAAATTATTTGAAAACCAACCTGATCACTCATTCATACAAAACAATATAATTATTTAACTTTTGTAAGACAATTTTAGTGTTAGAAAGGTCATATGCGAGGAGGCGTGAACTATTATGAATATTGATGTGATTCACACGAGGCGACAAAGACCTCTCCCCTGGTTCTTTCAATGAGCAATGTGACAGAAAGAGAATGAATGTGAGGAGAATTAATGACAAAAATCAAGTTTTAAGTTAAAAGAAGTAATCTGACTATACATTTTCTTTACACAAAGACTTTACTTAAAAATGTTAGACCTATACAACCATTTAAAAGTTTTAAAAGGCATCGTCAAGTAAATTCTGAATGGCACACATACCTGCTTAGCTAAAATTTGTATTAAACTCTCTTGAAACAGTTTGAAATGAATGAAAATGTAAATAATAGATTTCCTCTCTGAAAACTGCTCTCAGAAACTTATTTACAAAGCTGGGTTAATGAGGTAATTTTCAATCAGAAGATCAATTAATCCACACTCATTGTTTCATCAATTGTTGTAAGGTGTAGTGATATAAGCAGGTGCTTATAGTACTATACCTTACAACAATGCCAAGTTATTGCCTTTGTCCCCCTCCTTGATTAAACACTAACAAATAATATTGAATTTGATATTTAAGAATAATTTATTGTGTTGGGTTTATTTTAATTAGCGGGCTTTGGAGAGTAGAAGAACTGCTCTGCTAAAAAAACACTGTTGTTATGCTGGGACTGGAGCATTGCCAAGCTTTTGTTTAGTGCCACCATATTTCCTTTATGACTGGCTGATGAAATAACAACCCAAATCTTGCATGCATATTTTCGGTTTTTTTTTCCTTGGAAGAAAGTAGCACATTCATCCATCACTGAAAGGCTTTGTGTTTCTATGGGTGATGACGACCCTGAAGATAACGTTAAGTGAACAAAGACATTGGCGCCTCCTGATTGGCTCATTTAATCTCTGTCACTGTAATTGTTGCAGGGTGAATGTAGACTGATTTATGAGCTAAATCAATGCTTCAGACCCTAAAATTTCCCCATCCTCGCAACTATGAATTTTCAAAGATGGATAAAATGCTCCTTCCTCAAAAATTGAAAAGGAAACTAATTTCCAATAACATGTACATAAGTGCATTTGGGTAGTGGAATTACATTTTCATTGTCTCTTTCTTTGTGTCTTAACTTCATCTTTCAATTTTGAGCAGAACAGGGAAATAAATCCTTCTTTACTGTCCCCAGTGTTGAAAAACAAATAGGAATTTTATTAAATTAATAATTATTTTGTTAAAACAAAGTTTAAAAAGCATCTGGTATTATTCATAGGGCTGTACTGTCCTAAAAGATGGCACTTGTCTAAATAAGATTAATTGAAAAACTATTGTCTCCATAGGTTACTGATGTCTACAAAGCCTAATTTTTAGACAGGCAATTTTTGGGCAATCTTACTCAGTTTGTCTGAGGTGTTTGCCTATCATGGTATTTTTAAATAAAATCGTCATGGTTACTGTTGTAACTTCCATTCCCTGATGCTAGAGAAGTGACATTGGCCAGGAATGCCCACTCCATTTAGGTTTTCTTTTGAGGAGCCGAGACAAGGTCCGGCCATTTCAGCGGCATGTACAGTGTTGTGGCAAGAGGGACACAATGTCTCATTCCCTCCAACAGGAAATAGAGGTTACAACATTAACCATGACATTCCCCTTCTGTCACTCACTCGACATTGTGTCGATGTAGTGACACTAGCGGTCCTTGCGTGCGTAATAGCAGAAGCATCAGACTGCATGTAACCTCCCTCAACACCCCAAAAGACGTCATGTAGGTCCCCACATTCCTTTAACTAGCATGGGAGCAGGCCATGCCAGCCGTGGCCTTTTCTCTCATTGTTTTTCTCTCCAGAGAGTATTAGATTCAGCTGGGGCCAGATAACGCTATTGTACTGCCGGGGAAAGTGTTCTTTCCTTTCCCCATGGAGGCCACACCCTGCCCAGAGAGGAGGTTAACATGTGGCGGTACGACATGTGGGCTCAAGAGTCGCACATGGAAGCAGCACGGTGGCAGGTCCTGCCATGAAGGGGAGGAGCTCTACAAACACAGTGACCGGAGCAGAAAGCACTCTCCCCAAGGGAGACGCGGGTCCGCCGACAGGGAGACCTTACCACAGAAAATACATCACAGGGGGTTACTGGAGAAATCGGCACCTGTGGAGCACCTATCACAGTACAGGGCATATTAGTACCCGTAGTTGGTCTAGCTGCGAACTCAGGGCTAGGGAGCCTCAGGGCTAGGGAGGAAGGACATCAAGGGTCCATGACTTTGAGAACTCGACTGGGGGTAAAAGCGCATGTTTTCGCCTCAGGGGAAGGGAAAGGCACTATATGCAAGCGATACACCAGACCAGCTGTTACGTATTACCAAACTCTACCTGTTCATACCTGACAAATCGGGATGAAACCAGCTCAACCCGGAGATTGTAAAATCTTGCAAAGGTGTTGGGTGTAGCCCAGCCCGCTGCTCTGCATATGTATGCTAGAGAAGTGACATTGGCCAGTGCCCACGAGGATGCCATACTCCTAGTAGAGACTGAACTGAGACTGGTATGCCAGAGCAATGGCATCCACAATCCAGTGGGCAAGCCTCTGTTTGGAGACAGCGTTCCCTTTCCGCTGTCCGCCAAAGCAGACAAAGAGCTGCTCAGAGCGTCTAAAGCTCTGCGTGTGATCCAAATAGGTGTGCAAAGCATGCACCGGACACAGCAACGTCAGGGCTGGGTCTGCCTCCTCCCGGGGCAGTGCTTGCAGGCTCACCACCTGATCCCTGAAAGGGGTCGTGGGAACCTTGGGCACATAGCTCGGACGGGGTCTCAGGATGACGTGAGAATCTGCCGGACCGAACTCCAGGCAAGTGTCGCTGACAGAAAACGATTGCAGGTCACCAACCCTCTTAATTGAGGTGAGCGCAATCAGGAGGGCCGTCTTCAAAGAGAGGGCTTTCAGCTCGACTGAATTTAGCACCTAAAAAGGGGCTCCAGAAAGGCCCAGGAGGACTGTGGAGAGATCCCATGAGGGGAAGAGCCATGGTCTGGGAAGATTCAGCCTCCGGGCGCCTCTGAGGAACCTGATGGTCAGGTCGTGCTTCCCAAGGGACTTACCGTCCACTGTGTCGTGGTGGGCCGCTTTAGCGGCCACTTATACCTTCAAGGTGGAGGAGCACAGCCGCCCCACCAGCCTCTCCTTCAGGAAGGAAAGCACTGACCCGACTGCGCATCTCTGGGGGTCTTTGGCTTGGGAAGAACACCAATTCGTGAACAAATGCATCTTGAACGGGAGTCTGTGTAAGGACTGACGCATGTTCGGTGTCTGGTCACCTTAACACAAGCGGTCATGAACACTGATTATGTGACCAAAGGAGTGAGGAATCTGCTCTCTTTTTGGCAATGTGGGTTGTCAAAAGAGAAAAGGAAACAAAGGATTTAGTATTCAGCTCACTACAACCGCTCGGCTCCGAAGAAAAGATTTTCATGGAGTGGGCTTTCCAGCTCCTTTTATACCCATATGTACAGGGGAGTGGCATGCAAATTCCACTCGCCAATTCTCATTGGCCTTTTGTGAAAGAATGGGAGGTGTTCGGGGCTCTCAAGAGTGACCTCTAGTGTCACTACATCGACACAACATTGAGTGAGTGACAGAAGGGGAAACACTTTTAACTTGATCTTTGGAGGAATCTTACAGCAATTTGTCCATTGTTGCCAAAGGTTTGCCTGAGGTTCACCACTACCGGTGAAGAGCTGCAAACTTCTGGCAAACATTTGTGGTGAACAATTGTAAATAATGGAAAATGTAGCATCTAGCGAAACTGATGTAAGTAAAAAATTTTTACCATCACACCACACTGTGTGAAAATGTGCGTTGTTTGAGATACATGTGATGAACTGAGGTTGGCCAACGCGCTATAGCTAGCTGAAACACATAACATGCATTTGAAACATCACATCTGTCAGCTTTTAAATGGTGAATGCTTCCATGTAGTAAAACTTTTTTACGTGTTCCATTTGGGATGATACTAAAATTCATACACTACATGAGTGCATAGTGTATGTTGTAGATAGTGTATAGTGTGTCATTTGGGACAGCTATTGCACACCCAGTTTATATGACTTCATATTAATTCAGAAACTGTCATATTCCCTAATACAAATACATAATGTTTAACCTAAAACATATTTGAATCAAAGTTTTTGTTAAGTTCTATTTGTTAACTACCCATTTACATAATTACAGATTCCTTAGCAAAGAAGTATTATTGTTTTTATTTATTTAAAAAAGCTAGTTGACAAATTTTTTCACTGTTCACAGTTCATTTTAGTGAACATTGTCTTTTGGTGAGCCAAATTCAAAGACAACACATGACTAAATCTGACTTCCTCTCATGTATGTGCCAAATGCAATTAACAGCCCCGAAGACAGAGGCTGCCAAAACAGGCATAGGGAGCAGGCTATTGATATGCATTATTCCTGCTTGGAAAGCAAATCTGTATACTTGCCAGCAGGGCCATAGCAAGTAATTTTGGGCCCCCTGTCTATATATTGCTCTGCGCCACTTACCTATAAAAATAATACAGTTTTGAATTTGTCATGGGCCCCCCTGGACATTTGGGCCCCTAGAATCTTTACCACCTTTCACCCAACTAGCTTCGGCCTTGCTTGCCAGGCCAATTGAAAGCAGCCAATTGAAATTTGATCCATACACGCATAGATGCCCAGACCAAAGAATTACTATGGATATAAACTTTTTGTTATGAACTCACCTGAGAGTATGTTCAGTTGTGTGCAATGAATTGGAGAAAGAGACGCATGGCCTTGGCAATGGAGGTTGTCTTTTGAACATCAGTAGTGACTATAGGAAATGCTTGATTGATGTGATTCAAATGATCCACTTCAAAAGTCTCAAGGTGCTGCACAGTCTTTGCCTTATGCTGCAGTAGATGTCCAGTGTCTACTGTCTAGCCTTTATGATGTTTCTTCGGACGTTAATAATATACCAGAAAATGTGTTCTCTGTTATAACCCCCTCATTTTCTGTTCTTGCAATTGCATCGACACGTTACAGCTTGTACAATGTTTTTCCATGTGTGTACATTTTACTGAACTTCTGCTCAAAAAGTGTCTCTCTGCTCAGTTGTTGACATGCATTTTCAGTAAAGAAGACAGCAGGGAAATTATGCAAGCTCAGCGAGCTCCCACAACATTCTCGCATCTCGCTAAGCAGATTATTCAAATGACCCCACAGGTGCTCACTATTGATGTTCCACTGTAAGACACCTGCAACGGTGCCTCTCCACAGGAAACACAAGGTCATAGCTTATTCAGAATTAACCTTTAAGATCTTGTTTAATCCTCCATAATGCCAAAGAATATCAGTAAATGAGTTGTTTGTCCATTCACTCTGGTCAGGTTCGAACATTGTTACCATACGTGTCCACTGGTGTGTGGTGAGTGAGCTTATTTAATTAATTTCTATAGAAGCCAAGCACCACGTTCTCGAGGTGGATTGTGGAATTGACAGTGGAGTGGATCAAGCACAGGGTGCGGCTGAAAGCATAAAAAATAGAGAATTCTCAGCTTTATGCAAATTAGAAGCAAAAATCGCTTGCCGCGAGCAAATCACTGTGAGCTGAAAGCAGTAAGGTCTGTTAGAAGTGCTTCAAAATCTTCGAAAATAGAGACCATTGGCTTCAATGGTTTCTACGATCTACTTTGGCTAATCATGCTTTTGAGAAACGTAGTGATACGAGAGAAGTGAAACGAAAATGCACGATCATATGTTATGCATTTCAGAATATGATGTGTATGTTTTTAATCATCTAAAGTCATCATATATTTTATTGGTTACAATATAAAAAAGTACCACCTACTGTAAAATCTAACTATTTGCTTACCTGACTATCCAAGGGAATTGGCAATTTCTCTCCAACTCATCTTTTTCTCCACCTGGTTGTGGTACAGTTCAGAGGAAACATCAAATACGCACTGGTGTTCCTGCCAATGTTCCACAAATTTTTCCTCCATTTCTTCAGTCCAATGAGACTTTCTTGATACTGCAGCCTTGCTAGTTGATGTTCTGTTGCAGGTACATTGAAACATCGCACTGAAACTTCCCATGCCCCATTTCTTGCTCTCTCATTGGCTGTAGGTCAAAACATATTTCACATTGCACGATTTGGAATCGCAGACGGGTCCAGATATTTTAAATTCTAGAGATCTTGCTGAAATTTGCGATGTGTCGGTGCTTCTCAAATCGCTTCTTTGATAGTTCATACATTGTGATCTTCGCTCATGGGAGAGAGCTCCGATTTGCCAACAATTTCAGGCTTTTGTCGGCAATCTCCACAAAACTGTCGGCGAGTGAAAATCAGGTTAAAATTGTGTAGTGAAAACTCAGAATAAGAGTAGCTCCTAATGTTGACTGTCATCAATCCATATTAAAACAATGTTTTAGAATATTATTTTGACAGTAACCCTTTAAAAAGGTATCACCTGAATCACAAATGTGTCGATGTATTTTAATAATATAGCAATATATTTTTACATAATAAAATTAACATTGACCTTTAAAAATGGTATCGTATGAATCTTAAGGGTTTATTCATGATTGCAAAATTAATTAGAGATCCAGTTAACTCTCCAATGAACCCAAACACCCCAATTACACCGGAGATCAATTCTGACAACTTTGCGCTCAGTGAAACTGTGTAGCACGGATGAATTGGGAATTTATGTCATTCTGTCAGCACGTAATCACATTTCATGTGCCCTTTCCCGACCGCACATATTCCAACAATACATAGTGTATGTTTTCTTGTGGCTGCATGCTCACTTCAGAGAAAAAGGCAGCATTCATGGCCATCCATCCATCCATCCATCCATCTATCTAGTAGTCCATAGGCCTTGTGCTCTACATATACAGTCTAATACGATAGACTTGTGTGAAGAACAGACCAAAATTTAAGTCATTATTCAGTGATATTATTCACTGCGTCTCATGACCAATTTTAATTGATGTAAATAGTGCCATATTTAGGTACTCTTAGAGAATTTCTTTCTTGGACTCTTCAGGGATTTCTTTCAATATATTGCATTACATTTTTCACACAAAGCTATAATATGGCTCCAGAACACTTGGAATATAGTGTACAATGAACAATCTCTTTAAGCTGCTGTCACTAGACTTTTGTATTCCATACATTTTTATACAGATACATAAAACATGGGAAAATGGGTTCACAATGATTTCACTATTATGCAAATTTGTAAAGCCAAATCTCATTTGACCGTTAAAGGATTGAAATATCACAGATTGGGCTAAATGCAAATAAACTTTAAATTTTGGTTTGTAGTGTTGCATGAGAGTGGAATAGACAGTATGTTGTACCATTTTGAATATATTGATGTAGTATGTATGCCAGTGATGTGTTTTTCTGTGCATATGTGACACCTTTCATGTCACACTTTTTGAATATATATTTTACTCTGAATAAATCAGATAAAGTTATCTGTGAATAAGTATAAAAGCATTTATTCATTCAGTAGCCATCCTCTGTAAACTCTTATAAACAAACACGCACACAATCAGACACCACTCCTATACTGTACCCCTCCCAAAAAAAAGCACTTATTTGCCAGACAAACACACACACACATCTCATATGCCTCCTCTTAAAGTGACTCTAAATCACTTCACTGCCATACCCAGACTCACTCAGAATACACACATTCATATACACACACTTTCCCACCTTCCCCTGCTGTTAGTTAGGCACATGCCAAAGTGGAGAGGTGGAGTAAGACACACAGCTCAGACTAGAGTGTGACACTCCGAATAAATTATCACACTGGCTGGTGGAACGAGAGGGGAAGGTGGGCACGATAAAGGAGCCAATCAGGCACTTAAGCCCCCCTTTCGCAGGATGCGGGGCGACTACAACTCGACTGTTGCTGGAGTGAGGAGAAATTTTGTCTAGCAACGTTCCAGCCAATCAAATTCTACAAACACCAGTAAGGGGAAAACAACTTTACGTTCTGTGTGTCAAGAAAATTTAAATTGTGCTATATAAAAAGCTTTCTGTTGCCAGGTTTTGGGCTGATTCTAAGGGTGTGTAAGTGTGTGTGCCTCACAAACAGGGAAGAAGCAGACAGACACTGTCTGAATAAATGTTTTTGTTTTGCTCTCCACAGTACAAGAAGATATTTTTAAACCTGGATTTAACCATTACAGATTATCTCTAGGTCATGCCTCCTTCCACTAGCTTCAAAATACCTAACTATTCCACATGTTTCCAGTTGACATTTGTTGCTGCAAAGGCATGTTTTCTCCTACTGTGCTGTCCTCTCAATAAATATATGTGACTGAGAGAGAGAGAGAGAGAGAGAGAGAGAGAGAGAGAGAGAGAGAGAGAGAGAGAGAGAGAGAGAGAGTTGAGTTTGATTGACAGCGTTAACCTATTCAGTATGCAGAGTTGAGGTGGGATGGGGGCTGTTTCAGAGCAGACAAGCTCTTGTCATCTTCTGATAGAAGTATGGGAGGTCATCCTCTTTCCTGTCCATGTGCGAGTGCCCACAGATAATTTAATATGACCCCCCACCCCAATCAATCCCCAATTCTTTTTTTTCCCCTCTAAGTGATGTTGTATACTGCTTTCCCCCCTTATATCTCTTGGCAATTAGCACATAATGCTGAAGGATTTCAACCAGCTCTTTTAAAGGGGATAATTACCTTTATTGAGCATGCTATATTTTGGCGGTGAGGATGACAGCTCTTCCCTGTTGTTACCACGGCCACCATTGCCGCTGTTGCCATGGTTTGGATTTGCTCTATTAGGCTGCATTTGATTGGTAGAGAGTATGGTGGCCATTATACAAATGATAGTGCCCTACCAGCTAGAGTAAAATAGTGACATGTGCATCCCAGTGGCCCAGACTCTTTACAGATCTCACTGCTTATGGAAAACTCCATTGTTTCTTTATAATGGTCAGCAAAAGTATCACAATAACACAAATTAAGACATGACCCACAACAATACTTGTTGTTCACACATTGCATTTCTTTTTTGCAGGTGCATGCAAGGGCAGCTCATAACTCATATTCCTCCCGCACTTGGTTTCTCCTATATAAATGCACTGAATTGTTTTTTTTTTTTAAATAGTGGTTAGTGATCAAGCTTGAATTTTGACACTAACTTTTCAGAGTACAAGTGTGGCAGAATCTCCCAATTTTGTGCAACAGAATAATGCTTTGAGCACTCTGTGAGCCATTTGTGAAACAAATCTATTTTACAAGCATTTCACTTTGTTTTCTTTATTTTATACAGATTTTGCATTGCATAACCTTCCTGCTACTTACATAAGTGGAAGAGATGTGAACACTGTCAAAGCTTAACCAATCTATTTTTATAATTGTTTTCATAAAAAGACCTTTAGACATTTCTTGTTCATATGGGACTATGCAGTACCTGATATTTCCTTACTATTCTTATGCTAAGATGATATTGCTTCATTTTTGAATTCTTATTGAAACTGGAATAACTCTGGAAGATACCACGACCAGGGCTTTGGGTCGAATGATGGTACAGATTTGTTTATTTCATGAGCATGACATTTTCAAATCACACCCAATGGTAACTTCCAAAGCACCCTCTGATATTCTTGTGTACCTCCAGCAGCTCCACCTTGCAGTTCTCACTTCAACATTCTCTGTCTTTCCTCACTCCCCTCATTTATACTCTCCCACTCATTATACACTGCCAAGGACTTCATAACCTATTTCAAGAACAAAGTAGCCAGCATTGGCTACTCAGCATTGTCAGAACCTCGACACAATCTACTGGCTGACCCCACTCCACTCCAGTTGCCTGACCTCACTTGAGACATACCAGATGAAAACTACTGGCTAGTCTCCATCACTCTTTTCATCTCAAAAGCTTATGAGTTGTGTATTAAGCCAAATTTCTAACTTTCTTACTATGAACAATCTGCTTGACCGCTATTAATCAGGCTTCAAATCTGACCACTCCAACTGTAGTACTTACTTCAGATAGAATGTCCTCATTTAACTCCACACTGATTCATTTGTATTTTTTCTGCTATATAAATAACTCTCACCCACAAACTTTCAAAATCTCCTAACTGAGATGATATTTATGGATCTGCAATTTCCCAGTTTATTTTCAGCTTGGTTAATAGATCATGCCAATTTATGTGTTAGGTAACACTCCCCTCACCCCTATTACCACTGGTGTCCCACAAGTATCAGTACTCGGCCCTTTAACTACTGTTTAACTGTCAACCAATTGAATGGTATCTCTTATCATTGCTGTGTATTTGACAATGTGTTCCACATTCCCTCACTTCATTCTCAAGCTTTGTAATCTCAAAGAAGACCTCCACATGCCTTTCTTACATATCAACCTGTTCAGGGTGACCAGTCGACCATGATAACATTTTGAGACATGTCAGAGATGTGGTTCAGTAAGTAGTGCACAAGGGAATACATGTTACATCAAACACAGACAACCTAAGTTTGAACCTGGCCTGTTCTATCTTGATGTCTGCTCACCCTAGACCTGGTTGTACTGTAGATGTATCACCTCATTCTTAACCGAAATATGACTGAGCCAAGACATCCCTTACACTTCATCTTGGTCAAAGGTTGTATCCTCCAGGAACATAAAAATCCTTGTTACCCAAAATGACCTTCTCACATTTATGGACACACTGTGTATTTTGTCAATTGTCAGTTGAGTAGCTCCTCTCTTTCCAAATAAATAGTACTGGAATTTTTCTCCTTAGGAACTCTTCAATGGTGGATCAATACTTAAACCTCTTTCAGAACAGTCAACTGACACATTGCATTTAGAGCCATAAGACATGGGGCTACACTTCATGTTTCAATACTCATGCTCATAATTTGAAATACATTTTGAAAATATATAATACCAACACTTCATCCTTCTTACTTACATAAAAACAAAAAGTTTTTCTCCCACCCACACAACTGCCAATTTCAGCTCATCTTTAGAATGTTACAGCATTAACATTATATTAGGTATGGGTAGTTTGTAGTAATTTTGTAGTCGAGTACCCTAACCTACAAAAAATAAGGAATTGATTACTCATAAATTAAAATGTCAGTAAACTTTACCAAGAACACTTTCAAAATAAACTAACTTCAACAAGCTATGCTTTTCTTTTGGGTAAAAGTGAAATGAACAATATGCATTAATAAAATAAACAAATAAATAAATAAATATAAAGATTTAAAAATGACAGTAAAACCAACTTGCACTCATCCAGAGCATACATAGAAACCAGTACCAACAGCAATAGGGTAATTGCTCATATGCCAACTCTGAGCTAACATGCTGTAAAACAGTTCATGCTCGCGGGCAAGGAAGAGGCGAGAAACCGGCTTGACATACAAACTAAAGGTTTAATGGAGAACTCAAAATACAAACACATAAGACAACGGACATGTCCGTTGAACGATCTCTCTCTCTCAATCGCCGTCCGCGAGTGGCCTTTATCCTTCTTGACGGCTTAATTAGCCTAATACGGGACCGGCCGTGCGGAATCACGCCCCGGTCCCGCCCTCCACCATGCTACATTCCTCCCCCGTTCTTTCAGGCTGGGGACCCCCGGCCTGACGTACATCCCCGGGGGGGGGGGGTCTCCCGCGCGGTCTGCCAGCAGGTCGTCCCCATCAACCTGGACGAGGGAGGGGGCAAGGGGAGGGAAATGACAACAATTAAAAATGGAAACCTCCCCTCCCACAAACAAATTAAAACCTCCCCTCCCACGAACACCATAATTTAAAAAAGAGGGAAAAGGCCAACACAGAGCGGCAGCGAGAGAGAGAGGAGAGAGAGATAAAAAAAAAAAAAACTTACTCGCCGGTTCTCTGATACGCCGTAGCTCATTCCTCAGCCACTTCTCCACCCTCTACAGGACGACAGCCGCGCCTCTCCGGGCAGATCGGAGGCAGTCCTCAGCCCCTGGCAGACAGAACGCCCCGCCGCATTCCCGGGGAGTCGAAGGGGCCTCCCCCGCCCTTGGCAGCGGTTCTCCCACACCAGGCGGTCAGCGGCGAGCCAACCCCCCGCACGCGGTCGGCGGTCTCCAGTTTGGCAATCCCCCCACTCGAAAACACATCAAAAATGAAAACAAAACCCCCCCCACCCCTCTCAACAACTTTTAGGCAAACACAACACCCCCCCCCCCCCTCCCCTTTTGGAAGGGGGGCCTTGGAGATAAATGGCCCCGGGGCCTTTGCAACTCATAATCCATCCCTGGTATTGCCACACTTCACTGCATAGTTCCTTCTCTCATGCGACACCATGACAACACACATCCGTTTGTGTAACCCTAGTGGACACAATTGTTATTGCGAGTTTAAAAATTCAGAGTAAAAGTACACCATATTCACGATGCTGCCTACGGCATACAAAGGAAAATCATGCAAAGGAAAATTAGTAGTGTTTTTAACCTCCTGAGACCTAAGCGTGACTACTGTGTGCATTTTACATTTCCATTTTGGTTTGTAACTAGTAGCACCTAATAATGTTGCAAAAAAATACATTCTAGAGCAAATAGTTGTTCTAAATAAATTTGTCCTCATATGAGGACAGCAGGACTAATCTTAATACTAAGCTATAGAAAGTCAGATTTTTTAAAAACTTTTTATTTATTTATTTTTATAAAATAGTTTATTATGTTTCCAGTAGTGTTGGTTATTTCTGTTTTTGAGATGTTACAGACATTACAGCTGGTTTTCTGTAAAGCTGATTTGGAACAATGTGTTTTGGGAGAAGCACAAATAAAAAACTATACAAATACAAATTACTTGACTTTTATGTTAACTGCTTTGGCAACAAAATCTCAATGTTCTCTCTTTGCAATGTCATTTTACAAATAAGAAATTTGCATGCTCAATCAAAGTCATGGTCAGCATCATCCAATCACTGCAAACCATGCTTAAAATAACTTTATTCATAGACTCTATGTACTGATTATAATTGTCCAATGTCTACCAAAACATTTTGAGTTCTGCAAACATCATATGCAGCCTGAACTTAACTTAACTTTTGGTTGGATGTCAGGAGTGAATGCACTTGGCTGCATGGGAAAGCCATTGGATGCTCCTTTGCTCCCTTGCTGCCTATTTAATGAATGACTTAACCTCCAGTGTGCTGTCTGTCTGCACTGGTCTCAGAACAGTACTACTCCGTAGCCTCTGAATGCATTTTTTTTCTCAATGTGAAAATGCACAGTAAAAATAGGATTAGCATTACTGTCCACTATAGTGGTCATTGTGTTGCAACAGTGTGGCATTTCGCAATAAATTGCTCAAATTTAAAAAATGACAAATCGGATGAAATTAGAGACTCTTATCTTTCATCATTATAAAATAAATAATGACTTAATTAGGTTTCTTACTAGATGTAGTTTTGTTGCCATTTCTCACACAGATCATTGCCAGATCAGTATTGTTTTGTCACATGACTCGGTGTGTCAAACGTTTAACCCTTTACTAACAGCCAAGACTGTTCTGAACTGAGATCAGTCAGTTTAAATTAAATTATGCATAGTGTACAGCAACGACAAAATAAAATGTCCACGCAAGAGGATACTGGGTCGCGCAAGGTGAACAGCCCGGGTGCAGAACGAGTACTCTGGAGTTTGTCGATTATGTGTGCACACCCCTGCACTATATTAGTGCTTTCTTGAAATTTGCATTCTTGGGGTTTTCCTGACACTTGTAACCCAACCTTAGCACTTGACTTAAGCCATTTTTACATTGCAAAGGTAGTACAGAAAATGTATCTGAAGTGACATTTAGGTGAATTTACACAGACTATTTAACGCTGCTCAGAGGTGGCATAAATGCATTTACAGAGCAAATGTAATTGCATCAATCTTGTTATGAGATGAATGTTTTAAATATACAATAATGAATATAGAAATATTAAATTAATTAAAATATGAAATTAAACTTTTAAATATGGGACTAAATTATGAAATATAGAACCCTTTCTCTATCATGACAAGAACAGTAGTTTAGGACTGCATTTAATTTACAAAGAATCAAAGCAGCAGAACTGCCTATAATACTAGGGGCTGAGGTGGGTCAAGACAGGCATAATGTAGTCTGGCTTTTATGCAGTACTGCATCTTTATACACAATTTTGAGCAGGCACGGTGCAGCCTTAACTGCACTGGGCTGTGTATGCCTTTAGAAACCTGCTTTGGTAAAGGCCATAAGTTGTTGTGATAAGGAAGTGTTTAAAGTCAATGTAAAATAACTTCATAGGAATATGATGCTCTACCCAATATATATTTCAATAGCAATGTGCACAATGTGCATGCAAAAAAGATTGTGTAGTATGTGCTACAGTAAACTTATTTGTTTCTATTGTATGTATCATTTTGGTTATAGGATGTGTTGCAAGTGTGGCATTCGACCCATAGTCATTGATACCTGAACGACTGTAGTGACTGAACTTCACTCATGTGCCTTTATTTATGCATTCGCTCCAGGCGATCTCCGCTGTGCTGTACTCCGGTGAGCTTTGTGTGTCTATGGTGTGACAGAAATTAGGAAAATCATACCACATCCCATCCCCATAGCCTCAAGGTCTAATAAATGGACTCTGATTGCTTCCTCTTTCCTCAAGAGAGACAAAGACTGAGAAATACTGTAAAAACAGAGTAGACATAAAAGCAGGTCTGAAAGAGGCAGAAAGAGAAAGGGAAAGGAGGAGAGACAGTGGTACAAGAGTGGCCGGAGCGTTCAGTGAAGTGTTAGGCACTAACAATGAGCCATATCCTGTGAGTTTTATTAAATCAGTGTGAGATTGACACCTGAATATGTTTTCATCCTCTAGATCGGCACAAAGGGTGCAGTGCTTCAGGCGCCATTCCCCTCATTAGTACCCTGTTTGGCAATGAACTTACAAAGGCAGCCCTCTAATAAATCAATGTCTACATTTAAATAGAACGAGCAGCACTTACGCTACTACCGAGGAAGGCAGGAAAGCTCGGAGAAAGTGAACCCAGTGGCCTGCAAATTTCCTCTTCATCTCATTGTATATATTGTGCTTCTGCTGTGGACATCTTCCTGTTTCTGGGTACTACAGAGATTGCACAGCTATTTCAAGATGGCCTTTAAATACTGAAAAGTTGCACAAGGTAGCAATAGAGCACAATAGCAGTATTCCTGAAGAAAAAATCCCATTAATTTTCTCCATAGAGAAATTGATTTTTAGTGATGATGTATTAACCTTTCAAGAAAGACCTACCATGAGCTTTGAGATTGTTAAGCAATAGTACAGTATATGTTTCTTTGAAAATCACACTTACAGTTTGGCGTCTACTTCATTTTATAAAGATTGTGTTTAATTTTATTTACCATGGAAACGAAAACGCTGGAACGAAGCTCAGCAGCAACCGCTCACTCTTATGAAGCATTGCAATTAACGTAATAGAGTCAGTATCTCTATACTTTCAAACTAAGTCAATAGTTTTATATTGTACCATCATTTAATATATAATTACATCATTCACAGTTCTACATCGGATTGAAGTTCATCCCCTTATAAAAAAAACGTTTAAGGAATTTACCTGTTTCAGTGACTTTTTCCCTCCCTGCTGCCATATTTGTGACCATCAGCGGAAGAAAACAATGGCGGTGAAAGGAAAAACACCAGAGAAACGATATCAAGAAAAACATCAAAAAGTACTTTTGATCAATGTCAAATCCCAGGAGAAGTTCATACAGGTCTGATGACAGCACAAATATTGCCAAATTAAACTTTCGTTGACATTTAGATATTTTATCCATGATTAATCTCCGTTTGGCAGTCTGATATGCGACCGGCGAGTACACGCACCCAGCAATACATCACCGTAAACATCTCTCATTCAGAAGTTACAAATGTCTTTGTGTTGTTTTCTGGTCTGATTTAGTCACAGGATTAAAAAACGTGTGATGTGTCATCTGTGATGATTCCAGCTGTATGAATGTAAGAGCTTCTTTTAACTCCTAAATAAGGCTTTTGTCGCATCCCACAGCACAGCACATTGAAGGCATGTGGAGTTTTGGTCACAAACATGGTGGCGCAGTCATACAGTGACATCTCGTGAAAAAGGTCAATATTTTGTGGTCAATATAAGTAGCATAGTGCTATTTACAACAAAAATGCATTTTGGCCTGCCTCTCATTTTCATTTACAGGTTACTGTGAAGCATTTGCAAAGGAAGTGAATGGGGTCACACATTATTGCTATGATGTCAACAAACCCTAAAACAACTGTAAAAAAACTCAAACAAGACATGAGATTTGACAGAAGAATTCATATAAGTGCTTTTATATAATTATTGGAAAAAACTATATCTATTAAAAGTTTTAAAAATTAAAACGTTTGTGAAAATGAAAGGTGCTGTAAGCAATTTCAGCTGTTCTGGAAATTCCTACTAGCCGATGAATTTGCCAAAAGCCCTCTTTCCAAAAACCAGCACTCCAAAGACATGTGTGCACACATAAACACACTAAAGACCGTTGTGGTGGAGCAAATGGAGGGGGAAGCATTTCACCATCCAACCATGAGCATTTTATGGAAGCAGGACACTGTACTGGCACTTTTACAAGCATGTTTGTGCTGCCCAGTGAACATTCACAAACGTGAGCACGAATGATCTGACCACGGCCCACAGACATCTTTTCCCCACATCTTTAAGCAGATGAGGGCTGTTAGAGACGGGTGTGAGCATCCATTTCAGTGATATCTGATGGGTAAGAGGTGTTTTTTGTATGTCATTTCATTAAAAAATCCCTTAAAGCACCTGTAAAGGGGGGGGGGGGGGGGTTACTTCTGAAACCAAGCCCACTAAAAGAGAATGTGCACTGTACACCACACCAATATCTGTTCCACATATCACCCTCCCCTTACAATGTCAGGCATCTTGGTATCCCAAGCCATATGTATGCCTATGCCGTTGTGGCCTCTGCACTGCAGACTGAGCAAAGCGGTCAAACTTTACATAATGTCACCCCAGATGTCAGTCACATGTAGCTTATGTGCCCTCCATTTCAACAGAAGCATCTAGAGGCAGTCTTCAACAGTGCATTTTTTTTTTATTTTTTGTGCTCCATAAATCCCCCTAAGCTCTGAGGGTGAGGAGCTTGAATAAGGCCAGCTGAGATGTGGGGCAGGCAGTCCCAGCCTTGCCTTCGCATCTGGCATGAACAAACTGTGTGTGAAGTCAGAGGTCGGAGTCCTTAATGCTTTAATGAAGAACATTTCAGCTTTAATTTCAGAATCCAGCTTTAGCAGAGTGGGATTCTGCTTTCAGTTTTGTTTGACAAGATCCACAAACTGCTAATCTTCAGAGCCACAGATTAAAGTAAATAGCTGTGTTATCTGTTTTTCATGCAGAGTTATTGAGGGAGACACAGGACGGCTTGATTGTGCAGTGGTGGACTTGCTGAAAGGCAGAGTTAGAAATGTATGAAGAGACATTGAACTTCAGTTTAATATGAGCACATATTTGACCTCTGTCTGTTTTTTTTCTCTAAGTGAAGCACATGCAAGCATATCTCTCATTTATTGCATTCTCTTTCCTCTTTCAGTCCTTCATGTGTTTGGTTTAGGTTTCTTTCGTTACTTTATAGAGTGGTGTTGATGTATTGGTCCATGTGTGTTTTTAGTTACAATATGGCTCTAATTTTGATTTGAAGGGATTTGAAACACTTGCAAACTCCTACTTTGTCCCTCCATTTCAGGCACTGTAAGTCTCATGTAGTAGCTAATGATAGGTCATCTGAGGAAGCCCACCCATATAGTCTGGTTGTGGTGTGAGTAAATACATAAGCAATTTTGCATTGCTAATTCCTGACTTTACTGTAAACGTAGTGTTTATTTATACTGCATGTCAACAATGTGAACAATTTGTAGCTAGTGGCAAAAAAAAAAACAAAAAAACACCAGATTGTGTTACTAAACCAAGCCAAATCTATTTGTTATTTAATACAATTTGACGATTTTCCCCTCTCACTTTCTTTGCTCTGCTTAAATAATTTATTTTGCATGCAGATACAATACACACACATTTAAACATGTACATAATTACACATTCACAGTTCACAATTGTGTCATCTGCCAGATCAATAGCTGCTTTCTTTTGAAGCCCCCATTTCCTCTCCTCCTCCTGGCCCTTATCTACAACACCTCCTCCTCTTCCTCTCTCCTCTCCCCAAGAATTGTTGATGGATTAGCACACTGTCCTGTTATCACTCCATGTGAAGAGACAGAGTGGCACACAGCCAAATGCCCTCCACCCCACACCAGCATTAACCTTTACTCTGACCCCTCCCTCTGGCTACATCTCATTATCCCCTACAGATTAGAATACATATATTTGTCTAATCCTTGCACACATTGTTCTCTTTAGTGAAGACATCTGCAGCTGACCTCTCTTGATATGGTGTATGTATCAACAAAAAATGCTTTGGCTTTTGTTCAGATTCATCGAGGTTGCTGCTTACTTACTAAGTAGTCACATGACCTGAGGAGGAGCAGCCATGTTGATGACTGTGACTAAGTACATCAGTGGTCCTGTTTTGCTCATTTCTGACAATATATTAATGATAAGGTTCAAGTCTAATGTACACGGCAACAAAAAAGCTTGTTGTCCTTGTAATGGGGTAAGGTGGGCAAGGAGGAGGTGGAAACTGGCTGAACAGTCAAAGTAAGTAAATCATTAAATCAATGTAAACACAAAGACACACATACAGCGGCCGTATGTGTCTCTCTCTCTCTCTCTTTCGAACTGGCGCCTCAGGCTCGGCTTTGTTTTCCCATTGTACTTCCAGAAATGTTTAATTCTTCCTGCTGCGTTGACATGTTGTTGGGCTCCATCCTATGACATATGTTTTCCCGGTCTTATGTGTTTACATGACAACATTAAGCTGCATTATCCTAGAGAAACCTAGGTGTGTTAAACTGCTTTCTCTTAATCCCTTAAATGGCATAAGGAAATCAGCATTCTTATTTACATGACATTTCAGAATTCTGGTTTCTGCTAAAACCCTGGAATAAACTGTTTTTTGAATTGCATGTAAACTTGGTCACTGTCTTTGACAATTAAGAGAGCCTTATTGATAGCAGTTTGGGTATTTTTCTTCGGCAAATCAGTGCAAAAACAACCACAAGCCTTTTCTCCATGATGACATGCCAAGAACCTAAATTGGCAATTGTGTAAATCATGCATCATTACATCGACTACACAACTGAAAAGAAAAATCTGTGAGTGTTTAAAGGTATGGATGGCAATAGCCTTTCTTGTAGTATCTGCTTAGGCTTACTTGCATGGTTGGATTCGAGAGAGTAACAAGAGGTCAAAGTTTGACCAACTCCAAGTTATTTCTAACATCCAAATAAGAAAGATACCTGATGTTTTTATTTTATTTATTTTGTTATCTTTTTGTTAACACCAATTCTGACATTTTCCATTATGGATGATGATTACAAAGCAATTTTTTTTTTTTTTTTTTACAGATACATTTAGAGCAAAGTGTATTGAGAAGATATAGGCTGAGATATCATTCACACTCCAAGTAATTTTTGCAGAATAAAATATATTTTTATGGATGCCTACATAAGCTTGACCATAGTGGTGCAGATCTTGGTCATTCTGCTAATAATAAATAGACAGCACTGAACTCCACCAGGGATTGTTTTTCAATACAGTAGATACAAGTGCGCCACATTAGTTGAGAGTAAGCATTTTTGTCAATCCCATTGGGTCCATTATGACCTGGCTGTACCCTCTACTCTTGCATTTGGAAATATAATTGGCTAATCATATCAGCTGTAGAGGTGCCCTCTTCCTCCTCACTGCCTCACATTCAGAGTCCCAGAGCAGCTGCCAACTCTGCAAGTACCTTTACATGTCTTGCTATGCATGCAAAAGATTCTTGTGCATCCAAACTAGACTAAACTTTTTTCCCCTGCCTTATGTGAAAAATGACTAGCCAGAAAGAATATCACAGTATTAGCAAGAGAAGAGCCAACAACCCCCCCCCAAATTATTGTCCTCTTTCATGGGGAGCCGGGGTGGCATTGTTCAGTGAAGCTAATCTCTAGTGATGTGGAAGAGTGGGCCAGACGAAGTGGCACATGTCTGGGGCACAGACGGCCTCTACCCAGCCAGTCCTGTCTGATGATGGGAGCCAAAAGATGAGTCATCCTCAGTGAGTGTGAGGACACAAGTTCTGGAGGCAGCATGGACCTGATAGATGCATTGAGTATCCACCAGCAATCTGCCAGCTATGCTTAACCTACAGCATGTTCTTATGTTCTCCAAGTTATAAAAAAACAGAAACAAAAGGAAAAAGAGCTTTTCTCCACTGCTGAAAAAATGAAACTGGTTTGCTAGTCTTAGCTGGTCTTTGCAGTTTCTTTCAGATCACACAGAATCTGTGTGTAAGTGCGTGTGGTTTGGAAAACTGAGCAAAAATAATTTGGACCATAGAGCTTTTACAACCAACCTGGAGCCTGGATCACCACTAGAGCATCCAGCACTTCAGCCAAGTTCCGGAGATCCGGAGTCTCAGTGCAATTAATCCACAGTTGAGCCCTTCTGCTGGTGGTGGCAAACCCTGAAAACTGTTTTAACACGAATTTCAGTTCAAAATGTACCCTACCGAGTCTAAAAATGGGTCCTTGTATTGCATCTTACATCACTAACCAATCCATCCACATATTTTAAATAGATAAAGGGATAAGATTAACAAATCTGGTTTTAAGGTTGTGCACATAATCTCCTTATTTCTGACCTTTTAGATGACTAAGGCGAAGAGTTTGAATATTAAAGGAGAAAAAAGAGAGAATTAAGTAATTTTAATTGAACATTCTCTCTTTGGGGTACCCTGGATGGGGCAGCTCACAGATGAGAGAGTGTGAAAAGTTGATGTATGCCCCCTAACCCTAATCTGTCAGATTAGTCATCACCCTATGGTAAATAATACCTGAGGCTTTACTTTCCATCTTTTCTTGTAGTGAAGGGAGAACAATAGGGAAAGAAGAATGACAAACCTTGTTGTTTGAACCCTGGAGAATGCCAGGATTTTCTCCTCTGTCTCAGGGGGGTGTGAGGCCTGTTAATCTTTCTATCAATATTTTCCCTCCATTCTCTCAATTGTCTCAACTCCTCATCATTCTCTTCTTCACTAGTGACCTTGTCCAAGTGAAAGTGACAAGATTTGATGAACACAAGTGAAAGCTGGGGCAAGTGTTGGTCCATCCCCTGAATTTTGTGAATTTTAATGAGTAAAATGGCATGAGTTCATAAAATCTTACTTTTTAACCTGTGGCTCACACAGTGCTATCTGATATCAAAACACTTTTACTACAGTGCATGATTTAGAAGACATAATTTTTGTATTTTTTTTTTTTTACATTTGTATTACATACTTAACTACATTTACAAGCTTGTTCTGGTGCAATTAAGTTGCACTGTACCTCAACTTTTAAAGCATTGCACTTATGATGCAAAGGTACAAGTTTTGAAGAGCAAACAATTATGTGGTTTCTTCAGCCATTTAATTTATCATGAATCTATCGATTAGGTTTAGGTTTTAGGGTAGGGAAGTAGTTTATGTATATATATATATATATATATATATATATATATATATATATATATATATATATATATATATATACACACACACACACATATAAAACTCACTACATCATTAATTTTTAATTAATTTAAATTAATTTCAGTTTTAGCACCACTCAGTGGACATTTCTCCTTTGAACTGCTGCGATATGTGTGTCGACTATTGCATAATTTCACTTTTTTTTCCAACTCCTGTCCAAACATTCTCAGCTGGCTCTGTTTGTTCTATTACTGGTTTAAAGCTTTGACAAAGTTTAGTGTTGCTTTAGGTCATAAGTGCAAAGTAAATGGGTATGGCCCTGAAGTTTTGTTTTTTTTCGTGCAAGCATGCACCAAGTCTAGGTGCAAATGGGTTTGCCGAAATTGTGTGTGCAACGTGCTAATGTATTGGTTCAAGTGCAATCTGAGGTGCAATCTTATTCTGAGGTTCTTCTCCGGTTATTGTACCATCAGTGTCCTATTATATAGACCATTACCTGTCAAGCACCAGCGATATATACACAAATACAACACATTCATAAGTACTTGGTAGTGTAAATGAACTGTTTGCAATGAATTAGAATACAAATATTTCTATGACAGTGACACTCCTTTTTATATGCATAGAAAATGTGATTTTAGTCAGGACTTGGATGTACTGAATGTTCAGTTAAATTGTAGAGAATGTAAGTATTATTAATACACTGTAAAAAATAAAAAGTTGAGTTAACTTTAAAAAAAAATAAAGCAACTGGCTGCAAAGCATTTTTTTAGTTTATTCAACTTCAGTGGTTGAAGTTGTGCCAAATCATATATGAAAGTTCACTAAAACTACTGGTTTAAGTTAAGTCTACCTTCCTCAATAAGTACATCTAAATATACACTGAGTTTGTTAAAAGAGGAATAAGAAGTTGAGCGAACTACCAGTCTAACTTTAAAAAATTAGTTGGCACAACTACATAGTCCTAAACTTCAATAAACTCAAAAAAGTTTGCAGCCAGTTGCTTTAATTTTTTAAGTTGATTCAACTACCCTTTTCCCTTTCCCTTTTACAACCAGATTCTCACCCAGATTTGTGTATGCTCCTCACATCATTTAAGAATACAAATGCATGGAGTACAAACCATAATGTAAATGCAACAAAACCAAGATTTTGTCATCATTACAGAATTTATTAATTGGCATTCTGCAAAATGGCACATTTAAAAGGAACAAAATGTGATACAGTTCTACTTCACTCTACTTATCTAGATGAAAGAAACACAAACATTTTCTTAAAATGCCAGAGTGATGTAAAAATAATAATCTTAAAATGCTGCAGCAATAAACAATACTCCAAAGTCCTAAACCAAAAGTCACAAAGAACCATATATTCTCTCAAATTGATCCATCAGTTACTTTTGGCACATTCATAAAGTAATAAACGTGCTGGATAAATAAGCAAAGTATTTAATCTATTAAAACAACAAAAACTTTCCTTTTGTATTTTTTTTTTTTTTTTGCATTTGTTGTACTGCCACAGATGCATCCAATGAAACAACAGGAATGACTGGAATAACAAAGTGCAGCTACTTCAACAACTTGTTTTTGAAGGATTGGACCCTTGCTGAGCACTGGGGCTCAAGGCACATAAACACTTTTTGAATGGTTTCAAAAGTGTATTTTAGTTCTTTAGGGTAGTCCATGTTGAGTGCATAAATTAAGCCAAAGAGGAGAGCAACAGCAGTGTGAAGGTTGTGCACATCATCCAACACAATCTGCTCCTTTAGTGCTACAGCTAGGCACCTTATATTTGGGTTGGAGTGGATGGTGGTGACATCATCTTCAACGATTGTTAAGATCCCCATCTTCACCCCCTTGACATGGATGTCCTCTGGCTCTGTGTCCAGCAGTAAAATGAATAAAATCAGTCAGTCAAAGATCAGATCTAAATTGAGTATTAAATAGTAGCCTGTGTGTGTAACTTCAGGATAGCAAACATACATTTGTGTTTCATTTCTTGCTGTTTGTCTTCTATATTCATATATATTGTTTATTCTTTCCTTTTATGTTAATTTTACTTACACTTTGCTCTAATTATATTATTGTTTAATTTTTTTGTTGTGTGTTGTCTTCACAGGTTGGAGATTAAAGTGAATGTCTCCATTTTAAGATTTTCAATGTCACACGCCAATGTTGTGAAGCAGTTATTTTTCATTTCCTTTGCTTTTTTATAATAATATGTTGAATTTGTGCTGATCAGGCGAAGTCAGACTGATCACATAAAGACACAACTAAGATTCCCCTTCTGTCGCTCACTTCGACGTTGTGTCAAAGAAGCGACACTAGGGGTCTCTCTTGAGCGCCTTTTGCATCTCTGATCTATGAGAAAAGGCCAATGATAAATTTGCAGACAGAACTTGCATGTCCTGCCCCCGGAAAAAACGGCTAAAAAGGGAGGGAAATGTGTCGGTTTCATTCAGAAATTTTCTTCGGAGCCGACTGGTTGAGTATGCAGCGAGCTGTGAGTCACACACTATTCCTCCCATCTCTGAGTGCGATTGCTGTTGGATCTACGGAGCATATCAGCGGCTTTCTCCCTTATCTTTGTCCCTGGGTGCTTCGACAGCGCAGTTAAGAGTTTATTTCTCTAAAAGAGTTATTTCCTCTAAAAGAGCAAATACACAGCTGGCGTTGAACGTCCTTTTCAGGATGCGTTTTTATAAAGATGCCCTTCCACCCCTGTGTAGTTCCTAGATGCGGTAGAGTGCTCTCCACTCCTGACCTCCACAGGCGTTGTCTCGTGTGTCTGGGCAGCGATCACCCCGAGGCAGCGTTTGTGGATGGCTCATGTTCTCACTGCGAGAACATGACCATGGCAAGGTTGCGGTCACGCTTTTTTTCCTCAGAAGGAAAGCCACTCCAGCCGCCCACTGCGTCACTCCTTTTTCTCACGGGATTGAGGACGATGCGGCTGGTGATGGAGGCAATTTGGCGGTGGCAGCGGGCTCGGTTTCGCCGGGTATGTCCCCGCGAACCACCCGCACCCCTGCACGCTTTTTGACTTCTGTCGGGGCTCGAGGCAACAGCGGCTCACCTCACAGCCAGCCTGCTCATCCTCTTGAGCCCCGATGATGCCCAGATGTCCAACATGCTTGCCCGGGCCGCCGTCAGCGTGGGGCTGGACTGGAACCCTCCGTCCTCCCCACAGCCTTCACAGCTGGATGATTGGTTCCTCGGGTCTGCGCGCTGCTTACAGCCACGCAAGTTCCCTTTCTTCCCAGAAGTGCATGATGAGCTGATGAGTTCGTGGAGGACACCCTTCTCCACCTGTCACAAGGACTCTCGCTCATCCGCTGTCACTACCCTCGACAGCGGAGTAGCCCACGGGTACACAGCTCCCCCCCCAGGTGGACAGAGTGGTTTCGATCCACCTGTACCCAGAGAACTCCGCCACTTGGCGGGGTCGCCCTGTGCTCCCCTCCAAGGCCTGTAGGATGATGTCTTCACTGACCTCCAAAGCCTACAGCACCGCCACCTGACAGGCTGTTTCCGCCCTGTATGCCATGGCCCTCCTGAAAGTCCACCAGGCCAAGGCACTTAAAGATCTGCACTTGGGTAGTTCAGATCCTGACATGCTGCAGGAACTGAGCTCAGCGACCGACCTCACCCTCAGGGCCACGAAGGTCACAGCGCGGTCACTCAGGCAGGCGATGGCCACTCTCGTGGTTCAGGAATGTCATCTGTGGCTGAACTTGGTCGAGATGCGCGAAGTGGAAAAGACACGCTTCCTCGACGCACCTGTCTCACAGTTCGGTCTTTTCAGTGAGTCCATCGAGGACTTCGCCCAGCAGTTCTCAGTGGTGAAGAAGCAGATGGAGGCCATATCACATAGGAAGTGCATGCCCCCCCCCCCCCTGTCTTGTGGACCCCTTCGAAGACCCGGAAGGCTACCAAGCTTTCCTGAGATGCCCGACCCAGAGACCAAGACATTCGCTCCAGAGCTGTTAAGAAGACAACTCTGTCCCCCGGTGGAGAGCCAGGAGGAGAATCCTTTGTTGAATTAATTTCATTTGCGGGCTGCGGTACCCACATTCTCAATAAATTAGCTATTTCCTTTGTCTCTGGGTCACCTGGCCCACAAATGCCATTCTCACGGGCACTCTGCCACCACACCTCAACAGTCCCTGGCACACTGGACACAGACCTCTCGCCTTCAGCCCCACGACTGTTCCCAGGACGGCCATATCTGAGTCCAGAGGACGCCTCCATGGGACCGCCTCCTCAGTCACTAACCTGCCCCCTGCCGGGTGTACGGAGCAAGGTAAGTGCTTCGAGTCTTCTCTCAGCATAAGAGCCTCGGAATGCACCCATGCCTCCCGATACCACATTACCTGCTCCGCCCCTCTGCAAAGGTTATGCAATTAAATTTGCCCCCCTCCCCCAGCTTTACCGCAGTACACGCCGAACATGCCAACCCCCATGCACGCTGAAATCATGACTCTCTTACTCAAAGATGCAATAGAGCCTGTCCCTCCAACTGAGATGTAGAAGGGTTTCTACAGCCCATACTTCATCGTATCCAAGGAAGGCAGCGGCGGCGGCCCACCGATCTTGGACTTGCGAGTTTTCAACCGGGCCTTGCACCAACTCCTGTTCAAAATGCTCATGCAAAAACACATTTTAACTTGTTTCCAGCATCTAGATTGTCCGCAGCGGTAGACCTGAAGGGCACGTACTTCCACGTCTCAATATTGCCTCAACATCGACCCTTCCTACGGTTCGCGTTCGACGGCCAGGCGTATCAGTATAAGGTCCTCCCCTTTGGCATGTCCCTGTCCCCTCGCGTCTTTACAGATGTCACAGAGGCAGCCCTTGCCCCGCTTTGGGAAGCAGGCATCCGCATACTCAACTACCTCGATGACTGGCTCATCCGGGCCCACTCCCGAAAGTTACTATGTGCCCACAGGTACCAGGTGCTCTGGCACCTCAGCCGTTTAGGGCTTCAGGTCAAATGGGAAAAGAGCAAGCTCGCCCCGATTCAGAGCATCTCTTTTCTTGGCATGGAGTTAGACTCAGTCTGAATGTCAGAGCACGCATAGTCAGTGCTGAAATGCCTCGCCGTCTTCAGGCCGGGTACAGTGGTCCCTTTCAAACTTTTCCAGAGGCTCCTGGGGCATATGGCGTACTCCGCGGCTGTTGCACCCTCTCCCTGAAGACGGGCCTCCTGACCGCACTTGTCTCCAAGAGGTTTGGGGACCTGCAAGCATTCTCTGTCATCGATACTTGCCTGGAGTTCGGTCCGGCAGACACTTATGTGATCCTAAGACCGTGACCGGGCTACGTACCTAAGGTTCCTACCACTCTCAACATGACCAACTCCACTATCTCCCTCAAGTCCATCAAAATTTCCCAAGCAGGCTCAGAATTGGGTACAAGGTTACCAATCATTAATGGTAACAAGCGAGGCAATGCCCAGTTCTTGTGCCCATTCCCACCTATGTTTTTTTTTTTTTTTTAAAAAAAGCTTGACTGGGAAATTACTTGTGGTCTGTTTACTCTGTCTGAGTCCTTGTAAGGACAGGATTTAATGCAATAGTTTAGGGTTTGAAGAGTAAACTGTCCCTTTGTGATGAGTTCTTTCAAGCAAATGTATAACTCAAATGGAACAATCCCCTCCAACATGTCATGTAGAACATCTGGTGGGAACCCTGTTATTGTGTGAAAGAAAAAAAGGTGCTTACTGAGGACACATTCTTTTTTTACACCAAGTCTTCTCTGAAGCTCATGGTGGTCTCTCAGTTCATCTGTAATGGAGTTGTGCTGTTCAATGGTTCGAAGCTGAAAACAACTAGTGTCTTGAGTCTGTATGTCGTATTTGCTGACTTGGCAAAATCTACACAGGTTCTCAGATTGAAAGCTTTCTTGAAAGCCAGCAAGACTGTGAGCCCCCAGATTGTCAGCACATACACAATACACTGTTCCTTTAAGATGTGTTTTCAGAGCTTCAATAGTGCTTCAAACTTGCTGCTCTAGATCTTTCATGTCCTTTAACAGTGGATAAAATAAATTGTCATAGCCAAACTGTTTTATATCACTGCTTTTTCCAAGTAGTGAAGTTGTATTGCGGGAAGTGTAGATCGGAATTTGGCAGGCAAATTTAGAAGCACCCAATAAACAGCCGTGATCTTGTGTATATTTTTTGAAGTGCCCAGGGGATTGCAAACCTCAAAATTGTCAATGTAGAGACCCAACGAAATGCAGTCACTTTGAACACCTAAAAGTGGGTTTTGTTTGTAATACTGCCCACTTCGAGTACATTTATACTGTCCTGGTAACTCCTCAACAAAAACAGCTCTTTCCAAGACATCTACTCTGTTGAGTAAAACTTTAAGAACTCTCAACCTATCAAAACAATACTCAGGATCAATTATTTGAAAATGCTTTTTAAAATATGCATTCCTTCTATATTCTGTTGATAGTGTGCCCTTCTTTGCGTCGCTGTAAACACATGATTTGTTTTGAGCATTTCAGCTGATATCAATTCAGCAAGCTCTTCTCTTAAAGACTCATCAATATGGCTTTCATATTTGCTTAAAATATCCCTGATTGATCCCTGTTTTGCTGTATACCTGGAGAATGAAACAATATATCCAACTTATTATCTCATGAGTTGCACATTTTGAAACATGCTTCAACACACTTCAAACAAAACAAAAATATAATACAAATAACAAAGTGGTCATAAAAACTATACCAATCCAAACATATTAGCCTCTCCAACTTCTTTCACCAGTTCTTTTTGCCGTGACTTCACTGCAAATCACTCTAAGACAACAGGTTGAAATATACCAAAACAAATTATATCATAAATACAATTGTAACAATAATTGAAAAATAAACCATGACCTGTAGATATTTTAACAGAAATCTCATAGAATTGTTTTCATAAAATGGCTACATTTTCCACTATATTTCAGAGTTTGAACTTTGAATAACCAAACTGCAAATGTAGGAACAGAATTTAGACAGATTTTTAAAATGTCTTATTGCAATGACATATGTCTCAGAACAATAGTAAATTGTGCTTTGTGCCACTTCATTTACATACAGTACACCCACAGTTTATGTACATGCGTACACCCACATATAGCGTAAACACTCCCACGAATGCCCGCATGTGCTTTGAGCTGGCATGAAAATTGCGCTCACTTAAATTGGATAGGATGTACCGCACGGCCGTTGAGATTTTTGGACTTCCCACCTGCCCTCTAACATGTCCTGGCAAGAAGGTTGTCTGAGACCCTCATTCTGTTGTTGGATTAAGGCCTCAATATACTTCTGTAAAAGTTCTTCTTTATTCTTCGTTCAGGGGTAAAAAGAAGTTCTAAAAAGCTGAGCAATGCTATACTGTTTCTGAACATTCAGACAACAAAAAATTTGTTATCAATGGCTTTATGCCTTATTCTGATTAGAATTTACATGTGGTCAGTAATAGAAGCTGTTTTAACCATTTGATGATGATTTAAATTAAAATGTATGCAGTAGAAAATGTTTCATTTGTTTTGTTTAAATTATGAATTCATGATGTTAATGTGCTAACATGCTACACACTGCCATAATATGTGCCGGTTACACTCTGTTATTGTAATTTATTATGACACTTATAATATAGCAAATATAAGTGTATAAATGTGTTAATGTGCAGAACAAAGATAAAACAATAATGATAGAGGCATGTCTTACTTTAGACAGATATTTAAATGGATTTTGCTGCAGATGACACATGAGTGAATAGGCACTTAAGAGTATTTGAGGAGATTTGATTCCTTTAGTAGACTACAAAATATAAAAACAATCACATGTCTTGGTATTGGAAAATGCCTCTAAGCGACCGATCGTACAGATGTAGGTACATTGCACCAGCTCCCTAATAACTCTGCACATCAATGTATTTATGTTGACTGACTTTGACTCACTGAACAATGTAAACAAACTTAGCCTTCGGCCTCAAGGTAGGTGGAGCTCCATCACACCTACCAATGACATGGACCAATGGCAGTGAGAGTGTTTAGCAGCTGATAAAATGTTTTCCACTGAAACGAATGAAAAAAACACCATCTTTTTGGACAGATTTTGTTCTAAATAACGTCACACCCATTCGTCTTCAATTTCATAGAAGTATATTGAGTCCTTTAGAGAGGAGTTATTATGGTTTGTCTGCCTCTCACAGATTGTGATCACAGTAGACATATCAGAATTACCCCATAACATATACACATACTCCTGCCACTATTATTACCCAGCTGTCCTCTGCTATTTTAAATGTATCAATATGAAGTTTATAAGAATCTGAACTCCCCTGCTGTGGGGTGCAGGGTGAACCCCCCTCCTCCCTCTGAACGGCCCCTGTGGATTATTATTCAGACTGATGGGCTTTGAGCTGAAATTTGGGCCAGCGCTGTCACAAGCTCTCAGATCAGAACCTTAGATTAATGCCCAGGGCTCAGCATTCTGCCAAAGTTCCCCCAATGCACCCCCAACACTCCTGCCTGTTCAATCACACAATTAGTCTGTGACTATAGTGGACAAGGTCCCTGCTGTGTAGTTGCCAATATGGCTTCTACAGTTTACATGTATACACAAAACTGTGATTGTACACGTTTCTTTGGTCTTTAAAATTACACTATGTAACTTTTGGACCTCTAGCAGTTAAAAAATAAAACTGCATGCATCTTTTGGAAGGACATTGTTTTGGTTGTGGTTCAGCTCTGCTCCTCTGTACGGATGAATGTGGTTTGAGGTACCTGTGTACACATGAATACAGTACATCAATACAGTTATCAGAGCAAATGGACAAATAAATAATGAAAGAAAGGAAGGAAAAGATGGATATCTGAAAACATTTAATCTGTGGTGATAAGTGCCATATCTTATGCTGTTGTTTTGACTTAATTGAAACATTGCTGTTTTGAAATAAATTATGTTACAAAAGTTAGGCAACGTTTGTTAACATTAGACACAATGAATGCTAGTCTGATAAGGTCAAACTTTGTAAAGTTTTTATAACTGCAGAATTAGTTTTATCAAAGATACAGCCCAACCTCTCAGAATGTGCACTAATGGTATACCACTCAGTGTAACTATTCTCCTTTACAATGCCCCACTGTGAGAAATCCTGGCCTTACAAAACTATACTTAATACACGTGGCTCGTAAACGATTTGGTAATCAGGGATATATGTTTGAGAAGGCCTTGCTGTAAATACTGTATGATCTAAAGGTTTAGGTCTGGTTATAATATCCTGGCTTTCCAGGTAAAAACTTGATTTGGGCGGCACAGCATGGGGTTGAGAGTACCTGCATCTTACAACACCTCGCTACATAATCAAGTAGAACCACTTGGCATGCAATAGCTATAGCATTATGTCATAGCCTTGAAGAGATGGTAATTTGACTTGGTAATCGTGGCACTCGTTCACAAAATCTTTGGCCCTAAACACACCTCCAAACACAATAGCTACTAATCATATATAACAATCATACATTGTGCTTAGATCTGTTGTTAAAAGTTTATGGCCAATGACATATGTTGACATTGAAAGTTGTCTGTGGGTGTTTTATTTTTCTGGTGTTGTCTCCAATGTTCATGGCTGTGAATTGGAGAATAATGGTACTAAGATGTTTTTTCTGCTGAAATAATTTTAATTGTACTATTGGACTTGTGGATGACCTTTGCTTTACCTTTTCTATTTGTCAATTCAGCTGCACCAAGCTACAGTAATGATTTTGTCAGGCCATGGGTTATAAAGAACGGCAACAACATGTTCAAACTCAAAGATGAGTTAAAGAGCTACTGCTCAATGATGATGTTCTTTGAAATAACTGATGCCTCAGAGCTTTGATTTTATATATATATATATATATATATATATATATATATATATACACACAGTATATATATATATATATATATATATATATATATATATATATATATATATATATATATAATACACAAAAGGAATACCAGTTCATACATTTACTTTGAGACCACCTCTCAATAAGCTTTGCCCTTGTTGCACCCGACATGACCCTACTATTTGTGCACTACTGCATCTTAACCTGTCACTGATTCTTGGGATCACCCCCAAATGTCCAGTAATCTCATGTTTTCATGTATTTTAATAATTATAGTTTTCTGTGGCAATACCATAATGCTGTAAGCAATTTCAGGCATTTTGCTAACTTCTACCATTCAACAATGCATCCTCTTTCCAAAACTATTGTTTTCCTTACAGCCTCATTTTAATTAGTGTCAAATTAAATATGGTGTCGCCTCTAACTAAGGTCAATTCCCATTGCCAACAGCACCTTTTATACACCTTTTGTATTTGTATTTATCAACAAACAAACAAGAAAATCTGCTGTAGATATTTTATAATGTAGAATACTATGTGGTTGGACAAAGAAAGGTTGAAGGTTTATTATTGTAGCTAAGACTGTTTAATGATGGAGTTTATTTAATTTGTTTGAGTACTGAATGTAAACTGAAAGGGAGACTCAATGTGTCAACAACTCTTTTGAGTGCCTAGAAAATGTAGGGTCTAGTACCACATAGGATGATTGTCTGGTGTCTGATGGTAGTCTGCTGGTCTGGAGATGATGCTGCAATGTTTGGTGGCTGAGTGAGGTGTACAAATCTGTTCTGTCCACTTTTCATGCTAATGACACCGTGATGCTGGCTCTCCCATGGCTATACTTTATTTTACCTTGGGTTCTGGTAACACACAGTGTTTGTGTGTGTGTGGGCTGGTCAGTCCATGTGGTGTGGTTTTTGGTGAGTTTGTGTACCAAAATCTCTCTTGGGTTTCTTCTGTCACATGATATGGCTTAATACAGAGTAAGCAATGCTATAAAAAAAATGAGGAGGGGTGTATCAAAGAGAAAAGGATACACAATCGTATAACCAGAAGGCCTACTCTAGTTCCATCTTTCCCAGGTGTCGTAATTCACAATGGTAAGCATAGTCAGATACTGGTAAACCGTTTAACAGTATCTGCCACTGCTAATCACTTCCTGCATGGTTATAGTAGTCAGTGGTCCATTACAACCCAAGTACAACATAATGATTGTTTAATGTGGGACCTCTACCCAACTCTCTTCTCGTGTTGATTTATCCTCATCTATTCCCCTTTTTGTACAGGCAACTTTCACTATCGCCAGTTTTACTCAATCCTACCATATTCATATTACTAAAAAATTAAATGTAATCAAGGGAAATTTAATTAACTTAGATTCAACTAAAAAAGGTGTATTGTCAGCTTTACTTAATCCATTTGTGTTGGGACAACAAAAATATTTTTTGTTTGGTTAACTGAAAGTAGGCAGAGGATTCCTAATCCCCAGCATGCTTTAGCCTAAATGGGACTCAACTGGGTGTCACATTCTGTTGACTTTTGTTCTGTGCTTTTATGTTGAAATTGTTTAGTTCCTGTTTCCTGTTTGGTTTTTGTAGTCCTTTGTAGTTCTGTTTTTTGATTGGTTTTCCCCTGATTGTCTCCCATGCCCTGACTGTTTCCCCAGGTGTTACTAGTTTTCCCTTGTGTATTTAAGCCCTTGTTTCCCTCCTGTCCATTTGTCTGTTATTTCATGTTTAATTTGGTTTGCACTATGTTCCCTGTGGTTTTCCCTCCCGAGCCTGGTTCTCCTTGTTCCTTGCCTCCCAGTGCTCCGCCTCCCAGGGCTCCGCCTCCCAGTGCTCCACCTCCCAGTGCTCCGCCTCCCGAGCCTCCCAGTGCTCCACCTCCCGAGCCTCCCACGGCTCCGCCTTCCAGTGCTCCGCCTCCCGAGCTTCCCAGTGCTCCGCCTCCCGAGCTTCCCAGTGCTCCGCCTTCCAGTGCTCAGCCTCCCGAGCTTCCCAGTGCTCTGCCTCCCAGTGCTCCGCCTCCCGAGCCTCCCAGTGCTCCGCTTCCCAGTGCTCCGCCTCCCGAGCTTCCCAGTGCTCCGCCTCCGAGCTTCTCAGTGCTCCGCCTTCCAGGGCTCAGCCTCCCGAGCTTCCCAGTGCTCCGCCTCCCAGGGCTCCGCCTCCCGAGCCTCCCAGGGCTCCACCTTCCAGGGCTCAGCCTCCCGAGCTTCCCAGTGCTCCGCCTTCCAGGGCTCCGCCTCCCGAGCCTCCCAGTGCTCCACCTCCCGAGCCTCCCAGTGCTCCGCCTCCCAGTGCTCCACCTCCCGAGCCTCCCAGTGCTCCGCCTCCTGAGCCTTCCACGGCTCCGCCTCCCAGGACTCCTCCTCCAGTGCCTTCCATGCCTCCAGTGCCTTCCATGCCTCTAGTGCCTTCCACGGCTCCTCCCCCTGTGTCCTCCACGGCTCCGCCTTCCACGGCTCTGCCTGCTCCGCCTTCCACGGCTCTGCCCCCAGAGTCCTCCATGACTCCGCCTTCCACAGCCCCGCAGCCTGAGACTGCCCTTGACCCTGGCCTGAGGCCTCCCCCTCGGCCCCCTGACCCGTTCCCTGTCCTGTGGCCTTCTCCCTGGCCTCCTGACCCGATCCCTGTTCTTTGGCCTCCTCCCAGGCCCCCTGACCTGTTCCCTGTCCTGTGGCCTTTTCCTTGGCCTCCTCCCAGGCCCCCTGACCCGTTCCCTGTCCTGTGGCCTCCTGACCCGGTCCCTGTCCCGTGGCCTCCTCCCCGGCCTCCTGACCCGGTCCCTGTCCCGTGGCCTCCATCCAGGCCTTCTGACCCGGTCCCTGTCCTGTGGCCTTCTGTCTCGGTCCCTGTCCTGTGGCCACCTCCCAGACCCCCTTACCCTCTCTCGTCCCTGTAGCCCTGTGGCCCTCTCCTGACCCAGTCCCTGTCCTACGGCCACTTCCCAGACTCCTTGACCCTACCTTGTTCCTTTGCTCCCCTGGTGCCCCCCTGAACTACCCGTTTTCCACTGTGCTCCATGGACAATGTTTTTTGTTTTTGTTGTTTTTGGAGCGTCTGGAATCCGCTCCTTAAAGGGGGGGCTCTGTCACATTCTGTTGACATTTGTTCTGTGCTTTTATGTTGAAATTCCTGTTTAGTTCCTGTTTCCTGTTTGGTTTTTGTAGTCCTTTGTAGTTCTGTTTTTTGATTGGTTTTCCCCTGATTGTCTCCCATGCCCTGATTGTTTCAGGTGTTACTAGTTTTCCCTTGTGTATTTAAGCCCTTGTTTCCCTCCTGTCCATTTGTCTGTTATTTCATGTTTAATTTGGTTTGCACTATGTTCCCTGTGGTTTTCCTCCTGAGCCTGGTTCTCCTTCTCCTTGTTCCTTGTTTTCCTGTTTTGCGTTAAATAAAAGCTGCACTTAGATCCTCTCTCGTTGCCTGCCGTTACACAGGGAGAGTACATGTTAAAATTATGTGTTTTTTTTTTTATGTGTCTTTGTGCAATATGAATATAAAGTTTAATGATTTGTTTTGTTTCTATGTTGATATTTAGAAGAATTTCTGTTATGTTGTAGTTTTGGAGATTTCCACTGTGATGAAGAGTGAGACTGTAGCCTATGTTGAAGGACTAATTTTCTTCATATTGCATTATCCATTGTGCAATTGCTGTGCTAACAATAGGACAGTGACAAAGTTGAATTTAGTAGTGTTTCTGCTTATTACCAGCCTTTATTTGGCATCCTAACGTTTCCTGTCCCTAGCTAGCATATGACCTAAAGAGTTTAATTTGAGTCATTTTATATATTACATTTTGTTGAGTTACTGTAACTTGATTCAGTTAAGTTCCCTCTACTTTAATTATTCAAGTTAATTATGTGGTAATTTTAATTTAAGAAAACTAATTTCAAACATGTAGAACCACTGTCCATGATTGAACAAACCAAGAGCTTTGGTAGAAATAAAAGAATCAGGGCTGAGTTTCCCGATAACGTTGTCTCTTAGCGCGCTACGAAGACTCTTAAGGTATAACTTAACTGAAGGTATACCATTTCTAGGTGTGTTCCTCGAACCATGCCTTAGGAAGCCGCTTAAGATATACCTTCTTACGTGCGACGTTACCCGGTGCTGTCCGTGGCGATGGTGCTGAATTTGTTGATATCGATGGCTCGAGAATCAATTATTCTCTCGTGCAGGGGCTGCTTCACTGCGTTATGTGAGAAAGCGGTGTTCTTTTTAAAAGAAGCACTTCAGAAATAGTGGAAATTGCATTTATTTGGACTCATGGGATATTATAAAAAATAAAAAATTACAAATTGCAAACTAAATTAAACCCTGGATATTTTATATAATTTCGGAAAGAGTGCGCGAACGCACAACCTCGTGCTCAAACGTGTCATGCGTCTAACCCACTACTGAATTGGCCCATACAAAGCTGTCGTGTGCGCTACCAGGCCACTTTGCCACCACGTCTGCAAACATCCCCCTGTGGTCCACCACCACCTGCACATTGATGGCCGCGAAGCCCTTACGACAGATGAAGGCCTGGTTGAGCGCTGATGGGTTGGCTATGGGGATAAGTGTCCCGTCGACAAGCCCTATTATTTGTGGTATACCGGCAATGGCATGGAAGCTTTGATGCGCCTCCATCACTTTGTGCCTGGCGGAAGGCATGCGGATATAATCTGTGGCATGACGGAGCAGGATGTTTGTGACTGAACGAACGCACCGCCACACCGAGGTCTTACTCAGTCCATATCCATCCCCAACCATCTCCAGAAAACTCCCCACTGCATAAAAACGGAGAGCCGCAAGCAGCTGAATTTCGGGGCTGAGGGGGTGGTTCCGTCGAGTTTGTCTTGACACATCCGGACTAATAAGATCTAAAAGCTGCTGAATTTGCTGTCGTGGCAGGCGAAATTTCTTTTGAATTGTATCTTCTGACATGGTAGCCAAGGGACTAAAGTTTTTGCGAATATAGTTCACATACACTAAATGGCTTCGCGGACGGCGCCGTCTTTGATTTAGCACAACTATTTGCTGTATCGCTGCCATAGTTTGACCAAATTCCCCACCACAGTCATTCTCTTTAAATAGACGAATAAGCCTTTACTTTCGAATGGTTTGCCAGCTGATGTACCTTTGGATAATATAATTAAAAAGCTAACAACAATCAGTGTGATGACAATTTTATTATTTGCATGAAAACACTTGAATTAGCCTAATTGAACACTGGGTGTATTAAATTTAAAATAATATTCGTATAGACTAAGATGTAAAGAAGCTTTTTGCAGTGGTGCCCACTAGCGGAGTGAACTGCCAACAGTGATAAGGTATAGCTAAGAGTGCTCCAGACCAACCTTCCGAACGTATGACTTACAGAAGGTATACTTAACTAAGAACGTTTCGGGAAACACATATTAACGATACGGTACAGCTTAAGGTGTAACTTAAGAACGACGTAGCGTTAAGAAGGTTTCGGGAAACTCAGCCCAGACTGATTGAATGACATCAGTGAGCTCATATTTTGCATGACAGACTTCAATCCAGTAAACATATATGATGATGTTGACATTTACATGAAATTATGATTACAAGAAACATTACTGACTTTGTGGCCCTTCAGAATGAAATTAAATGGTGCACTTTTCTGTATGCATTGCCCATTTTTACTTTTTTTGTTTTTACATTTTGCAAACCACGTTTTAACGTACAAATTATGTAGGATATTGAAATGAATGTCTGTTTTTCCAGATTGTTGTATTAGTATTTATGTTTTGCCTTAATAATAATTTTACATATTTTAATATACAGTACTACTTAATATATTTAATAATAATAATTATAATAATTTACATCAACATAACACTTTTCTAGGCACTCAAAGAGCTTTACATAGTATAGGGGGAATCTCCTCAACCACCATCAGTGTGCAGCATCCCCCTAGATAATAATAATATAATGTAAATAATAATGTAAACAGGCAAATGTCAATCACCAGCAGTAGCAGTATTCAAGGATAATCAAAGGGGTGGTCACAAACAGGCAAGAGTTCAGGGCAATCAGCAGTAGCAGTATCCAAGTATAATCAAAAGTGTGGTCACAAACAGGCTAGAGGTCAGGGCAGGCAGCAAACAATCAGAGTAGTAGTCCAGGTAAAGTGCAGTAAATGTTGGCAGGCAGCAGAGAATCAAACAGGGGGAAATCAGGAAGGTATCAAACACAAGCAGGTAATAACAACCGGGAACAACAGTCAGAAATGTGTGCAGGGCAAAACAAGACTTCGCTACTCATAAGGAATGAGCAGGTAATTAGTGACAGGTAATTATGGGAAATGAAGTCCAAAGAGTAAAAGACAATACCAGTGTGATGAGACATCTGGTGGTGAGCAGGAGGAACAACAGATGTGTGATTCATGACAAAAGGCTTGCATATCAACCATAACTACATAAAACTGAAATTCATGGCTTTTCAACACACTGTACAAATTTGAAGTCTGGTTATTGGAACGATAAATATAACTTCAATATTATCTTAGGACCAAATAGCTAAGTCTTGCTTTTAGACAATATGATCACACGGAAAGTTGGCATGTTGTTTCGGAGAATCCCTGTACCCTAGGATAAGCAGCATTATGTCAACTCACTGACAAGCATGAGATATTTCCTCAATTAAATATTTTTGCATCAACCCAAGCATGTTTACCTTCCCTTACCTTCAAACTACTCTTTACGATTTCACTGTGAGATCAGTCTGGTTAAGAACAGGTGGTGCTACCAAATTAAGCACTGACTTAGTTAAAAACTAACTAGTAGTTACTAAGCACTTAGTTTGAACTTTACGTCCCAACCTAAGTGAAACCTTGTGCACAGCAGGTGCAACCCTTCCCTGGTGACCAGCAAGTCTATGAGTTTAAGAGCAGTACCGATGAGCATAAACCAGCCTGGAGACATGCTGGTATAAACTGGATAATGCACTCGTATTTGTTGTGTAATAACACAGAACTGGAAAGAGTTTCATCCAAGTGCACATAAATATTGAATGTCATACACATAGCACTTGACAAAGCAAATATGTCATTGAAGTTTCAAGATACACTTAAACTTGTATCATAAAAGAAAGTGCTGCTTCAGCCTTATGTAAACTAAATCACTGAAGTGTGACACATACACAAACACATCAGTGCAAGATCATCTGAGGAGGAGCAATATTTTCAAGACACCTCACATAATCAAGTATGATGCTACACGTGTTATCTGGATTGCATCACCGCATGGTAACATTTGTGAATAGACATGTTCTGTCTAAAAAACAAACAAACAAGACATTTGATGACCTTTAGAGCAGAACACTTACAATACATTTAGAGCACTTTAAAGGATTGTTCTGGGTTCAGTTTGGTTACTATATAGGGCACTTATAATGGAAGTAAATGGGGTCAGTCCATGTACACTGTTTAAAAAATGTAGCCACAAGACGAAAACATTTTTGGTGTTAACATGATTTCAATGTGATAAAATCAGGGATTTACTAGTTGTTTACCAGATTATAGGGTTTAATTGTGTTACGTCACCAGAAGAGCAGAGTTGATGTATAGGATAATATTACACAGAAAATGTTAGTAAGTGGTTTTATCACACTAAAATAATGTTTACATGTATATTATTTATATATTGTGGCTATACTTTTGAAATAGCATGCATTTTATTGTTTAATATGGACAGGCCCCATTCACTTCCATTGTTAGTGACTGACTGTAACTGCATTTTTTTTTAATGAGGGACAAGTTTAAATTATTTTTCTCTGGCAATCAACATAATGCCACAAAGGCTGTCAGTTCAGTTTAAATAGTTTTGACTCATTTTACCTGGAGTATTCTATTAAACTTTATAGGCTTATCTGCTTCAATTATTCATTTTCAGATAGTCATTGAAAGAATAATGATACAAGATCGCATTATTTAAATATGATTAACTGCCATGTTTATAATACGTTCTGTGCATGTCTATTGTTTGAATGTGTATGTGTGGGTGTGTTATTTTCTTTTTTTCTTTTCTTTTTTTCTTCTCTTGTAGACACTGCCATGTGGTTTAATCTGATGCCAATACTCCTTTCTACGGCTGAAGGTATTTGAGTTCCTGGTGCAATCTTTCTCTCGCATGACATTTACCTTATGAAAAGTAACCTTGGTTACCATCATTCCTTGTCAGTGTTTAATAGTTCTTTCTGGCAGCTAACATGTGATTATTTTGAGTGTGTGTGTGTGTGTGTGTGTGTGTGTGTGTGTGTGTGTTTGTGTGTGTGTTTGTGTGTGTGTTTGTGTGTGTGCATGTGTGAATGTAAGTGACTTCGTGACAGCTGACATGTGATTATGGTGAGTTTGTGCGAGTATTTTACTCTGTTGCCTTTTGCATCAGAAAAGCGAACCGGCAGCAATCACGGTTGTGTATTTTTGATTGATGGTTCAATCACATGCCACAAAAGACTTCATTACCATCGGACACACAATTACTAACAAGCAATCATGAATACACACAGGTTAGTGACTTGGCTAGAGTCTCATAGGCTCTTTTACACAGGACGCTGGTTATCACAAAGTCACCAGAAATTAGGCAGGTGCTTTGTCAGAGACCCACGGCTATATGAAGGTTATATGTTATACTCTCTTCTATTTCTGGCCCTCTATGGAAGTGAAAAATACATTAATAAATGAATTTAATAATTATTTAATATTATATTAATATCATTATATGATATTAATTATTTAAATAAATTCATAATTAGGTGTTCAAAGTTTTCAATTGAGTTTACTACAACAGTGGTATATGGGTCAACTGCTGCCAATTCCATGAACTTCAAAGGAAAATCAGTGCATCCCAAGACTATTGGTTTTTATTGTTATTTTCCCTTCTGATTTTCCTCCGGTGTAGCACCAAAAAAAAAAAAAAAATCTATAAATAAACAACCATTTCAGTTTTCTGTTCTTTTCCCATTTAGCTCCCATATGAGTTAACTTCTATGAATAGATGCAAGAAGAGCATGCTGGATTGTTTAAAAACCTGAGGCAGATATAGGTTGATGCATGTTCTCATTAGGTTGATGGCTCCATGTTATTTGGAGTGTCACTGTTATCATTATTAATTATAATAATCTGACTTATGAGTCATCATATTAGCATCCCTGAGCAGCGCTTATTGTTATCGCAGTGCAGAGAAATAATTAATGTGCTCCTATTTCTTTAGCCTGGGGCTCAGGTCTTTGGGGGAGCTGGGAGCATGGAATTGTGTGTATGTGTGTGCATGTTTATGCTACATAGTAAAACCTGAGATCGCCTACCTTGTGGGGCCCAGCCAGCAGTCCCCACGAGGGAAATGGCTTATTAAACATACTAAAAGATATTTATTTGAAAATGTAAAAATGCAAAAAGGTTTCTGTGAGGTTTAGGTTTAGGGTTACTGTTAGATCTGTATAAAATCCATAAAATGCATGGAAGTCTACGGAGAGTCCCCACAATGATATAAATTATATAAAAATAAGTATTTGTGTGTGTGTGTGTGTGTGTGTGTTTAGGCGGCTCAGACAGGAATCTAGACTGGATGGCACAAATTCAGGTGCATGCACTTATTCAGTATAGTCATTTCATCTTGAGCAGGTGTCATTATGCAGAGCAGTTTACCAGTATTTGACTCTGCCAAACTTTTCCCTGCATGGTGATTGGTCAATGTTCCTCTACAGTCTAATTACAACATTGTGGTTGGTTAATGTGGGACATGGGGGACGTGGGGGTGGTAAACTGCTATACTGCAACTCAATATTCAGTATTTTTATCTCATTTCCCAGTAAAACATCTTTAAAACGATAAATGTATTTAAAAAGCAAAATGTCATAAGATATTAAGTCTTGTTTTCATAGAAATACCAGAGTTTGGTGAGATTTATGCTTACAATCAAACTACTTGGCAATAGAGTAAGAAAAAATTATGTTAACACCACTGTAAAGTTGTATTTGCTAAAATGAGTTAATATGAACAAACAATAAACACATTTAAAATTAAATGTTGTTTGTGTTAACAATGCATTATAAACTAAAATGAACTAACCATGAAATATTTATTTTTAAAAAATTAACCTCAATATGAGCTAATATTAATAAATGCTAAAAAAGAAATTGTACATTGTTCATGATAACAAATAGAACGTTTTAGTAAAGTGTTACCATATAAACTTAATTCTTAGGAATTGATGGGATTGTGTGTGTGAATAATGGTAATTGTGCGTGTGTGTGTGTGTGTGTGTGTTTGTGTTTAGGAGCCTCAAAAAGGAATCTAGACTACTAGGGGGTTGGAGAGGCAGCACGGATGGCACAAAACAGGTGTACGCAACCTTCCTTTTCATGCATTCCAGCCAAGACAACAAAGAGAATAAGTCTACGTGATGAGAATTACATAGCATCAGTGTTGAAAACTCATGGAAAATACATACACACACTCACACTCAAAGAGAACTACACACACAGCTGCATGCACTCCAACTCTCTCTCTCTCTCTCACACACACACACACACACACACACACACACACCAAGCTACTTTTATATGCATACACACTCTTTACACGGCCCCTCTAAAACCCCTCACGCGCACACACACACTCTGCCATCAGCGATGGTGTAGGCACTATGTATGGACGTTATAATTGTAAAAAAGGCTGCCAGTAATGGGTTGTGAGGTGCACGGCTGCACTGGCCAGGCACTCTCTCTCTTTTGTTATGCTAATTTATAGTGATTAGAGGCCTTCTGCAGAGCTGCGCTGCCTAATCTGACTGCTCACTCAAGGGGGGGGGGGGTGGTTGGGGGCACACACTGGGGATATTACACACAGGCCATGGGGTCATATTACCTTCCATTTATATTCCTCTTTAATGAACACAGCACTGCCAGGTTTGTGAAAACAGGCAGATTTTGTATTAATTTGTTTTGAAGATCAGCCGTATTTAGTGCACATACTGTATGTACTGCGTGCATGGAAATCATGTTTAGTGCTGGCATGCAGGTAAAAGCATATTCACTCTTTATGTATTATTTATTTTTTTATTGTAGGCTTTATGCAGTTCCCTAGCTGTCACTCACTCGATGTTGTTTCTATGTAGTGACACTAGGGGTCGCTCTTGGGAGCCCCAAACACCCCTAATATTTGAGAAAAAGCCAATGGGATTAGGAGAGTGGAATTTGCATGCCACTTCCCTGGACATACAGGTATAATTCAGATTTTTTCATCGGAGCCAAGTGGTGTTGAGCAGCGAGTTCCACTGCCGTTCCATTCACCTCACAACAAGAAGCGTATGCTGTTGGATATACTGTGCATTTCAGCAGCCTCTGTGCGATTGATGCAGAGTACACCCCTGGATGCTTCGACAGCTGAAAGAGTATATATTCTTGCAGAAAAGAGTATATTTCCTTTTAAAACAGCAAGCAATTATGGAAAGCATCTTTTTAAAGATGCCTTTCCATCTGTGTGTAGTCCCTGGATGCAGTTGCTATCTCTCCGCCTCTGATGGCCAAGTGCACTGTCTCACGTGTCTAGGCATAGTCATGTTGAGGCAGCGTTCGTGGATGGTTCGTGTTCTCACTACTGACCACCAAGCTTGCCCTGGCTGCCATGAGTGTTGGGCTGGAGTGGAACCCTCCACACTGCCCTGAGCCCTCATGGCTTGATGATTGGTTCCTGGGTTCGGAGCACCCACTCACGCCGCACCCTGCCTCGAGTTGCTGGCCCTGCGAAAGCTTCGGCCATTACCCAGGGCGCAAGCACATGTTTTTCCGGACGGACAACATGGTGACGGTAGCGTATATCAACCACCAAGGCGTTCTTACGCACGTCGCAACTCGCCCGCCATCTTCACCTCTGGAATCAGCAACTGAAGTTGTTTTGGGCCACTCATATCCTGGGTGACTTCAACTGTACAGCGGAAGTGATGTCAAGGCAGGTGATGCTCAGGGGAGAGTAGAGACTCCACCCCCAGGGGCAGGGGGTGGAGTCTCCAGCTGATATGGAGTCGATTCGGCGAAGCACAGGTATTCTCTGACCAAGGCTCCACTCGACACAGATGCGCTGGTGCACAGCTGGCCCCGGGGGCTGAACAAGTATGCGTTCCCCCCAGTGAGCCTGCTTGCACAGACCTTGTGCAAGATCAGGGAGGATGAAGAACAGGTCATCCTCGTGGTGCCGTAAGTGGTGTTTGTTCAGAAATTGGTGTTCTTCCTGAGGCAAAGACCAAGAGAGATGCGCAGCTGGGTCAGTGCTTTTCTTCCTGCAGGAGAGGCTGGATGGGTGGCTGTCCCCCTCCACCTTGAAGGTGTATGTGCTATAGTGGCGCACAACGACGCGGTGGATGGTAAGTCCCTGCGGAAGCACAACCTGATCATCATGTTCTTGAGAGGTTTAATCATCCGAGGCCGTGCCTCATTCCTGAATGCCGTTTGAGCCCCTAGAGTCAGTTGAGCTAAAGGAGATCTCATTGAAAACTGCCCTCCTGACTGCACTCACGTCCATCAAGAGGGTTGGGGACCTGCAGGCATTTTCTGTCAGCGACACCTGACTGGAGTTCGATCCGGTATTCTCTCACGTGGTCTCGAACGGCTACGTGCCCATGGTTCCCACGAACCCTTTTAGGGATCAGGTGGTGAGCCTGCAAGCACTGCCTCAGGAAGAGGCAGACCCAGCCTTGTCGTTGTTGTGTCTGGTGTGGTATGCGCATCTAATTGGATCACAGGCAGAGCTTTAGATGCCATGAGCAGCTCTTTGTCTACTTTGGCGGACAGTAGCAAGGGAACACTGTCTCCAAACAGAGGTTTGTCTGCTCACTAATTCGGTAGAGGAATTCGTAGCTGGGCCCAGTATGTGTGCTAGGATGCCCTGTATTGGGGAAGGTGTTCCACATGTGCTGGTTACCTGTGGTAACACCTTGTGATGTATTTTCCGCGGTACGGTTTCCCTTTTGGTAAATCCGCGTGTCCCTTGGGCAGAGCTCCCTCTGCCACCGGTCACTGTGTTTGTAGAGCACCTCCCCTCCGGGTAGGACCTATCACGGCACCTCTTCCATGTGCGGATGGCAAGCCCATGTGACGTATTTGCCACATGTTAACCTCCCCTTCAGGCAGGATGTGGACGGATCACCTTCCCCGACGCGAGAATATTTGGCCCCAGCCAGAAAACATTTCACTCTGTGGGGAGAAAAAAGGGAGAAAAGGCCATGGCTGGCGTGGCCTGTCATTATTTGTAGATACGTCTAAGAACTTCATCAGTTTGGGAGAACATTGAACTGTCTTTTAGTGCCACCCAGTGGACATTTTTATTCAGAACTGCTGTGATACATGAAATAAACCACATAATAATATATATATATATATATATATATATATATATATATATATATATATATATATATATATATATATTCTTTTTTTTTTTTTTTTTTTTTTTTGCCACTTGTCACAAATGTTTAGAGATCAGGCTTGCAGGTTTATTTGATTTCAAATTCTAACATGATTGTTTCAGGACAATGTTAATGCATTTTCTTTAGGGCTGTTGACAGATTAAAAAAAAATTAAGGCAATTAATCTTAAATTTGTCTCTAAATATATATTTTTTTCCATTCAAAATGTAGGAAAAGTAATTTTAATACAATCAACCTAACTTCTGCCATTTCACCATCAATCACACAGCTCTCTCAAAAAACTTTGAGATGGGAGAAAAGTGACATACATTGTTCCTGTCAGGCTATTGAGCCTTACAGGCTCCACATGGTTATGGTTAGGGTGGTGGGTGGAGTTAGGGTATCTGCTGCCTGTCAGGAACAAAGCGAGGCCCCATTGTACTATGGGCCCATAACCCTGTCCTTCAAAGACATGCAAATGTATTCACTAGAGGAGAGCATCTGGCTAGTTTTTGATTGGTTAAAAAAAAGGAAAAAGCTTGGGCCACTCCCCTGACTCTTTTTTGCTGTTTATGTAGTCTAGCTCTGTCACAGACAAGTGTGATTTCTCAAGACACCGATTTCACTGATATCTGTAATGTAGTTTGGACATTGAACGTGTAGTATTTAAATAACGCCACCCCATCTGGATATAATTTACAAATTAACCATTAAGTAAGCCTTTCTCCATGATTTACAGTTGGATAAATGAAAGCCCAGCAATGAGATTGTTGAGTCTGTCTGAGTGTTGAAATGGACACCTGTGCTGGATCTCTTGCAAAAGTTCAAATTATTGTGACTGATACAGAAATCATACAGAACAGAATGAAACAGTTTTAATGTCAAACTGTGTTAAGTTTATTTAATAACACATTAACAACGTTAAACATATTTAATTAATCTCATAAAACAATGCAGTTACTTTGTCAGCATTATATTTATTACTACAGTAAGGCACTCTTTTACTCCAGCATTACTCACAGTCCCGGGCTGGTGGAGTTTCTCTGCTGACAATCTCAATGATTAAATATTCCATCAGCCCCTGAGGCATGGTGTCTCTTAGTTCCTATCAGAACTCTCCCCAACACATGCTGGACAGCTGTGGGGATTTAAGTCTTAGAGCTGGGGGGCTGGAGACCAGTCCAAGCCAAACACACACCGTTATTGTTGGAGCAGCTGGCTCGGTGAGGCTGGCTCACCCTGCCTGGACTCCCTGCGTTCTGCCAAGAGCAACCAGCTTCAAGCTGCGCTCTGGCCGGCCATTGAGGTCAGCTCAGGAAGAGCGGACATAAGGGTGTGTGTGTTTGTCTGTGAATTATTTTACATTGTTTATGCAGTATTTGCGACTGTTTATTGATGATTGCTAATGTATTTGTGGTGTACTGCAAGTAAGCTTTTGGAAATGGATGTTCTGTTGTGTTTTTGTATGCAGAAGCATCATATCCATTTAAAGTTCCATGCACCTTTACATTATGTATATACAGTGCATAATCAAGAGGATTTTGAATGAAAAAAGCCAAAACACAAACATTTTGAGGCACCATATCTAAATTTGATAGCTAGCCTTTTATGATCATCTAAGACTAACACGTCCCAAATTTTAGAAATAATACATTTTTGTCACAAAATAATTTTTGTCATTTTCATTGTTAGTTTTTTGGTCATGTCTTAGCTTCCTAGACAGAGCCTGGATTGCCACTGGTGCCCCCAAAAAATGTGGGTGCATGATGCCCCTGTCTGAGATTGTGACTTTTATAATTTAGCACTGTCAAGTCAGTTGAGTGTTAGATGTGATTGATCTAAAGTAGAAATTTGCACTCATTCTCTCTAGAGCATCAACGATTGACCTCTGCAACCTGCTCAGAAAGTCATTCAGACTCATCACAATAATGGAAGTCCTCTTCAGACAGAACACCTATACCTTCAGAGAGCATTTCTGGATCAGCAATAACCCTTTGCCCCTAAATCTGACCCCAGCCATGGTCAGCTGTCAACATTACTCAGATTTTCAGTAACAATCCTTGTGTATCCCTGGGATACGTGAAAGCACTTTGTCCATCCGCATGGCCTACAGATCGGTGTCCTTTCACAGACTGTGTCTATTCGAATTTGGTTCTCTGTCTCCATCTCATACACTCTCAATATAAAAGCTTCATTTTCATCAGCCTACATGCCTACATTTTCATATAACCCTTCCAAAGGCCTGAAAAGGGGGAGGGGGGGTGTTGAGGGGTTGTTGATAGAAGTGGAGTTTACATTAAAAAAAAAAAAAAAACACTATTTTGCCAGACGGTCCCTTTGGCAAACATACATCAAGTTGATTTCAATGGAGCAGATGCTCCCTTCCTCTCAAAGCTATTTGGATGCATACAGCTTTCCTGGCCTTGCTGGAGACTAGACTCTCTGCTTTTGATTTGTAAGTGGCTCAAATTGAGGCTCAAATTTGTGCACATGGAGTGGCCTTGTATTGCAGCCTGTGAGTTTTGTACTGCAGGCTCCTTATTTTTCCCTAGAAAAAACCCCATGGAGCTTTTTACAGAGACAAATTTGCTCTAAAGTGGAGGGGCATTAGCTTAAATTTTATACTTATCACATGCTTATTTTCTCATGTTTTTTGTTTTGTTTGTTTTGTCAGTGTGTGCAAAATTATTTGTGAAATGCTTTTTTTTTTGGTTGGACATGGGTATTTGCATTAGGTAATATACTTTAGATTGAAGTCATGTCTCTAGCTTTGTGTTAAACAGAAAGCTAGAATAAGGCGTCAAGAATGAGGCGTGTTAAAGCATAAATGGTCTGTTTGGGTGCATACACGTTCCTACATGTGGACGGTAATTTGCATTCACTACAATACTCTATGTTTTCCTGTAAATGTTGGTTATAAACAGATTTACTAGTGTTTAGCATTCTCAAGAGTGCAGTATGAAATTTCTACACCATTAGTGGCATGGTTTCTTTTAAGTGTATCTTTTTAAAACACACATTTCCAAAATCTGATGCATTCACAATTCCAGGGTAAACATTCCTACTGTAAAGTCCTTGCATTGTAATTACATTGTAATTAATCACCAGTGATCAATTTTCTTCTGTGATATTTACCTGTGATTTTACTTGTTTCTGCTGTTTATGTATTGGCTTGTGTGCAAGGTTGCTGGAACCAGAGTCCAGACTTGGTGTCTGCTGGGAATTCGGTGTGCTGAGAAATGCAGACTCACGGGGATCCAATGGAAAGCTCCTCCATTCCAGTGGGACAGGGATTACTATTAATCGGCTACAGATTTCCCTCTGGAATAGGGCATTTCCTGTCTGTATGTATTTAAGCCAAGTCACAGTACACATTTACTTTATATCCCCCTATCTAATTCTCTTTAGTTTTGCTAATTCCACTGGTCTTTCAACTAATGCTAGGCAGAACAGGTCTGAATATTTTATTATTAACATTTATGTTGAGATCAACATCACTGTCTGTACATTTGGGGTCTTAGTGACCCCAATGATGTACATTTTAAAGTTTGCTAAATTTAGCTGCTAAATTAGGGCAGAAATGTGTTATCACAGTCCATTAAAATGGTCCATTTAAAATGGTCAAAACAAACAAAACAAAACATGAGGTAGACGTATGCATTTTAACAGCATGCATTTAAAGCTTCATTCACACTCTGATAAACTCTGAGAGGCAGGTGTGTGAAATGCCGCCTATCCTTCTGCTTGGGGTAATTATGAAGGGGTAGAACACAACAGGTTTAGAGATGAGGTCAGACCTGTGTGAGAAGATAAATGCAAGGCTCTTACTCTGAGAGACAGAAGAAAGCATCAGCTGACAGCAGCATATGTCAAATGATCAAATCACACTGAGCGGTCGCACATGACCGGGGAGAGAAAAAAGAAATGCTAAAGAGGTCATTGAAGATGATGGCATGACATAATTGTACTTTGCATATGTGTGCAGCAGGTGTTTATGTCTTTTATAGACCTGACATTCAGAGTCCTGTGAAATCAAAGATAATTCCCATCTTTAGTACTCAGTGATGTTCTTAGGCACAATAGTTCTATGAATCATTGTTTAGCTAGTATCCTAGGCTACAATTGCTAGCTCTGTTCCAAAAGCTAGAAAGCAACATTGTTGCCTACATAGACAGGTGCCTTCTAACCATCTTGGAACCCTACAAGTGATTGTTTTTAGAGTGCTGAATATAGACACAAATAGCACTCCTCAGGTGAAACACATATAAAGAATTGACTCACAATTGATTTCAATAGAGGTTGACATAATCATGTTGCTAAGCTAATCATGGGTAGAAATTATCGACACTTACTTTACAAAATATTTAGTAGTGTGACAGCTATAATACCGTAGCTTTTCTAGTAGAAAGTTTCATTATTCAATGAGTAGCGCTGTAGCGTCGCGTCAGATTGTATTGTGAATGCAGCAATGGAACCAAGAGAGTAATCAAGCATGCTCATCTAAACTGTCATTTCTCTCTTATATGCAGTGCTGGGAAAACCAAATCACAAAAGTTAATCTTTTGGACAGTCCGTGTATATGAACTGCTTAAAATAAACTATTCACTTATTAAACTTTGGGATATCCAGTTCACTGAAGCAACATGTTTAGTTAATTGCTACAGTTTATTATTATATTTCAACTCTGTTATATAAAATTGGGTGATTTTCTAGTTTTATTAGTTTATATTTAGTAACATTTTTATGTTCAATTCAATGTTGTTACCCTCATTTTTTTAATGTCTTCCTAATTAAATAATATTACTATCAGGTGGTATTATTTGATTAAACAAATAGTAATAAATGATAGATTGTTGTTATACTTTTTTTTTTTAAAGTTTCTTCTTTAAATAGTTTCATTGGTTAGCTTGTTTTTGTCAGTAAAATGTGGTGAAGCTAACTACTTTTCTGAAAGTGCAGCTTGACTGTAGTTTAACAACTTAAAGTTATGAGTAGCTTCCAGTTTGTAAAACGTCTAGGTTACTGCTGTAACCTCCATTCCCTGGTGGAGGGAACGAGACGTTGTGTTGAATAAGCGACACTAGGGGTCTCTCTTGATAGCCTTTTGCATCTCTGAACTTTGAGAAAAGGCCAATGAGAAATTGGCAGAGAGAATTTGCATGTCCCGCCCCAGGACATACGGGTATAAAGGGAGGGAAATTCAGGATTTGTCTGAGGAGCCGACGACGAGGTTCGGCCGCAACAGTGGTTCATTTCAGCGACGGACACAACGTCTCGTTCCCTGGAGGTTACAACGGGTACCTAGACGTTCCCCGTCTGTCGCTCACTTCGACGTTGTGTCGAAGGAGCGACACTAGGGGTTCAATTTAAATCATGCCATGTGCTGAACAGTGTACGTGCGCTGCTGACACAGGTGCGGGCATGTAGCTTGCGTGCCAAAACAACAGGCTGTGCCAGACTGCACGTACCCTTCCCCAACGCCCCATAAAATCGTCAAAACCTTCTGGTTCTTTACACCCCGATAGGGGGAACAAGGCGACGTGCCCTGAGGGCGAGGTCGGTCGCTGAGCGCAGTTCCTGCAGCACGTCGGGATCAGGACTACCCAAGTGCAGATCTTTAAGTGCCTTGGCCTGGTGGACTTGCAGGAGGGCCATGGCATACAGGGCGGAAGCGGCATGTCCAGTGCCACTGTAGGTTTTGGAGGTCAGTGAAGACGTCATTCTACAGACCCTGGAGGGGAGCACAGGGTGATCCCGCCAGGTGGTGGTGTTCTCGGGACATTGGTGGATCGCAACCACTCTGTCCACCTGGGGGACCGTCATGTACCTGTGGGCTGCTCCACCGTCGAGGGTAGTGGGAGCGGATGAGCGAGAGGCATGATGACAGGCGGTCAAGCTCATCATGCACTTCCGGGAAGAAAGGAACTGGGGGGGGGGGGGGGGCAGGGCGGGGCGGAGGGTTCCAGTCCAGCCCCACTCTGACGGTGGCCTGGACAAGCATGTTGGACATCTGGGCGTCAGCCTCAGACTGAGTGTGCTGGCCCGAAGGCGGCAGCCCAGTCGAGTCATCCGCGTCAGAAGCCGGACAACTCTCCGATGCAGCGGCGAGCTCATACAGCTCGGGGGGCTCAAGAGGATAGGCAGGCTGGCTGTGAGGCAAGCCATTGTTGCCTTGAGCCTGGACGGAAGTCAACGAGTGTGTCGGGGCGTGGGTGGTTTTTGGGGACGTACCCAGCGAAACAAGCCTGCTGCCATCCCCAAATCGCCTCCATCGCCAGCCGTGTCATCCTCAATCCCGTGGGAAGGAGTAGCAATGCGTGGGGCGGGTGGAGTGGCGTTCCTTCTTAGGAATGAAAGCCGCGACCGCAACGTTTCCATGGTAAGATTCTCGCAGTGATAACACAAACCATCCACAAACGCTGCCTCGGTGTTATCATGGCCCAGACACATGAGGTAGTGCCTGTGACCGTCAGGAGCGGAGAGCACTCGACCACATCCAGGAACTACACAGGGGCAGAATGGCATCTTTATAAAGACGCGCCCTGAAAAGGACGTTCAACGCCGCTGTGTATTGATCTTTTAGAGAAAATACTCTTTTAGAAAATTTCTCTTTTACTAGCACTGTCGAAGCAACCAGGGGCAAAGCTGCACTGCCGTGCAGAGAAGGAGAAAGCTGCTGATATTCACTGTAGATCCAACAGCATACGCTGATCAGAGATGAGAGGAAAACCAATTGGGACTCGCAACTCGCTGCTCACTCTGGTCGGCTCCGAAGAAAATTTCTGAATGAAACAGACACATTTCCCTCCCTTTATACCCGTATGTACAGGTGCGGGTTAGAGAGACTTCTTCGACCCTGCTAATGATGCAATACTCCAGTAAACATAAAAATATATAGCACACTCAAATATCTATTTAAATGACAATAAAATCATTTTAAGAGATACTTTTGTGTACTGAATGACATTTACAATAGGCATTTTTCTTAATGGATGAACTTTGCTGCCAACCTTTTGGAACAGCCAGATGAAACCATGCTAACATGCCTTAAAATTCTGCCTAGGTTGACAGCTCACTATTTTTTGGAACAGAGGATATACCTCTTAAACACTCCCATTTGAAACACACCCAACCTCAAATGCTCTCTCTCTCTCTCTCTCTCTCTCTCTCTCTCTCTCTCTCTCTCTCTCTCTATCTAGGATTATGGCAGCAGTAAGTTAACATCTGGCCAATAGTACTAAAGCCTCTTATTTTAAGAGTCCAGCGAGGCTGAGGTGTAACTATGAGTTTCAGGGTGTTTTATGCACATGCTTTTAAAATGGCAAGTAATTAACTTTCTGAGAGCATGAAATGACACGCTTGTTTAGCAACTATTCTTGAAGCCAATGTAGTTTTAATATGGCATGTGTATTGGTTGTTTTGAAATTATGCCTGACTACTAGCTGTCACTGGCTCTTTGATTTACTCATGTAATATGCCTCAGAGACACAAAGACTTCTTGTGCACATAGCTGAAATGACATTAATGATGAAGGGTATGATGTTGATGAAAGTATACTTCAGCTTGGAACAAGCATGCGATAAAAGAGAAAGAAAGGGGAGCTGAATATTGTCAATACATATACAGTAAATCACATATACAGTATGAATGTTCAGTGCAGTTCATATAAGAACACATCCAGAATTTCCTGGTGTAGGCCTTAGTTATATTTTTCCAGCCTAATTTTCCATGGACATCAATTTGCAAAATGCAGAGCAAATTGAATTGAGATGATGAAATATTTTAAGACTTAGATATCCAAGACTCACCCTTTGTGGCTGTGTAGACATCAATTATATTTTTCTCAAACACTTCTGCTGTGACATCAAAATTACAAAGTACTAATTAAAGCAAGATTGTACTAAGAGGCGATTAAGTTGGTCTTTGTATGTGTGCTTTGGAAATGTAATGTTTTTCTGTCAGTGGTGAATATGCAATGAATAAAAATGAGGGTGTTACTGTGACACTTTATGCACTTGGTGTACTAAAGTCATTCTTCATACTGATTCCATGTCCAAGTTCTATATCTAGCAGCTGATGTGACATTCCACAAAACCATAATTTAAATATTTTTGTGTGTTTAAGACCACTGAGTCGTCCAAAGTCTAACCATTTTATTGTTGTTTTACTTTTAGTCCTAAATTCATCACCTTGTCTACTTTAGCTCTGTTTATATTGAGGTCTTTGCAAGACTGCCTATGCTCTACATTGCATTTCATATAAAAACTATAATGGGTGACTCTCCATAGTGTAAAAGTTATTGGAGTGTTCTTTTCAGTGGCTAGTTTTTGTAAAGGTGCTGTGTTTAGTTTATTCAATGTTAAAATACTTTCTCTTGGCCTAGTTCAATGTCCAGAAACAACTATAATTTAGCCACTTGAGGGCTGAGTATAAACATTGTGGCTCTGTGGAGCTTTTTAGCATTTCTTTGTTTGATCTGAGCAATGCATAATCTTTTGTCCAGACAATGGAAGACAGGGGGATTATTCAACATGATCACACTGGAACTCGACATGTTGCAACCAAATTTTTTTGTACCCTGAAATGGACCCCATTCTACTGAGATACTGACAAGCAGCATTTACCTTCAGACAGCTTTGAATTAATACAAATGTGTTTCCATTTTCCTGTGTCACTACAGATGACACATTGCACAAGCAGTCTCAGAGACAGGTTCTGGGGCCAGTTGAACCAGATATATGTAAGTTACAACTTAGCCTAGTTGTGTTGTAAATGGGCGCTAAATCACAATTTATGCAGTAATAAATATGTGAGTGTTGCACCATTAAACTTAGGTAGAATGTAACCCTGCATATAAACTAACTATATACGGAAGCCTCTGACCAGGAGTAATGAATGAAATAAAAAGCAGACTCATTAATGACATCAACGAGCTCATGTTTTGGTGTCAGGATCAGTCATGTTTTTAGTGGTGACAGGATCCTGACACTCATGTTCTGTGTTTGTGTTTTCATGTTTGGAACTTGGTGTCTGGGTCCTGACACCACGTCACCCTGTCCTAGTTCGGTTTCTGTTCTGATTCGTGATCCGGACACTCATTCACCATGTCTCCTCTTTTGTGCCTAGCTTTGGGCCCTCTTGCCATGCGCTCTTTCAGTCTTGTGTGTTGTGTGAGTGCACATGGTTGTGTTTGGTCATTCATCACCATGTGCACTCCTGTCTGTTTTAGTCTTGTGTGTTAGCACATGGCTTTGTGTTTGTCTGCCATGTACTTCCCTGACTCCGCCTTCTCGTTACCCTCCTCACTCACCCTGGTTTAGTTCTTGTTATGTTAATTGTCTTCAGCTGTTCCTCATGTGCCCTACCTGTATAAATTGTGCTCCTTTTTCCTCATGTGTTTGTCGGATTGTTTTGTTCTCATGTTCAGAGGTGGGTAGAGTAGCCAAAAACTGTACTCAAGTAAAAGTATATTACTCAAGTAGAAGTAAAAGTACTTACATAAATAATTTATTATTAAGAAAAGAGCAAGAGTAAGAAAGTATCCAATTAAAAGAGTACTCAAGCAGTGAGTAACAAGTTACTTTCACAAATGACATTATAGACATTTACTCCCCTATATTCCATTAGATAATATACAATGAACATGTAGTACAGAATTATTATTATTATTGCTAATGGAAGTTCTGTCATTATTCACCCTGTATGACTTTCTTTCTTCCATGCAACACAATAAGGAGATATTAGACATAATGTTTGCCTGAGTCACTATTTACATTCAGTGAATGTTTTTTTCTCTCCATATTTTGAAAGTGAATGGTGAACAAGACTGTCAGTCCCTAACATTCTGTCTAACATTTTTTGTGTTCCACATAATACAAAGCATCACACTGGTTTGGAACATCATGAGGGTAGAGAAATTATGACAGAATATTAAATTATGGCTGAGCTACAGTATCACTTTAACGAGATAGTTTACCCAAAAATAAAAATTCTCTCATCATTTACTCACCCTCATGCCATCCCAGATGTGTATGATTTACTTTCTTCTACAGAACACAAATTCAGATTTTTAGAAGAATATTTTAGCTCTGTTGTCCAAAATGTTGATGCTCCAAAAAGCACATAAAGGTAGTATAAAAGTAATCCATAAGACTCCAGTGGTTAAATCCATGTCTTCAAAAGTGATATGATAGGTGTGGGTGAGAAACAGTTCAATATTTGTCATTTTTTGCTAGAAAGCATTTGATGTAGACTAAACAATGGTTAATTTCCCGCAGTCCACCAAGGGGAAGACATACCAGCTGGGAGTTTATGGCTTACTTCACTCCTGCAATGATTTATTTCTGAATTAATAAAAAAAAAATTGACAAATCATTACTTGATTAACATAACATAATAACACATAGAGAGGCAAAACATACAGATACATTTTAAAATGCAATCTTTGTTTGATCATATGTGTTTACTCTTTACATTAACACACCGTATATATTAACAGTGACAAACAGAATTAAGATGTATTATATTAATATATTATTTTATAAGAATAACAAGGAAGGCCCAAGTATTTTAAAATTACATACATGACGTTGTTTCTGCGACAGCCCCAGAGCTCCGACACTCATGTCCGAATTCAGTCATTTCATTCACTTCTGAGATATACTGCACTAACTGCCATTCACTATATAGAAAATAGTGAATGAGTGAACGATTGCAGAGACAGCCACTCTCTTCGCCATGCGATTGCTTCGTGCCCACACATCTCTCACGCGCGCCCCGCGCACCTCGCTGTGCATGCGCAGAAATGCTGTCTTTTCACGCTCCAGTTGTCAGTGGCAGTGATTTACACTTAACTTTCAAGTCAAGTCAAGTCAATTTTATTTGTATAGCGCCTTTCACAACACACATCGTTTCAAAGCAGCTTTACAGAAGTTCAGCATTAACAGACGATAAAAATGTAATGTCTATAAAGTCGATAAATCATCATCCTTGTGCAGGGCTCCAAACTGCGACTAAAAATGGTCGCATTTGTGACCAAATAAATTTATTTGTGAGTGTAATTTCTGTCAAGGTCGCCATTGGTGACATTGGTTAACTTTGATGTATACATGGATTTAGGCAAGGCAAGGCAAGGCAAGTTTATTTATATAGCACATTTCATACACAATGGTAATTCAAAGTGCTTTACATAGTAGAAATTAAAAAGAAAAAAACAAGAATAATAAAATAAGAATAATTAAAACAGTTTAGAATAAAAAAAAATTTAATAAAACACAGTACAAACAGTCGGACACACAGTGGCACAGTGCTCATTCAGTAAATGCACAGCTAAACAGATGTGTTTTGAGTCTGGATTTGAATGTGACTACTGTAGGAGCACATCTGATCTCTTCTGGAACCTGGTTCCAGCTGCGGCTGGCATAATAGCTAAAAGCAGACTCTCCTTGCTTAGAGTGAACCCTTGGTATTTCTAGCTGATGTGATTCTAATGATCTGAGTGATCTGTTGGGTTTATATTCAGTGAGCATGTCTGCAATATATTGAGGTCCTAGCCCATTGAGTGATTTATATACCAGTAATAATACTTTAAAATCAATCCTAAATGTAACTGGGAGCCAGTGTAAAGACCTGAGGACTGGTGTGATATGTTCATATTTTCTGGTTTTGCTCAGAATTCTGGCAGCAGCGTTCTGTATGAGCTGCAACTGTCTTATGGTCTTCTTGGGAAGGCCCGTGAGGAGTCCATTACAATAATCCACCCTGCTGGTGATGAAAGCATGCACAAGTTTCTCTAGGTCTTGACTGGAAACAAAGCATCTAATTCTTGCAATATTTTTCAGATGATAATATGCTGATTTAGTTATTGCTTTGACATGACTACTGAAACTAAGGTCTGACTCTAGAGACACACCAAGATTCCTGACTTGATTTTTAGTTGTTTGACCCCTAGCGTCAAGGTATGCATTCACCTTGAGAACTTCATCTTTGTTTCCAAACGCAATGACTTCAGTTTTGTCTTTGTTTAACTGAAGAAAGTTTTGGCACATCCAACTGTTTACTTCATCAATACATTGGCACAGGGAGTCAATGGGGCTGTAATCGTTAGGTGATAGGGCTAAGTAGATCTGTGTGTCATCTGCATAGCTGTGGTAAGCCATTTGGTTCTTTCTCATTATTTGGCTAATTGGGAGCATATACAGGTTGAACAGGAGTGGAGCAAGAATTGAGCCTTGAGGGACTCCGCATGTCATGGGCGTCCACTCAGACTTATGGTCTCCTATACTCACATAATAACCTCTCCCTTCTAAGTATGACCTGAACCATTTTAGGACCATCCCAGAAAGCCCCACCCAGTTTTCCAGCCTTTCCAGAAGTATGTTGTGTCAAATGCAGCACTGAGGTCGAGTAGTACCAGTACTGATAATTTGCCTGTATCAGTATTTAAGTGAATATCGTTTATTATCTTTATGAGCGCTGTCTCTGTGCTGTGATGCGATCGGAAACCAGATTGAAAATTGTCAAAGTATCCATTCGAGTTCAAGAATTTGTTCAGTTGATTGAAGACAACTTTTTCAATGATCTTGCCTATGAAAGGAAGATTTGAGATCGGTCTATAGTTGCTTAATATTGTCTTATCCAGATTGCTCTTTTTCAAGAAGGGCTTGACAACTGCAGTTTTCAGTGAGTTTGGAAAACTCCCAGAGAGAAGTGAGGAGTTTATCACTTCTAGGAGATCTGCTTCTAAACAGTTGAACACACTTTTGAAAAAAGATGTTGGAAGTGCATCAAGGGCGCAGGTTGATGTTTTAAGGTGCCGATTTATGAAGTTAATCTGCCTGAAGAAGCTGCCATTGATTCCAGTACCCCATGAAGGCGCAGAGTAAATGCATAAATACTGCTTATGACATGCAGGACAGAATCACCCTGAAAATTACCATCTCATTACACAGAAAAGCCAACGTTAGAATTAGAGCCAAAACTTACCTCAGTGTGCTGCCTTAAATTGGAGCTGTGATTTTAATCTTGAAATTTCAGCTTGTGTTTGTGTTAAATGAAGGCATTCCATGACGAAACTATTATTTTTTTCACTGTGCAGAGCGAGGAAATTGTTTCAGTTTGTTTGAAGTGTTTGATGCTGCAGCAGTGATTGAGTGAGAGTCTGTGATAACGGCTGAGCATGCGCAGCTCTGTGAACTTCCGCTCTCATAAAAGTCCCATTCAGTAATCTCTCAATAAATTACACATTCGTTAAAATTAAACCCAGTAATGTAACAACAGTAATGCCACCCACTGTAAATAAGTAAAAGTAAAAAAGTAAAAAAGAGTAAAAAGAACCCACTTTTAAACCTACTCTAAAAGTAATCTTTTCCCCAAAAATTTAATGTAACTGAGTAAATGTAACTCGTTACTACCCACCTCTACTCATATTCAGTCTGTTTTTTGTTTTTTTTGCTCTGTCTCCAGTTCAGTGTGTAATTTGTTTTTCAGTTTTAAGTCCTTTGTTGTTTTTTCCACTTTAGGTGTTTTCTCCCTTGAGAGCGTTTGGTTTTCACTTTTTGTATTACATATTTAATTTTTTTTTTTTTTTTTTTTTTTGCCTCATTCCTGATGCAATTCGTGATATTTGGTTCACTGGCTTCAGTCCTTTCGACATATATGATTTTGCCATTTACACACGTTACATTTATGGAAAAAAACATTATGTAAAAAGCTTACTACTTCAGCATGAAACTGATCAGATGGTGACGCTGACCGGATTCAGGTTTCAAAATATACAACATATGTAAGATATTAAAATTAATGTCTATTTTTCCAGCATGTTTTATTAGTATTTATTTATTGCCCCTTATTAATTTTAGATACAGTTATTAAATATTGGTATTTACACAGGCTAAATATACCAATCATGAAATCTTGTTTTATTACATATCGTATTTCAGTGGGGATATCATTTATTACTGTTGACAGTTACATTATATGGGCAAACAAGGTTTGTAACAAGAACTGTATCAAGATCAAATGGAAATTCAAGGCTTTTTATCACTTCTGTGTACAAATTTGAAGGCTGTTTATTGGATCAATACAAGTGAAAGTTATATTATGTGACTTTGCATTACTTTACGGAGCGCATACAACCTACTAGTTGTCTTGCCTTAAGAACAGGTGGTGCCACCAAATTATGCACTGACTTAGTTACAAACTAACTAGTATTTACTAAGCCCTTAGTGTGCACTTTACATCTCAATTTAAGTGAGACCCTACACACAGCTGGTGCACCCTAACCTGGTCCCTTGTAAACCAGGAAATAATAGTGTTCACAATCACTGTTGAGTGTGATACTGAGGTTGTTTTCCCTCTGAGATTACATTTTTATTCCATTAGCAGTTAGGTTTAATTTTAGGGTTTGTGTTAAGGGGTTAAAGTTAATAAATTATGCATTCCTGCTGAATGTATAACATAATTTACAACTAAAAACAACTCACTTTTGGCGCCACTCTGTGGAAATTTACAAAGATTTCAGTCTGGGAAACTTTCATTATTATTATTATATTATTACATTTTTTCAATTCCCAGCTGGATAAACCAAATTGCTGGTCACCAGCATATTTTGTGGTTTGAATATTGGTGCACTGGTGTCATCAGCTGGTCTTTTCAGCATGGTCCTGTTTTGTGCTCTTATTGTTGCACAAATCACACACCTTTAACTGTCAGCTTGGCAAAGTTTGGCAGAGAGCTCCATGAAAACCATGAGAGATTTCCAAATTTTTTGGCAGCCCTTTTCATAGTTCTGATTGGCCTTGTGTTTGTAGCCCTGGGGCACAAAGCATACCTTCTTTGTACATGTCTATCTCGAATTCATTCAAGCCAATTTGACAGATCTTCCCTTTCCTCTCTAAAGCACCTCAAGGCAAAGCAAGAGAAATGAGGCATCCTTTGATAAGGGTGATCAAGACTGGCGTTCCCATGCCGACAGGTTTCACCAACATGAGAGATGTGGGGGGTGGCGGGGGATTTGCGCACCCATTAACCAAAAGTCTGCTCAGCTCATGGTACCCAATTTGTAGTGGCAGAGAGCTTGGTTGGGCTAGCAAGAGGTGGGGGAAGGGATGGAGGTATGGTGGAGGAGCCTGGGGGAATCGTAAGGATGAAAGGTATCAAGCATAAAAGAGGAGAAGAGGGGAGTTGGGAAGATGAGTAAAAAGCAGCATAAAAAGAGAGGTGATAGAGAGGATATAGGGAGCATGTGACTCAATAAAAGCTGTCATTAGTTCAGATGTGTAGAAAAGACAGCTTTCATGCACCCCACTATAAACAGTACAGCAGACAAGAATAAATCAGTCTTAGGAAACATCACAAAGAGTAAGTGATGTGGTCGGGTGCACCTAACACGTATAGACACTGATATATGCTATATGAACACAGAATGGAGAAAAATCAGGCCACGCTGCAAGTAATTGCAGCCTTGAAATATCTGCTTCATAAAATGGACAGTCAGACAATCCTGTCATTGAATGCAATTTGTTCTTCTAAAAGTGCAAATCTTTTAAATGTAATAAAACAACTAATGTATTTTCTGTCACTCTGTAGTGATGGAACCCATGTGGTTTAGAATTAGGGCTGGTAACTCAAAGTTACAGGTTTGATCTCTACCCTGTTGCGAAGACCAACATGGCTGGTTACCCGCTTATGTTATATCTTGGATGCTAGTGGGCTGGGGTGACCATGATTTCACCAAGAAGCACATGCTCCTCGATCGACATCCTTGTTGGTCCTGGAACTGCATTGTTATCAACCAATAAGATTTTAGAGTTACATTTAAGGTTAATATTACAGTTAGGCTTAGGGTGAGCTTGGTTTAGGGGCTTGTGCACTATTCTTATCAAGCTATCATGTTCTTCTCATTTTAGGAGTAGGTTATGGATAAGGTTACGGTTGGGGATAGGGTTAGGATTCATGTTATTCCAGAAACAACAAAAGATATCCTGCTTGACAAATCCATGATGACCAGTGGGCTGATTTCAACACCAGATTACTCTAGTTTAACCAGCAAAATTAGTTTGGTCAGCCTGCTTCTTTAGAAAGACCATGCTGGTTGATCAGTTATACCAGCTGAGTTGGCTGACTAGCCCCAGACTAGAACTAACCAGCATGGAAATTCATTATGAACTACAGAGCATTGGAAATTCCCTATTACCATTGCGTCCTTGAGAATTGCACTTAATCTGTGGTTACTCTACAGGGAATGTCCCTGCAATTAGTGTACCTTAAGATGGTTTGGATAAAAAGTGTCTTCTTAGTAACCAAGGCAACTCAACTCTCTTAACCACATATTTTCCTCATTATAAAGACTGTTTATAAACATTCATTACATTCTCATTGGTGTCACTCACAATTTACAACGTAATGACCACAAAAGGCCTGAAATAGAAACTGACCATAAAAAGCAGTGTTTTACACAACTCATTAAACTCTTTTTTGGACCTGTCTTGTTTTTCATTATTCCCCAATTTACACTTCACCCTTATTATAGTTAGGCAATATTTTAGTTCAAATGATTTTCACACAGAGGCACATCAAGCAAGTTATTCCTGGTGATTCACAAGCAATCTGTCTCCCTTGATTGTACCATCATTCCAATGTAAGTTCATGTCTTTTTCTTTGACATGTTTTGCTATTCTCTGACTGAAAAGCCAGCAATACTCCTGTGTTACTGTGCTCTATGATCCCAAGGGTAATGTTTAGCCAATGTTCTGTCACTCTTGTCTGCAATTTTATCTGATACAACATGAACATTGTCCAATTTCCACTCTCTGCAAGATTTGTGTGCCATTTAGTGACATGTTCACGAAGGTAAGATATTTCCCAATTTACTGCTAATGTGCCACACATATAAGGCATCTTGTCATGTACAATATAAAGTTAAATGTTTTTCTTTTTATAGGTCCAATATTGGGAATTTATAACACCAAGACTAGTTATTTCTTTGTACCCTCCCAAAAACTATATAATTTCATCCTGTTCAACTATCATAGGTATATCTGTTAGGTTTGCACATAAGGACAAATACATCATTGTATGTAATGTGGCAGATCGCTTTTCCAGATCCAATAAGACAAACAAAAACATAAAACATGAGATTATCTCATTTAAGTGACACAAAAACATAATAAATTAACACATAAATATATAGTTAAAATGTTTTTGCTAGGGTATTCCTGCCTGTATATACATGTGTGTTGCTCAAACAGTGCAGATTGAGTTATGTGTTCAAAATTAATACATAATATCTGTTCAAATTCCTAACCTAAATATGAGCATGCTTTACTACTTGCACCACTAATGAATTAAATAAATATTCTGGGTTCAATACAAGTTAAGCTCAACCATCAGCATTTGTGGCATAATGTTGATTGCCACAAAAAAAAAAAAAAAAAATTGTAAAGTATTCAAAATTTCACCCCTTCTTTAAAAATAGGCAAACATTGGGTTACAGTAAGCAGTAACAATGAAAGTGAATGGTGCTATCTGTTTAAAAACTATATCCTCATGACATAAACAACATGATTTTAGTCTGATAAAATTGCTTTCTAACCTATTTTGTGTAAAGTTACATCCAATTTCCATGATGACACAGCTGTAAACCCTAAAAATATCATAAATACGATGATTTAAACAACTTTACATCTTAGATAATACATATAATACAAAGTTTTAACAGAAGAATTGATGTGCTCATGAAATTGACTGCATTCACTTTCATTGTAAGTGCCTCACAACCATGATGTGTGCTCTTTTCAAAGAAAAGGAGAGATGTGTCTAAATTATTTTTTGTGGTAATCAACCACTAATGCTGTTGATTGAGCTTAACTTTATTGAATTGATTGAACCTGAAATATTTAATAAATGATCTATATCAAACAGTGCAACACTTTTAACAGGTAATTTTTTGTCCATAATGGGAGGCCTTATTTCTATAGCATGGCCAGTCTTTGTTGATTAACATTAGAAGCAATAAAGAGAGTGCTAGCATGGTGTCTGTTTGGATTAATGTTCTTTTGAAACCAAGGCAGCTCTACTGTGCTAATTTATTTCCACTTACCAAAATTCTAACTAAATTATCTGACCTCATTATGCTAAACTCCCAAAAGTCTAACCATTAGCTGCAATAGATCTTTATTTATTTATTATTTTATTTTCAATGGATAAGGCTTATGCATACCTGCTCAGTGGAACAGTCATATTCCTCAGAGGTTGCTTTTTCATATCTGGAGATTTCATGGAATTCTCAGTTAAGATTTAACTTTGTCACTTTAAAGAGATTCCTTAGTAGAAATAGAAACAAATTAGACAATTGTTGATGTACAGTATAGAGGTACAGTATACAATCAAAGTAGATTGCATCGTTCAAAACATTTCTTTATTTCAAGAATTTGATGAGAAATATTGAGTTCATATTGAAATCTCTGACTTTTGTAGATGTGGTAATTTGGCAAATTTGAAGAGAGTCTGTGACATTGTTGAGGTTTCTGTTGAAAATCTAGTGGTAACATTTGTGAGATTTCTAGGATCTTTTTGCTGGAGAAAATCTTAGAATCAGTACATTTTTGCAAAGGCCTTAATTTGCTTTCCTTCTAATCTTACTTGTATAGATAGTCTGAACATTTAAAGAGATCTTATTAGACAGGTTTCTTTCCTATGAGTGCTGCTTAGTCACCCTTTACTCTGTGGAACAGTTCTCTCAGATGCAAGGTAGAAAAACAACATTTCTTCAACAATTACACTGTAGGTTTTAACGACTTGTTTGCTACAGTATGCTCTCTTATGCCTAACAAAGCTATGATTGCATAAAACCTCTATGTTCTTTCTAGGCAGCTCTTTAAAGAAGATCATAGGTTGCTACTTGTCATAAGGCATGTAAGAAACTCCTTTTTTGAAAGACCTAGTGATCCAAACATTTAAGAGAGCTTGAGGAATACACATCCTTTGGTCTCTGTCTCAAAAGGCCTTTTGATTATTGATTCCTACCTTTTCTTATGGGGGTTAAATAACAACGAGATGAACCCCAGATGCTCTAACATTTGATAGCAGAAATTGATCATTTAAGATTGCTTTACCATTTATGACAAACCATTATGTTTATGTTGAGGGTGTAACTGCTGTGCCTATATCAAAGAATTTGTAGTCAATTTCAAGAAAAGAAACTTTTAAAAATGTGATGGTAATAATTTTGGTAGTTTACATCTCATTATATCAATAGCCTTAGTTGCGGGTGGAAGATGGAGAAGGTAAAAACAAACATGAGGAACTAATTGGAAAGGTTGAAAGATGAGAGACACCAAATGGCTGTGTCCCAATGTGCTACGCTCTATTTATAATGGATCAATATGAGAGAGGAGAGATTGGGCTTGGCTTCTGTGGTGTAATAGGGTCTTTGGCAGCTTTCATTCTAATGATGCATGTTTATGTAATTTCTGCCAGCTTATGAAAAATGGCAGAAAGTGCTATTTTTAATTGATGAAGGATGTTGCAACACTTGAGCAACCCCTGCTGTTGCTAGGGATTAGGCAGATATGATCTGAAAGGGGTGGCCTGTTATTACAGAAAAAAATAACACATCACATACTGAAAACAGATTTAGTTTCCCTCTGGCCTTATACAATCAAATATGGCCAGTGTCCAAGTCATGATAGAAGAGATGTAATTCTCCTTAACTAAAGGAAATGTATGCAAACCTTCTTCCTTAAATGAATAGTACACACATAAATAAAACTCTGTCAATATTTACTCACCCTTATGTAATTTCAAATGCATAAGATGTCATTGTTTTCATGGAAAAGGAGAATCTTCACTCAGCTACTTGCCACACAGTAACAGTTGATTTTGTATATATATATATATATATATATATATATATATATATATATATATCTCACACACAAGAAAGAGTGCGATATCGCCCTGATGATCACTACTGATGATGTAAAACACTACTGAGAACTTACAGTTGAGGATTAATTCATTTTTATTCATATAATCTGTAAAATCACACCACAATATTCATAAATAAAAGTACAATAACACAATTGGTTTTACTATAAAACTTTTCAATAAGTTTATTTGTTCACATTAGTTAACAACATTGGTTAACATGAATTAACAATGAACAATACTTGTACAGCATTTATTCATCTTAGTTAATGTTTATTTCAACATATTAAACTTATTTAACAAATAACAGAAACATAATAAAACGTTCAATTCTCATAAACATTCGTCCATCATCAGGGCTCTCTTCAGTTCGGCAGATCCCTGCACACACACATGACAAATCTCTCAGAAATGGGACATGATTTTTATTAATGTAAATTATGCTGAAATTGAAAATTTTGTATTTGTATTTGTATATTGAAAATGTAGAGTGGTGGTGGTGTAATGGTCTTAAGCAGATAACTGGTAAACTGGTAATCAGAAGGTCGCTGGTTCGATCCCCACAGCCACCACCATTGTGTCCTTGAGCAAGGCACTTAACTCCAGGTTGCTCTGGGGGGATTGTCCCTGTAATAAGTGCACTGTAAGTCGCTTTGGATAAAAGTGTCTGCCAAATGCATAAATGTAAATGTACTGCATAAATACAATACAATAAACTAATATTGACCATTATTAGACAAATTGTATTGTTAAAGTAAGTGTCACTGCATTAAGAAATATATTATCATTCACTCCAGCATTTGCTGTGAAGCTGGAATATCATCAATTGCCATATTATATTAACTGATAATTCCACAGAGGGATAAACTTTATCTAACAGCAAGAGGTAAAAGTTTTAGGTACAATGTTCGACTACGGTATGTAAGGGACCATCTAAAAATTCCACAAAACACCTGTGTCCAAGTGTTCATTCAACTGACTTGCATATTCAAACATAACAAACACTATTATTAAAAAAAGCATTTTCTCATTCTAAAGGTTGCAATAGACTGCCGGAGTGATGGCTCACTTTATACATTTGAAGCCAGCATGTCCAAATATGAGGACAGTGTTCAAATATTTTAGAAAAAAAAAAATAGCTCATTACTCATTACCTTTGGCAGCTCTGAAGATGGGGGATGATTCTGTGTCACTCAAGTTTCTTCACGTCCTCACATGGGAGTTTGAAGAGCTCAGTCTAGAGTGGTCCCCCCAAGAAGAGCCAGAAAAGTCTTACGTGGATGAATGTTTTTTGCAAACTGGTTGTCGTTAAAAATCCAGAGGAGCGCCCCACCTACCCCTTGAAGCCGTGTCGACTGATGTCCGCACTGGCTGGAAGAGCTTATACAGCAGTAGGGCAAGCTGCTTCAGCATCCCACTGCATGTCGGTGCTTCAGGTTTTTCAAGATTAGCTCCTCAAACAAATGGATGAGCATGAACCCAATCAAGAGCTATTCAAAGAGCTCTGCACTGCTACAGATTTGGCACTGCAGGCCAAAAAAGCTACAGCTCAGGCCATCAGCAAAACGATTAACAAATTGGTGGTTCTGGAGCGGCATACTTTGCTAACTCTCACAGAGATGCGTGACACAGAGAAAGATGCCCTCCTTGACACCCCGGTGTTGTTCTACGGTCTCTTTGGCAATGCCGTCGCAATGGCCAGTGAAACACAAGTATGCGTTTCCCCCTGTGCGTCTCCTTCATTCTGTCATCAGCAAAGTATGAGAGGACATGGAAACATTTCTGTTAATTACGCCGAAATGGCCTAATCAGTCATGGTTTCCAGGGATGATAGAAATACTAGACGGCCCTCCATGGGAAATACCACTGAGGAGAGACCTTCTCTTTCAAGCACAAGGCACAATTTGGCATCCCCTGCATGAGCTGTGGAACCTACATGTTCCATAGCTCCTGAATTGAGCACATAGGATGAGTCAGAATTGGCTCAGTCAGTGATGAATACCATTTTACACGATAGAGCACCGTCCACGAGATGCCTCTATGCACTTACTGTAAATGCCACATGTTTGCAAATTGGTGCTCTTCACGTGGTAATGACCTGGTGAATTGCCTCATAGCTGAGATTCTGACATTTCTTCAAAAGCGAAGGACACTGGTCTTACCCTATCAATGCTCAAAGTTTATGTAGTGATTATCTCAGCATACCATGCCCTGGAGGCTGGCTCTTTGATAGACAAACATAATCTAGTCATAAAGTTCCTTAGGGGAGCGAGGCATTTGAACCCTCTTGCCCTGCTATGGTTCCAACTTGGGAATAGAATCTGGTGCTGAAGGCACTCACAAATACTTTATTACTGTACTTAAGTATAGTTTTTTTTATTTGTATTGAGTATAAATATTTCTATGGATTTTTTCTTTCACTGTATTAAATTTTTTTAAATGACTTTTCTAAACTTTTGTGACTGAACACCTTAAAAAAATAAAATTAAATAATAATAACAGCAGTGCGTGCAAAAATGCATGCAGATCGATGATAGTGATGTGTGATTCGTTGAAAGAATCATTTGAGTTGATCTTTTAAATTTGATTCTATTGAATGATTCGTTTAAAATCACAAATCTGAATCAAAATCACAAGCGAAGCACGCGGCAGATTACTGTTCCGTCGTCTGTCTCCACTGGGGAAAACAAGAAACTGCTCATGTGAGGAATTTGTATTTTTTTTACTTTTATAAATTTAGATTTAAATATTATGAAAGCAGTGAAATAATGAAGTTTTGTGCAATCAGTCTTCTTCCTTTCCAGGAGACCTGTTCATATAAAAATCAATCACATGCATTTACATTTTACATTTAAACAAGATATGATTTGTATGAATAATTGCCAGCACTCATGAAAATGTCCAACAATATTTATTTTTATATTTTATGAAGATGTGAATGGTTTTTGCCGAAGGAAAACTAGATTTCTGGTGGTTGCAAAAGTGTTATATTTGATTTGTAGCACATTTATGCTACAGTAGCTATAGGGTTTTCTGGACGGTTGCTAGGGCATGCTATACAGTTATCAAGGTGATCTCTGCTATGTGTTTTGGCACATTGCTACAGTATGTGGTTGCCAGGTTATATTTATGCTGTTGCTAAGTTGTTTTCTGTGTTTTTTGCACATTGCTTTGCTCTTGACATGGTTGTTGCTATGCTGTTAAGTTGTTTTAACTGTGTTTAATCACATTGCTATGCAGTTGCCAGGGTGTTCTGGGTGGTTGATGGGTGCTTATTGGCCCCATAATCCCATAAATATGATAATTCTGATTTTATTTAAATGCTCCATTAAAGGGATGGTTCATTTAAAAATGAAAATGATCCAAGAGAATTCTTCCAAGATGTGTATGACTTTAATTTTTTTTTTCTTTCTGCTGAACACACACACACACACACACACACACACACACGTTGTGTTTCCATGTTTTATGGGGACTTTCCATAGACAATGGCTTTTATACTGTACAAACTATATATTCAATACCTTAACCCTACACCTAAACCTAACCCTTTTTACATTTTCAAAAAACATAATTTAGTATGATTTGTAAGCTGTTTTCACCATGGGGACTGACAAAATGTCCCCATGAGGTCAAAAATTTCAGGTTTTACTATCCTTATGGGGACATTTGGTCCCCACAATGTGATAAATACATGCTCACACACATACACACACACACACACACACACACACACACACACACACACACACAAAAGATTTTCAGAAGAAAATTGCTGTTATGTAGGTCAATTAAATGAAAGTGAATAGTGGCCATACTTTTAAAGCTCAAAAAAGCATATACATGCAGCATAAGAGCAATTCATATTTTGATCAATGTCTTCTGAATGGATCAAATTGTTTTGAGTAACTATAGAACGAAATGTAACTCTTTTTTTTTTTTTTTTTTTTTACTATAAATTTTGACAGTAGTCTTTTTGGAAATCAGGATTTCAAGTTCGATTACACTTCTTATAGCGCCACCTAGGGCTCTGCGCATGCATCAAACACTAGAAAGTGAAATCAAGCTTGAAATCATGATCATTCTTAAAGATTACAATGGCAAGATATACTGTGAAAATGAGTTACAGTTTGGTTTGTTTTCACCCAAAATCAACTGAATCGCTTCAGAAGACTTAACCACTGTTGTAGTATGGGTAACTTTATGCTCCCTTACTGTGCTTTTTGTAGCTTGAAATGTCTGGCCAACATTCACTTGCACTGAACTGACCAATAGAGCTGAAATATTCTGCTTTGTTTGCAGTCTGTAGATGAAAGAAAGTCATACACATCAGGGATGTCATTAGGGCGAGTAAATGATGAGCACCAACAACCAAAGCCTTTTCCCTCTCGTTTAAATGTTAGTGTTTTTTGGGGGGGGGTACTACACTGTTACAGGAAGTACTTACTTCTGTTTCCCTCCCCTTGTCCCCTCTCTCATCCATGTAGACGGGGATGACCTGCTGGCAGACGGGGCTTAGGTCACGCCCTCCCCCAGGGAAGGGGGGGGGGGGGGGGGGGGGGGGGGGGTGTACGTCATGCCGGGGGCTCCCCAGCCTGTGAGAACGAGGGAGGAATGTGACAGGGCCGGGTCGTGATTATACACACCCGGTCCCTTATTGGGCTAATTGAGCCTCGCAGAGGGATAAAGGCCAATTGTGGACAGTGGTGCGGGAGAGTGAGATCGTTTACGGATATGTCCGTCATGTGTGTGTTTTGTCTTTTGTTATAAGTTTATCATTAAAATATTATTTATATTGTCAAGCCGGTTCTCTCCTCCTCCTCGTTTTCTCATTAGCTACTTTACCTTTTACTTGAGTCAATTTCAATGAAGGTAACTTTACTTTTACTTAAGTATGACAAATGTATACTTTATACAACACTGCGGTTTGGTGACATGCAGATGCTATTGACTGACAGCTCATGCCTGGAGTTCGGTCCAGATCTGCCAAAAGCCCCCATTAAACCTAGAAAAGGGTACGTGTCTAAGGTTTTATCAATGCCTTTAAGGCAAGTGGTTCGTTTGCAAGCCATCTTTTCCACACAATTTAATTCAGATGAAGAGCAATCTATGCATATGTTATGCCTGGTGAGGGCATTGCATACATATGTTGAGCGCACCCGTCAGTTTAGGCTGTCGGATCAGCTCTTTATTTGCTATTAAGGATGCACAAAAGGAATGCCCGTCTCAAAAACAAGGACTCTCTCACTGGATCATTGATGCAATCACCCTCGCTTATGAATCATAGGGCGTGAATTGCCCTATTGTTGTCAAAGCGCATTCAACCAGAGGCATGGCCTCTTCATGGGCATGGACAAACATGTGGCAGCAGGGAGGTCCTCATAAAACATGTTCATGAGGTTTTATAACCAGGACGTGGTGTCCATCTCAACACAATTCCTCTCTGTATAGAGCGCTTCTTACTTTCAAGCAGATGAGCCCAAGCCCTTATTATGGGTGGTCTACCGATTATAATCAACACAGCCACCTAATTATATGCTGTTGAACCGCTTCTTTTTATGTCATAAGCACTCCCATAAGAAATAAAACATATTTTCCCAGCCTTGTTGTGAGAGGGTTAATAATCCATACTATGTATATCTATATGGTTTATGTAGATCCCAGACTACATTAGTTTCCATCTGTCATCTGCAATGTGGGACTTTCATATTCACTTTAATATGACTTATAGGTCATCGGTCTGTGGCCTGTGACTCTGAATATATGTATTTAGTGTTATATCTCTGGAAGTGTAATGTCACATAGTGCGGCATGATGGGATATTGTTCCCCGTGGTGCTTACAGCAATGTCGAGTGAACTGAATTGAAAGGGAACATCTCTGGTTACACATGTATCCTCTGCTCCCTGAGATGAAGGGAACGAGACATTGTGAAAGCTGGTCGCACTACTACTTCAGAGTTTTATAATATGAGTGACTCACTCTTGTCCATCAGTCAGAAAATTCTGAAGAAATGGTGACTGAGTGGCCACTAATATAGTCCTACTGTGCACCTAAAAGGGCTGACCTCAGACACCATTGCCAATCAGAAGATTGGAATAATTGTATAAGGGTTTCAACAAGGTCATGTAAGGACACTTCCCTATAGTGCTTACACCAAAGTCTCATTCCCTTCATCTCAGGGAACCAAGGTTACATGTGTAACCAGAGACGTTTTTCAGTCAGTGACCTTTTGTCATGGAAATTGATATGATCAGTGAACCAATCCTGAAGAAAGGTCTAGGTCTCATTCGCAAAGCCAATCATGTGAGAAGCTGTTATCTACCCTTTCCATTTCGACTGAATTTCTGTTGCCATTGTGTTTTCTGAATTGCTGTTGTGTTTTCTGATTTACTCTTTTGTTTTCTGATTTACTCTTTTGTTTTCTGATTTCCCATTGAGTTTAATGATTTGTTGATGTGTTTCTGAATTGTTATTTTGTCTTTGGATTTGCCATTCTGTTTTTACATTTGTTTTGCACTTCATGGCCATCATACAATACACATACACCTCAGCCAACAGGATGATATATCACTTTTGTATGTCTTGGAATGCAAGAGGTGGTCTGTTTTCTCAAAGGAATAAGTGTTGTAATACAGGAATGAATATCTTTGTTCATTTTCAATCCTACACTTGGTGAATAGAAACACATTTCTACCAGAAAGACTCGGGAGAATAATACTGAACAATTAACCATTTATTTACAGCTCGGCAAACAATATAAAGATAAAAGTTCTTTGGCGTAGGCCCCATCCGTAGCTCGCAATCTGGGGATCCGGACTCTGCATTTCCTGCCTGGCGATGAAGGCAGGGGCGCAGCCGACCCCCTGTGAGGTATGGGAAGGGACCATCCTGGTGGTGGTGCGTAGGAAGGAAGGGATCATCTTGGTGGTGGGGAGGGTGGAGGAGAATGAAAGCGTCAGCATCTGTGAACTCAGACATGTGTAAGTACCCATCTTTTATACTGCAAGTGTTAGAACGCGATTGGATAGATGAGAAGGTAATGAGTGATGTAACAATTGAGTCTTCCTGGTAGAACTTATGCTAAAGCTTCCATTTCTTTCAAAACAAAAATGAAACATGTGTGCATGTCTTCAGAGGATTAAATAATGACTTAATGCTCATTTTTGGGTAAACTATTCCTTTTAGCACCAACAAACATGCATTAAGCTCAACCTCACTGCAAAGCAATTTCACTGCCCCTCCCTGATGCTTTAAACTTTGGCTCCTATGTCTATTTTTTCTGACAATGTATCTGTACTTGTCTTTGACAGGTATGATGGTCCTTTTTACAAAGTGCAGGGAGGCAGAAATGATTTGCCTTTCTTTGAGTGTCTTTTTCCTCTCTCTATTTATCAATTAACTGGTCTTACATCTGAGACCTGCTGATGGATAAAACCTAATGAGTGAACGAATGCTGGGGGTTGTTGTGGAGTTGAAACATTAAGACATCACAAAAATCAGTTGATGTCACAGGAAAAAGATGCATCTTCATCCTCTTCCTCCTCCCCTACACAAGGCCAGTGCAGAAATCTATTTGTGCACCTAAGCCCAGCATCTTCCTACCTCGTTACTCTGGACTGATGCAATAGGATGCAATCTGACCCTGCTCCACTGCTCGCTCGCCTGCTCCATCACTCACTGCCTCCCTCCTCTTTGTCTCTATCCTCTCCTCTCTACTGACCTTCTCTTTCTCCTCTCGTTTCACTCATCCTCCTGTCTCTTGCTTTTTCTGTCATAGGCCAACACTCCAGCTCTTTTTTCTCCTCTGCATCTTTCCATCTGCTTTATTGTCCAAAGTTCTCTCTCTCTCTCTCTCTCTCTCTCTCTCTCTCTCTCTCTCTCCCTCCCTCTCTCGTTCTCTTAGCAGATCACATTCTATGTCTACGCATGGCTGAAGATGCTGTGTTCATGTGGACCTTTGCAGCTGAACCAAATAAGGCCCATACGGTGTTAGAGAGTGATGCTGAGCACCTACAGTGAATAATCCTGTTAATGGTGGCCTTTAATTAAAGAGCACACCAGGGAGCACTACTGGCTTCTCTCACCCCATCCCACCACAGACACCTCTCCACAAGGTCAAACAGCACAAGAACAATGATGTAAAAGGAGACCATGTGACCTTGAAGTTAAAAGCAACTTCATAATGGACTAGAACATGACTAGGTCTGTCTCAATGTTTGTGTGTTTTTATAATTAGTGGTAATTGCTGAGGCAAGAATTAGCAATTTTCCTAACAGGCCCAGTTCAACATATCAACATTTCTAAGGGTGCTGAATTTAGTGGGGCTGCTCAAAAAGTTAAAGTGAAGTCACAATAAAGCATCAACATTGTTCATTTGAGTTATTGATGAGAGAATTTTCATTTTTGGGTGAACTAACCATTTAACCAGCGTTCTTAATGACTTATCCAATGTGTGCATGCCTCTGCACGGTTTGATGTCAAGAGCAGAGAATAGCATGATTATTTAAAATCTCATAAACACAGATTTTTTGTCAGTATTGTTTTTGAGTAATTTATTTGCGTGTATTTTAACCAATTTGTAGGTATAGTATTTAACAGCCCAAGACTTGGGTTGTTAAATACTATACCTACAAATTGTCTGGTTAATACCAATAGTGTGCCATATGTGCTGTATTAATCAAAATCAAATACCACAGTACATGAGCACAACAATATATATTGTGGTGTCTGCATTTTACACATAATGACTGAGCTGCGAGATGCCTTTTTTGGACAAATCACTATCATCTGTTTAAGTGCTCAATGTTTATATATTTGAACACAAATGCACCACAGTCATTGACCTTTATCAGTGTTCAGGGCAGAGGCGAAGTCTAATCAGCACATTACTATTCCAGGCATCTCCTTTCTGGCATTTGATCAAATGGATGTCCATTTAGACAAGAAGCCCTGGGATCCTGTGTCAAAATGTCAGGTTATTATATGTTTGGAGACCACTGAGAAGCTCTAAATACTAGCTATATTCTTTGCCCACCTTGAAAAGGACATTGCATTTTTCTCACTACCCCCCCTTTTGTATTTGTTGCAGCAGTTGTTTTGCTCCCACACTCCATGTCTATTTAAACTTAAATAACAACCTGCTACAAACCAAGACTCCAAAGTTCACTGTTGTCGCTTTTATTCTTGTGAAGCAGTTAAAACCAATGACTCAAGCGTTTTATGTTATCGTTTTCTTTCTTGTGAAACAGTTGACATTGTTGGGCATCTTTGGTGTGCTACCATGTGTGTGGAGGTCCAGTTCGTTAGTACAAAAGCGTAGAGGCAATAACACTACACACCAGTGTCTCTCTCCATTAGGTGGATAAATGAATCTATCATTTCATGTCTACATTCATTCTCTGTAGTGTAGGAGAGAGGAAATGCTCATTTCTGTTTATGGAACCAAGCTAAATGACAGTGGATGGGGCTGAATTGGCTTCTCTGAATGCAATGTTGTGGCCAAATAAATGGGGAGATGCCATGCATTATGTGTGTCTGTGTTTGATTGTGTGATGTTGCCTGGGGTCAGCAAGGCCCACTGGCTTTAGCAAAGCATTAGAATAACGGATGCTAGATGAAATGTGACTGTGATATCTCCATCTTTCTTATGTGTATTTACCAGGGCCATCCTCTGAGATGCTGAGTTGATAAAGTCATCGAAATTCAGTCCACCTGTGCTCTGACTACTATTTTCTGCCTGGGCAAGATTAAGTATCTTAGATACATAATATATCTTAGCATATATTAGCAAATATCTTAGCAACTCATGTACTTGTTTGCATATTTGCCTGAATGTTAAAGAGTTAGTGAACAAATGGCTCTTGTGAGCGGGTTCTTTTGAATCTACAGTGCAAAACATACAGCGCAACCAGTGTAGTCTGATTTCCAAACAAATGGCTCTCATGAGTCCTTTATTTTAAATCTACTTTTGCTGTTGAATTTTGTGTCACTGCACCCGTGCTAGTTTTTGATGCTCTCTGCAGATGCTGGACAAGTTGTCCCGTAATTGTATGAAATGCCATTTTTCTTCCTCCGTTTTACTGTAAGTGGTGACTTTTTTCCCTTGTGATATCATCTAAATTTATTGTTCTTAATAGGAAAACTTTTTCACTATACACAGTAAAGCACATTATAGTACACAAATAAAAACAAATAACCATTGATTCTTATGCATATTGTAATATAAGATAATAATGTGAACATTACTACACAACTTAGCTATTCAATGCTTTACAGTTTATTATGTATAAGGTTAGGTATGTATTTGTTATTAGAGTGCATATGAAATGTTACCCATTTTACTAATTAAAAGAACAGTTAATCAAACCTGTTCATTTAAATATATATTTAACATCACATTTTAGTACTTGTGCATTGTGTACCGTACATCATGCCAGCAAGAAACTGTCTTACCCTGACATACTGTACATATTGTAAGATCAAATGGGACTATGATTACAGACCATAAATTGTTTGTATTATTTATTTATGTCTGGAAAAAAAAATATTTTCATTACATTACATACTGTATGTGGAGAAATTTCATGTAATTTAACTCCAGTCATAAATTGGACGTGAACACTTTAGGAGTTTTGCGACACCCACTTTCTGGCACTCTCTCATGTGTGAAATGTGAGAACACACATTGTGCAGGAGAGCTCCCATTACCCTATCTGTCACTCACTCAACGTTGTGTCGATGAGTTGACACTAGGGGTCGCTCCTGCGGAGCCTAGACATCTCTGATCTTGACAAAAGGCCAATGGAAATTGCCGTGTGGAATTTGCATGCCACTGCCCCGGACATACGGGTATAAAAGGAGTGACACTGCAAACACATATCAGATATCTTCTTGGGAGCCGAGCGAGTAAGTTCACAGAGCTGAATTCCTCTGCTGCCTCCATTCATCTCTCTACGCTGTTGGATCTACGGTGCATTTCAGCGGTCCTCCCCCTCGCACACCTGAGCAAATACCCCTGGTTGCTTCAGCAGCAGAAAACTACGGAGTGAACAACTTCGTTTATATATATATATATATATATATATATATATATATATATATATATATATATATATATTTATACCTATGTATACATACATAGGATTGATAAGCTGTAAGCAGTGCAGCCGTAAGCAGCGCTCGGAGCCCCGGGACAGATCACCGAGGGTTCAGGGAGGATTCCACTCCATCCTGACGCTCACAGCTGCCTGGGCAAGCATGGCCGTCAGCTGCGCATGGCGACAGACTGAACCAACCCTCTCTCCGATGCTGTAATCGAAAGCTCAAAGCGTCTGCAAACTTGCCCTGAGACGAGCCAGCGGTCACATCGCGAACTCACTGGGGCAAACGATCGTGCTGGGGAATGGGAGATCTGTGGGGGGTTTCCCTGCGGAGAAGCTCCCATTGAAATCCCCAAATCGCCGCCAGTGCTAACCGAGCCTGCCTCATACCCGTGGGTTTAAGGACTGAGTCGGGAGCCGCTGGAGTGGCTTTCCCTCATACGAGAGAAAGGCGCGACTGCAACGTTGCCAGAATCACGAGGCTCCCCTCGGCACAGATGACCTGGCACACAGTTGGCCCCTGGGGCTACACAAGTATGTGTTCCCCCCAGTGAGCCTACTTGCACAGACGTTGTGCAAGATCAGGGAGGACGAGGAGCAGATCCTCTTAGTGACCCCTTATTGGCCCTCCCGGATTTGGATCTCGGACCTTATGCTCCTCGTGACAGCCCCCCCTTGCGAATTCCTCATGGACGTGGCACCATCTGGCACCCGTGACCAGACCTCTGGAATCTCCATGTCTGGCCCTTGGACAGGATGTGGAAGACTTAAGTGGCCTATCACCCGCGGTGGTAGATACGATCATCAGGTTCCTGAGAGGTGCGAGGAGGTTAAACCCCCCCCAGGCCACGCCTTGTTCCCTTGTGGGACCTCTCCGTGGTATTTCGGGGCCTTTGTGGAGCTTCATTTGAGCCCCTTGAGTCAGCAGAGCTAAAGACAGTCTCTCTGAAGATCGCCCTCCTGACTGCGCTCACTTCCATCAAGAGGGTAGGGGACCTGCAGGTGTACTCTGTCAGAGAACTGTGCCTAGAGTTCGGTCCGGCTTACTCTCATGTCATCCTGAGACCCCGACCAGGCTATGTGCCCAAGGTTCCCATGACCCCTTTTTTGAACCTGCAAGTGCTGCCCCAGGAGGAGGTAGATCCAGCCTTGGCATAGCTGTGTCCAGTGCGCACTCTTCGCATCTACTTGGATCGCACGCAGAGCTTTAGATGCTCCGAGCAGCTCTTTGTCTGCTTCGGTGGACAGCGGAAGGGAAACGCTGTCTCCAAACAGAGGATCGGCCACTGGGTCGTTTTGCCAGCACTATGGCATACCACGGCCAGCACGTGCCACCCCCTACTGGCCTACGAGCCCATTGTACCAGGGGTGTTGCGGCTTCTTGGCCGTTGTCCCACGGCGCCTCTCTAGCAGACATATGTAGAGCCGCAGGCTGGGCAACACCTAACACCTTTGCAAGGTCCTATAACCTCAGGGTTGAGCCAGTTTCGTCTCGTGTGTTATCAGGTGACACAAACAGGTAAGTTCAGGTCAGCTGGCCGGGTGTATCGCTTGTGCATAGCACATTTCCCCTCCCTTGAGGTGAAGATGTGCACTCTTTCCCCAGTTGCGTTCGCAAGAAGTGTGAACCCTGGACGTTATTCCTCCCTAGCCTAGAGGCCATCGGGTCTTTGAAAGGCTCGCTACCGCCCCAGTACGGGCGTCACCCAGGCCCCCATACAGAGGTAAGTGCTCTACATGTGCTGGTTGTCCCCCTAGGCAACCCCGTGTGATGTATATTCCGCAAAATGGTTTCCCTGCCAGTAAACCGCGTCTTCCTTGGGCAGAGGGTCTTCTGTTCTTGGTCACCGTGTTTGTAGTAACTCCTCCCCCTTGGGTAGGATCTACCATGATGCCGCTCCGCACGATGTGCTTCTGCTCCTAACCCGTAAAGATCGTGTGTTGTATTCCACCTAAATCCCCCTCCCCGGGGCCGGGTGTGGTCTCTGCAGTGTCCTCCTTTTTCCTCCAGCTTGGACCATATATTTGACCCCCAGCCAAACGATTCCATTCTTTTTTTGGGGGGAGAACAATAGAGAGAAGGCCATGGCTGGACCAGCTACTACACTACTGAGCAGTTAGCCATTCCCCTAAGTGCAGGGGACTGCTTCATGCCTGCCAGTGTGTTGGGTTAGTTATGCAATGGCTTGCTGTGCTGGCTACGAGGCACACAGAGGTCTGCCCGTCTCGCACCGCCAGTCTGCGTAACTCGGTTCAGATCTTGTGGCATTTTCCATTGGGACCCCTAGTGTCAACTCATCGACACAACGTTGAGTGAGTGACAGATAGGGAACGTCTCGGTTACTGACGTAACCTCCGTTCCCTGATGGAGGGAACGAGACATTGTGTCCCTCCTGCCACAACACTGAACCAACCACTGAAATGGCCATGTCTTTGGCTCGGCTCCTCAGTGCGATACCTGATGTGTGTTTACAGCATTCTCCTTTTATACACGTATGTCCGGGGGATTGGCATGCAAATTCAGAGATGTCTGGGCTCCGCAGGAGCGACCCCTAGTGTCAACTCATCATCACAATGTCTTGTTCCCTCCATCAGGGAGCAGAGGTTACGTCAGTAACCGAGATGTTTTGTTCATCATTTGAGAATTATTTTGGTAAATATCTGATTTTACACAAAATGCTTATAAATTGCATTGTGTGTGTGTTCAGAGGAGTCGTATGTTGAAATTGAGTGTTTGTTATGGATCATTTTTTAAGCATGTGTGTTTGACCACTGGGTATGTAAATTTACAATTTATCATATCTTATTTAATGATTTATAGCCCAGAGTGTTAAATGCATAGTATGCTTTAAATTATTTAAGCAAGTACTTGAATGTATAAAATTGCTGTGAATGATATAAACATGTATTGAAATGATGTATGCTGAAGCATTTGGGTAGGCTAATGCTATGTTTGTATTTTCTTTTGACATTAGCATATATCATATTTTGTTTAACCATATTTCATTTTTGTATTTCATTTCATTTATTTCAATTTTCATAAATCCAATACTACAATACTGGTGTGCATTTCACTTAAGCAGAGTATTTATTGGACGGTTGTTTAAATGACAATAGTTAAGGATACACATTAAGAGTTTTGTTGTAAAAAAATAAAATCTAATTAAAAAAAAAAACTTTTACAAGAATCTGTTAAAATAAATTAAAATCGTTTGGTAACAAGGTGCTGAGTGCAGTTAATCCAGCATTTCTTATTTCAAAATATTTATTTCTCAAAAGTAGGGTAAGATAGGGAAGACACCCACTGGGGTAAAATGCCTATATATATATATATAGGCATTTTATATATATATATATATATATATATATATATATATATATATATATATATATATATATATATATAAACAGCAGGGCATTCTGCAATAAACATACTCTTTTTTGTTTCATAGAAGAAAGGAAGGTTTCAAAAGACATGAGGGTGAGTAAATGACAGTATGTACTGTATCCTGGACAGTGATTAGAAGAGATGGGGCGACATGAAACTGCATCTTGGTCTGATCTCTTGCTACCCGTTCATGAAGCATTTCCATCACTTTTGCCTTTCTTGTGCTTTAAACCTGTCTCTAGCTTTTTCGTTCCTTTATTTCTGTCCACTTGTATTATTTCTCATCTCGCTAGACCATGCTTCAAAACAATGTCTCCATGTCCGTGGGGTAATTTTTCCACCATTACTGTGCCTTGCTGTCCCCATGGTGCTGTGCTGTATGGCAGCCTGACAGTTATACAGTTAATTTACCTCCATATATGATGACTACATACAGTATATACTTCAGACCCCCCTCCCTCTTTCTTTACATAGTTCAACCTGTGTATGTTTCCCTGAGACGCAACCGCTCATTGTGTTGACATATATGGGCTCTCGTGTGGTGTAATGAATTGTGGAAAATTGTTACTTCTGTCTGTCAGGGTGACAGTATAAGATTAATGTCAGTTCAGCTATATCATTAAATGCTCAATGCTATCTGTTTACATCCTCATTTGTTCAAAATTCAGGAAAGATAAGTGGCTTGTGAACACAGATATTTGTGGACATTTCCATAGACACTAACATAATGTCAATGTATTGACAGCATCTGAAACATAAATATTTTTTGTACTGTATGCACAACTGTCATAACAAATATTCTGATGAATAGTCAGAATACAATATATACATTCTAATAGAAACTGGCATGACTGGAAATAGTTTACCGAGAGCATTCCAAAGATGGTCGACAGTGGACTGACTTGCTAGAAAGACTTTGATACAGTATACTGTACTGTATGTAGTATGTACATGGTATACTGTGTATATATAACAGTGTATTAAATCCATGTAGATTGTATATAATTCTATATCATTTATATGGATTTATTCCTAGAACAGGATATGAAATGATTCAAAATTTTCAATAGTGATGTTGATCATTGCGTCATGTGTAGCACAGAAGCATTATCCCCTCTAGCAGCTTGGGTTTGGCAGGCAGACAGTGAGGGAAAGACTCACTACTGATCAGCCATAACATTAAAACCACTGATGATGAAGTGAATAACATTGATTATCTTGTTACAATGGCACCTGTCAAGGGGTGGGATATATTAGGTGACAAGTGAACAGTCAGTTCTTGAATTTCATGTATTGGAAGCAGGAGAAATGGGCAAGTGTAAGGATCTGAGCGACTTTGACAAGGGCCAAATTAAAATGGCAAGACGACTGGGTCAGAGCACCTCCAAAACGGCAGGTCTTGTGGGGTGTTCCCATTATGCAGTGGTTAGTACTTACCAAAAGTGGTCCAAGGAAGGTCAATCGGTGAACCGGTGACAGGGGCATGTGCATCCAAGGCTCATTTATGCACATGGGGAGCAAAGGCTTGCCTGCCTGGTCCAATCCCACAGAAGAGCTACTGTAACACAAACTGCTGAGAATCTTAATGCTGACCATGATAGAAAGGTGTCAGAACACACAGTGCATTGCAGCTTGCTGCATATGGGGCTGCGTAGCTGCAGAGCGGTCAGAGTGCCCATGCTGACCCCCGTCCACCGCCGGAAGTGCCTAAAATTGGCACGTGAGCGTCAGAACTGGACTGTGGAGCAATGGAAGAAGATGGCCTGGTCTGATGAATCAGGTTTTATTTTAGATCATGCGGATGGCCGGCTGCGTGTGCCTCATCTATCTGGGGAAGAGATGGCAGCAGGATGCACAATGGGAAGAAGGCAGGCCAGCAGAGGCAGTGTGATGCTCTGGGAAATGTTTTGCTGGGAAACATTGGGTCCTGGCATTCATGTGGATGTTAGTTTGCTACGTACCACCTACTGTACCTAAAGATTGTTGCAGACATATGCCCCTTCATGGCAACAGTATTTCCTGATGGCAGTGGCCATTTTCAGAAGGATAATGCGCATGAGGGGGACCTACATGATATTAAGCAGGTGGTTTTAATGTTGTGGCTGTTCGGTGTATATAAATATATACAATCAGAGATTATTTAGCAGATACGGGGCACTTCTATTAAAATGAATGGGAGAAATTGGAACACTCAACCAAGCAGCTCTGTGTGCCCAACAATCATCAGATGTAGAAAGGCAGTTAAAAGAGCCAATCACCTTTTAGATACAGACATCACCTCTCAATCAACTCTAGAACGCACATGCTCATTAGCTATACAAACTGGGAAAACTACGTTTATTAGTGTAATATGAGGTAAAGAATCGCAATTTATGATACCTTTTTTGTCTTGACCAACCGTATTTGAGATTTTGGTCTTTCTCAATTCAAGTTGATAGGAGATGCAATGGCATGACTGGAAATATTTTCCTGTGAGCGTTCCAAAGATGTCTGACAGTGGACTGACTTGCTAGAAAGACTTTGATACAGTATACTGTATTGTATGTAGTATGTACACTGTATACTGTATATATAAAACAGTGTATTAAATCCATGTAGATTATATATAATTACATATAATTTGTATGGATTTAGTCCTAGAACAGGATATGAAATGATTCAAAATTTTCAATAGTGATGTTGATAATTGCGTCATGTGCAGCACAGAAGCGTTATCCCCTCTAGCAGCTTGGGTTTGGCAGGCAGACAGTGAGGGAAAGACGAGCTGTTTTTGTTTAAATTTGTGTTGACGCTTCCCCCATTATGCTCTCCATATGCAGACCCAGGAGATAATAAACCATATGGCTTTAAATAATGCTAATTGTTTCGGAGTATGCTGTTAGTGTAACTGCAAAGGGAGTATTATTTAATTAAGAAAAGCTTGCTTGATTATTTTTTACTTACTTGCCATACTGATTGTTAGCAAGCAATTTTCTCTTTTCTTTTGTCCTGTAACATTGTTTTACATCATTTCTAATTCTGAAGTATTATTCAGTGGTAGATTGAGTGTTATGTGTAGTTTGAGAGATCTCTTGAGGCAGTTCAGATGTTAGGAATATACAGTAGCTATAAGTTGATTGTGAATTTACAAATCTGATGATAGTTTTGACAGTATATGCATTCAAAAGCAGATCAATTCTTTAAAAAAGTATCTTATCTGATGCTAGGGTCGAGGTCAGAACTATGTTATTATGTAGTACTTTTTCTGTAATTTATTTAAACCATCTGCACATTATATTCTGTATTTCATTGTATACTGTCTTTCTGTGCACAATATTGCTTATTTTATATATATGGACATTTTACTAGGCTACTTTTGTGGTTGATTTTCTGCTGCAACACAGGTTTTCGTTTTGTTATTGTTTTTGTTTTGTTTCATTTTGTTTGTTTGTTTTTCCTTTTATCAGATTCAACTTTCACCTTTCACTGCTTATAATTCTGGATCCCACTTTCAGACAAACAATGTACATTCTGTGGACTACAAAAAGTTGGAACAATTGTTAAATTATTGATTCTCCTCAGGCAACTGTACTACTGCACTAATCAGATCAATATGCTATCATTACCATTAACATTGGCCCGCTACCACAAGAGGTAAAAGGTATCTTTGCTGTAAATTGTGTCTGTTTCACAGGCTGACAGAGAAACAACAATGCCCGTCCCTTGTGTTTTTGTAGCTCTATGTGTGGGGTAGGCGTGGTGCCAGCAGGTGTGATTGGCTTGTCCCCTCACATCAGTGTGAACAGGCATCCTCATCATGTGTCCGTGTGCCAGGGGAGCCATATGCCATCTGCCGCCCTCTCCTGCAGTTATACACACAAACTTCATTCCTTAAGCTAAATGTGCTTCACTAGTTAGAAGACTTAGTTGAAATGTATTTTTTTTTTACATTCACAGAATTTAAGCAATATCACATCAGCAAGAGTGCTGTTGTAATCACAGCCATGCTGATATTAATGACCACAACTGCAAGTGTGATATATATTTTATATAACAGTTCTGTAAGCAAGAAGTTAATATAGAAAAACATTTGAGATATTTTGATAAATATTGCTCTGACAACAAATACAATTCTGAAAGCAGCCAAGGCTATATCAAATGTTTTGTTTTGTCAAGTGTTCAAAGCAATGCAAATACTGACAGCCAAATATCAGCAACCTTGAAAAGCAAAATCAAAATCAGAGGACCGGAACTAACTATAATGAATAATCACATTTCATTTAAATGAACATTTTGACAGATGTGAATGATTAATTGTGCATTGTTAGATAAAAAAAACTGCACAACTCAGAATATAGGCTTATTCATGGGCTGATACTCTATAGCAGGTGTAATCACTGGCATGCCAGCAACGGCGAGATAGAAGTATTTTATTTATATAGATTCCCACCTGCATTCCAATCTACATCTGGATGTAATTCTTCTCATGAACATGCATTGCGTTTTCATGAGCTGAATGGGAGGGTAAACAAAAAGTTTAAATGATTTGTGCAGCGTGTGCAAGCCATTCACTAGCTGGTAGCGTTTCACTTTCGGTTAATTGCGCGAATAAATGCGCCCGTCAGGCTGCGTGGATGACAGCTTACATTCCGTGTTTCATTTGTTTCTTTTTGCTTTCAGAACAACACATTATGCAGTAAAGAAAACACCACTATTAATCCTTGAGATTTCCAAACCAGCATACAGGTGCACCCTCCTTAAAAAGCAGTCACAGTCAAATTTATACTAAACGATTAAAAGAGAAAACAATAACCCACATGGGGTTCAAAAATCTGAGTCTACTCTAAATATAAATTAAACCTGGAAATAAAGTTTAAAGATTTTACAGGTGTGGCTTTCTGAAAAGGGAAAACCAACTAGTTGATTGGCTCGTGATGCGCGGAATGGCTTGCAACCACAGTGCGAGTCTCGTCACACTTTAATAGTGTTTACCCTCCCATTCAGCTGATGAAAACACACTGTGTGAACATGAGGAAGGATTACATCAAGATTTAGATTGGAATGCAGGTGCCAAAAACCTCACATAAATAAAATAGCCTGCTCCTCTCTCGCTGTTGCTTGCTTGTGATTACCCCTCTGTGTGATTTAGAAAAATCTGACATTATTTAAGAAATATTTTAGATTCCACACAATTTCATGATCAGTAATCAAATAAACAGATTTGTGACATTAACTGTGGTAACGCATTTTGTCCAAAAGGACAGGTTTTCTTTCATTAAACACTTTCACAAGATGTTCTGTGAAAATTCACATGCAGGATCATGATTATATCATAATCATCATGTTTTCCAAAAATGTTTTAACTAAAATGTTATGCCGATAATATCATTTGTAATTTAAAATAAAAGATTCAATAAAAAAAAAACATTTTCACAAGTGGACTCAAACTCCGGAAAATCACATACATGCGCATGTTTTTTGTTTTGTTTTTTGGCTCAGCACAGCCATTGACCAGGAAAAGTTGCTCAGTTATACTATTTTATTTGTCTACACATTTTTTATGTTTACTTAATTATAATTTCTAAAGTAATTGTGCATTTTTGCCATAACTGTTTGCCAGTAGTGGCAGATATTAACTGAAGGTTTGCTGCAGGGTCACTACGACTGGTGAAGAGCTGCAAAATTCAGCAACCACAAGATTGCACAAATAAACCATTTTTTGCAAGGGAGGTTCTTCTCACAGGGATCATCTTCAAAATATCTTATACTCTTATCGTCCATGATTAAGTCTCTTGTGGAACCCGAGCTTGCATGTATGGATGACCATGGCTGTGTTTCTTTGGGTTTGTTTGGATGCTCTGCATGAGGCCTGCTCATGTGTCTGTGTTTGTGCTTGTCTGCTTGAGTCAGGTAGCGAATGTGTCTGGCAGCATTATGCTAAAGCTGGGCATGGCAAAGGCAGAATTAGGTTGCTGGACTATACATCAGCTTTGACCTTTTCAAGTACTATTACACATAAAGCAGGATCCCACTCAAATCTATGAGAAACATGGCAGAGCAATTTGAACAAAAGAGTGTCCTTATTTGCATGAGTAATGCATAAGAGTGTGTGCGTGCAAATTCAAGAGTTCTTTCAGGTGGCTCAGCCAATATTTAGCCTAGTATTGATTTCTAGCATGTTTGAGCAAGGAAGATTGTGTGTGCCTAAGTCTCCATGCTTATACGTGCGTGTCTGGTTTCTTTGTGTGTGTCTCTGAATTCTTCTGTGCTGTGGATGAAGCTTGCATCCAGCTAGGTGGTATGATTAGACTAAGGGCTTATAATGAACATCAAAGGGGGGTGTGATAGAGCTGGTTTGATCTGTATCTGTGTTCAGGAAATAGAGATGTGCATGTGTGTTCCATTCATGTCTGTGGGGCTTTACTCACTTATTCCAGACACACACATGAACCCTTTAATCTCAGACTGCACAGGAGATCTTCACTGTCTTTAACAACCTCATCCCCGCTGATGAACAGAAATTAATCAAAGATAATGTTGTCTACAGGAGGGCCTTTGAAACAAACCTGGCAGTGGTAAGAGGTGAACTTTAATGGCTCATTGGTTGAATCCTAATTACAATACTGATTGGATTTACTATTGAAACATAGTCTTTATAAATGCACTCGGACACTCAAATGTGTTATTATTAAGCAGATAGTTTCCATTCTGGTTACTAATTGGTCTATATGGCATTCCAGCCATGCTATACAATAATAGTAACAGCTACGATGCTGTTAACACCTGTTCTGCTAGATTTATATATATATATATATATATATATATATATATATATATATATAATGCCAATGTATCACACCAAGATAAGACTAAAATTACTATAAAAAAACAATTGGTAAATGTTGGTATCATGTTGACATAATAAGTGAAGTTAAAAAAACATGAGAATATATGGACATAAGGTTGATATTAATGTGTATGTACATTCCTACTGGGGGAACTGTTTACATAAGCCTACCCAATTACCAAACCCTACCAAGTAATTAAGCAGCAAACCATATACATTTTTTCTTTGTAGACTCTCACAATTCCTATCATCACAGCAAAAACATCAGAAATGTCAGGCTGCTAACGAGGAGGAGACACATGACATCAAATACATGGCATAGTTTGCAGCCAGTTTATTACCTAATTACAGGTCCTCACTGGGCCATTACCACGGCAACAGGTTTCAGGTGGACTTTCGAGCTTGGCTTCATTTGGAGTGTTAGGGACAGGTGTCATGGGGAATCACAGGCAGAGTGTTTTGCACCTCCAGGGACACGTTCCCTCCCCCTCTGGTGTCTGAGGCAGTTAGGACTAATTGGAGCTGTTTGTTTCTGGCTGTATGCGGAAGGCTGGGCTTTACTCACCCTAAAACATGTTGTTGTTTTCCTACACACTGAGTTTTCCCCATCACACACCTGCTAGTGAGATGCCTCATTGCTATTATGTGGGTGATAATGTGTGGCATAGGTTGAACAAGAGATACAATATGAAATGTGTGTAGCAGAAGTGATGAATAATGGTAAATCTGGTATTAGAATATATGTGGATATTTTTAAACAGTAAGGTATGAGAGGCTGTGCTACATTGTGAATATAGTAGCTATAATCACTTCAGTCATGACTATAATCACAATAAAGCACGGCCAGTTACTACATAATACAAATATTAAAGACACAATGTTCATGAAAACATTACTTAGCAAATAGAATAATTTTTTTTAGAAATGAAATATCTGTCTTCATTTAGTCATGTTTTATTTGAGTATGAGTTTTGAGTTTTGAATAATTGTACTGTTCACCCTTTTTGCATGAAATTACAATAAAAGAGGTTTAGAAAAACTTTTTTAAAAATAATGCAAAGGTATCAAAATATGTCCATGTAACTCGTGCACTATATTCCTAGTTTTCTGAAGTCATACAATACACTGAAAACGACTAGGTTATGTATATAACCTCCGTTCACTGATGGAGGGAACGAGACATTGTGTCGAAGAAGCGACACTAGTGGTCTCTCTTGAGTGCCGAATATGCCTCTGATCTATGAAGAAAGGCCACTGAGAAGTTGGCAGACAGTATTTGCATACCCCGCCCCCGGACATACGGGTATAAAAACGGGGAAATATGTAGAGTTCATTCAGGATTTTTCTGAGGAGCCGGAAATGGTCCGGCCACTACTGTGGCTCAGCTCAGTGACGTAGCTGGGAGGACACAACATCTCGTTCCCTCCATCAGGGAACGGAGGTTCCATACGTAACCTAGACGTTCCCCGTCTGTCGCTCACTTCGACGTTGTGTCGAAGAAGCGACACTAGGGGTCCAATTTAAATCATGCCATGCGCTGAGCCGTGTATGTGTTCTGCTGACACAGGAGGAAACCAGCTGTGTCAGACTGCACGTACCCTTCCCCAATGCCCCAAAAAAGTCATTGGAATCCTTCTGGTTACCCTAGGCAGGGGAACAAGGCGACGCTTGCCAACCTGGGAACGGGCCAAGCCTCGAAGGAAGGGGGTCTTAACCAGTTTCCTATTCTTTCAGGGGGAAAAGACCCTGCGGAGATCACCCCTGCCCTGAAGGGGAGGTAGAAGTGGTGAATACATCACATGGGTTTTTCAGGCGGCATGTGGAAGTGGCGCAGTGGTAGATCCAACCTCGTTGGAGGGGGGAGTTGCTACAACATGGCGACAGGAGGGAACTGCCTAAGGGAGACACGGGTCCACTCGTAAGGGGACCGTACCACGGATAATACACAAAGGGGGAGTCCACCTATTCCAGTACAAGGTAGATTAAGTACCCGCAGTGGATAGGGTCGGCGAGTTCCTCCGCTGAACTACAGACCCAAAGGGCTAGGGAGGAATCATCCAGGGATCCGAATGAGTGGGATCTCCTGGGAGAGAAAGCGCACAGTTTTACCTCATCTGAGGGAAAGGGTGCCAGGTGCAAGTGACCCACCCGGCCAGACCGTCAGCATGTTACAGAGTTCTACCTGCTCGGACCTGAGAAAACACGGGACGATACTGACTCAACCTTGAGATTGTAGAATCTCGCAAAGGTATTAGGTGTTGCCCAACCCGCTGCTCTACATATGTCTGCCAGGGAGGTGCACAACACTCGAGTACTCGGACCCGCAAGGGGGGGGGGGGGGACATGGCCTGGGTGTGATAGGCCAACGAAATGGCGTCTACGACCCAGTGGGAAAGCCTCTGTTTGGAGACAGCTTTCCCTTTCCGTTGTCCACAAAAGCAGACAAAGAGCTGCTCAGAACATCTAAAGCTCTGGGTTCGGTCCAAGTAGGTATGCAAAGCATATACCGGACACAGCAAGGAAGGGGCTGGGTCTGCCTCCTCCCAGGGCAGCGCTTGCAGGTTAACCACCTGGTCTCTAAAGGGCGTGGTAGTAACCTTGGGCATGTAGCCTGGTCTTGGTCTTAGGATCACGTATGTGTCTGCCGGACCGAACTCCAGGCAAGTGTCGATAACAGAGAACGCTTGTAGGTCCCCGACCCTCTTGATGGAGGCGAGCGCGATCAGCAGGGCCTTCTTTAGAGAGAGGGCCCTGAGTCCGACTGAATCTAGCGACTCGAAGGGAGGTCTCTGGAGGCCCGCGAGGACCACTGAGAGATCCCAGGAGGGGAACAGGCTTGGCTGGGAGGGATTCAACTTCCAGGCGCCTCTTATGAACCTAATAATTAAGTCGTGCTTACCCAAAGACTTGCCGTCTACTGCGTCATGGTGGGCCGCGATGACAGCGACATACACCTTTAAGGTGGAAGGGGAAAGCATCCCTTCCAGCCTCTCTTGCAGAAATAAGAGCACTGACCTAACTGCGCACCTCTGTGGGTCTTCAACCCGGGAAGAACACCAATTTGCGAACAGGCGCCACTTCAGGGCATAAAGATGCCTGGTAGAAGGGGCTCTGGCTTGGCTGATTGTGTCTACGACGGCAGGTGGTAGACCAGCTAGATCTTCTGCGTCCCGTCCAGGGGCCAGATGTGGAGGTTCCAAAGGGGGAATTTGCCAGGGAGGGGCTGTCGCGAGGAGTACGAGGTCCGAGAACCAGGCCTGAGTAGGCCAATAAGGAGCCACCAGGGTGACTTGTTCCTCGTCCTCCCTGACCTTGCACAACTCCTGTGCAAGAAGGCTCACTGGGGGAAATGCGTACTTGCGCAGTACCATAGGCCAGCTGTGTGCCAGTGCGTCTGCCCCGAGGGGAGCCTCTGTTTGGGCATACCAGAGGGGGCAGTGGGAGGTTTCTCAGTAGGCAAATAGGTCTACCTGGGCCTTGCCGAACCGTTCCCAGATCAGCTGGACTGACTGGGGGTGAAGCCTCCACTCTCCGCTGGGCAAGCGTTGTCGTGACAGCGCGTCCGCTATCACATTGAGGTTTCAGGGGATGTGAGTGGCACGCAGCGACTAGAGTCGCTCCTGGTTCCAAAGGAGGAGATGATGGGCGAGTCGTGACATGTGGCGGGAGCGTACGCCACCTTGGCGTTTTATGTATGCTACCACGGTAGTGCTGTCTGACCTGACTAGGACATGTTTATCCCGAGCTAACGGGAGAAACTTCCGCAGGGCAAGAAAAACAGCCAACAACTCAAGGCAATTGATATGCCAGTGCAGCGGGGCCCCTCTCCAACGGCCCACTGCTGCATGCCCATTGCAAACGGCGCCCAAAACCAATCGCAACTTCCGCGGAGGATGCAATATGCCCCAGGAGCCTCTGGAAGAGTTTTAAAGGAACCGTTGTGCCTGTCCTGAAGGGGGCGAGGCATCTCAGCACAGGCTGTGCATGCTCGTTGGTGAGGCATGCTGACATTGAGACTGAGTCTAACTGAGTCGAGAAAAGAGATGCTCTGAACCGGGGCGAGCTTGCTCTTTTCCCAGTTGACCTGAAGCCCCAGGCGGCTGAGGTGCCTGAGCAACTGGTCTCTGTGAGCGCATAGTAACTCTCGTGAATGGGTCAGAATAAGCCAGTCGTCGAGGTAATCGAGTATGCGAATGCCGGCTTCTCAGAACGGGGCAAGAGCTGCCTCTGCCACTTTCGTGAAGATGCGAGGGGACAGAGACATGCCGAAGGGGAGGACTTTGTACTGATACGCCTGGCCGTCGAATGCCAAGGGTCGGTGTCAAGGCAGAATTGAGACGTCAAAGTACGCGTCCTTCGGGTCTACCGCTGCAAACCAATCTAGATGCCGGACGCAAGTTAAGATGTGTTTTTGCGTGAGCATTTTGAACAGGAGTTTGAGCAGAGCCCGGGTGAAAACTCGCAGGTCCAAGATCAGTCGTAAGCCGCCGCCTTACTTGGGTACAACAAAGTAAGGGCTGTAGAAACACTTCTTCATTTCAGATGGAGGGACAGGCTATATCACATCTTTGATTAAAAGAGTAGCTATTTCCGCCGCCAGGGATTTGGCATGCTCGCCGTATACTGCGGTAAAGCGGCAATCTGAATTGCATAACCGAGTCGAATGGTCCGGGCCAGCCAGCGAGATCCAGTTGGGAAGACGCATCCCGAGGCTCTAGTGCTGAGAAAAGACTCAAAGCACTTACCTTACTCCGCACACCCGGCAGGAGGCGGGTTAGAGACTGAAGAGGAGGTCCCATGTAGGCGTCCTCTAGACTCATGGATGTTGTCCTACAGGCCATGGAGGGGAGCACAGGGCGACCCTGCCAGGTGGTAGGGTTTCCGGGACACAGGTGGAGCGCAACAACCCTATCCACCTGGGGAATCGCCGTGTACCCGTGGGCCGCTCCGCCGTCGAGAGCGGATGAGCAAGTGGCTTTGTGACGGGTGGAGAGGGGTGCTCTCCATGATGATGTCAGCTCATCATGCACCTCCGGGAAAAACGGGACCGGGGGGGCGAGGCTGCGAGTGGCGCCCATACCCCAGGAACCAGTAATCCAACCGCGATGGCTGTGGGGAGGAGGGAGGGTTCCAGTCCAAGCCCATGCTGGCGGTGGCCCAAGCGCTCTCCGATGCAGCAGCGAGCTCATCCACTTTGAGCTCTAGAGGATAAGCAGGCTGGCTGTGAGGCAAGCCGCTGTTGCCTCAAGCACGGATGGGAGTCAACAAACGTGCTGGGGGGCGGGTGGTCCGAGGGGGCGTACCCGGTGGAGCTGGACCCGCTGCCAACCCCAGATTGCCTCCATCGCCAGCTGCATCATCCTCAATCCCGTGGGAAGGAGCAATGCGGGGGGCAGCTAAAGTGGCGCGCTTTCTGTTGAAAGCAAGCCGCGAACGCAACGTTGCTATGGTCATGCCCTCGCAGTGAGAGCATGATCCATCCACAAACGCTGCCTCGGTGTGATCGCTGCCCAGACACATGAGACAACACCTGTGGCTGTCTGAAGTGGAGAGCACTCTACCGCATCCAGGAACTACACAGGGGCGGAATTGCATCTTTACAAAGACGCATCCTGAAAAGGACGTTCAAGAAATACTTGCTCTAAGAAATATCACTCTTTTATTTGCTCTTACACTGTCGAAGCACCCAGGGGCAAGCTGCACTACCATGCAGGGAAGGAGAAAGCCGCTGTAATGCGCCGTAGATCCAACAGCAGAGACCGTCAGAGGAACAGGAACGGGTGTGTGACTCGCAGCTCGCTGCAGTACAACCATCGGCTCCTAAGAAAATTTCTGAATGAACTCCACATATTTCCCCACTTTTATACCCGTATGTCCGGGGGATGGGTATGCAAATATTGTCTGCCAACTTCTCATTGGCCTTTTTTCATAGTTCAGAGGCATATTCGCCACTCAATAGAGACCCCTAGTGTCGCTTCTTCGACACAACGTTGAAGTGAGCGACAGACGGGGAACCATAGTTCTGTATGTCAAGGAGGTCCAAAGCTTTCAAGCTCAAAAACTACAGAAATGCAGCATTAAAGCAATCCACATGACTCAAGTGGTTTAATCCACATCTTCTGAAGCGATACAATCTCTTTGGGTGTGAAACAGACCAAGACTGAAGTGCTTGATCACTTTAAATCTTGACATCTTGCCCAACTGGAACACAGCGCAGGCTTTAAGACAGTGACTCTTTGAAGATGCACACCGTTGCCAAGTACTCAATACCGGTGTCATTTTACATCAATAATACATAGCAATGTCACTTTCTAGATTTTATCCTGAACCTTTTGGCAACCACGGAACATTTTTAATGTAGGCTATCCCAAAAATCTCAACCCGTGACTCTACAGTTTTAGCTCACGTCTGCATTTTCAAAATATCCCAAATGTGAATGAATACTGTGAAAACCTGGCAACACTGTTTCTGGTTTTTGTACAGCACTCAGCACATCAAGCGCAGGGAAGTGTGTGAACAGGCTTCTTTCCTAAATGCCCCAAAGGAGACTCCAGATGTCAAGAATAAGTACTTACAGTTTGGTATGTTTCTCACTCAAAGCAATCATATTGCTTCAGAAGACATGGATTAAACCACAAGTTATATGGATTCATTTTATGCAGCATTTATGTTCTTTTTGGTGCTTAAAAGTGTTGGACCACATAAACTTATAATGAAAAAATTATGAGAAAATTACATGCGCAGAGTGGTGTACATGATCTACTCATGTAAAGTATGCTGTATAAATGATGAGAAAATTTAACTAATGTAGTTCACGAATGTTAACAAATACAATCTTATTGAAAAGTGTTACTGAAAATAACAAATACTATAGAAGAAGCACTAATTAGTCATGAGAACAGTGTCAGACACATAATGATTTTACTGCCCCTAAAGATGTGTACTTAGGTTTTAAATTTAGTCTTCTTCATGCATTGATGCACAGTCATTTCTGTTTTCCCTGGTTCATACCAGTAGCTGATTACCTGCACCGTTATTCAGAGAGAAATGCTTCAGCAAAAAACATTATGGGGCACAGTGGACATTTACTTCAAAGCTTTCTACCTCTTAAATATTATCCATCCATCCATCTTCAACTGCTTATCCGAAGTTGGGTCGCGGGGGCAGCTGCTCCAGCAGGGGGCCCCAAACTTCCCTATCCCGAGCCACATTAACCAGCTATGACTGGGGGACCCCTGGCATTCCCAGGCCAGTGTGGAGATGTAATCTATCCACCTAGTCCTGGGTCTTCCCTGAGGCCTCCTCCCAGCTGGACGTGCCTGAAACACCTCCCTAGGGAGGCGACCAGGGGGCATCCTTACCAGATGCCCAGACCACCTCAACTGACTCCTTTTGACACAAATATTAATACAAATACACATATTAATCTTAAATATTAATTATCCTAAGGTTACAAACTGGTAATTACAAGAGTATTATGCCATAAATGTGGTTTATGAGGACATTTTTTGTGTCCCCATAATGATTGATTAAAAAAACTTAATAAATTATGTTTAATTGAAATGTAAAAGTGAAGTTTTTTGTGAGGTTTAGGGTTAGGTTTGTACAGTATAAAAATCATTATGTCTATGGAGAGTCCTCATAATGATAGCTGCACCAACATGTGTGTGTGTGTGTGTGTGTGTGAGAGAGAGAGAGAGAGAGAGAGGGGCTCATAAATCACATAAATTATGTTTGTCTTTAAATCTAATGAAGTGCACAGGTTTATATTAGGGTTAGGTTTAGGTGTAGGGTTATGGATATGGGATAGAATATATCTTTAGCCTCCTATAAAAACAATGAAAGTCAATGAGATGTCCTCACAAGTATAGCTAAACCCATTTTGGGTATATTTGAACCCAGCATATTTGAGTGTATAGGTCAACAGCATATACATTATTTCATATTCAGAATTTTTCAAATGTCAAAGCATGCTTCATGTTTGAAGTTTGCATAATATAGATTATGTAAACATCCAGGCTAAATATATTACCCAATGAACGTATGGGATTTCCTAATGTCAGTATATTCATTGGAAACCTCTTGTGATGATTTTAAAGGGATGGTGTTTAAGCTATTTAGATTTGCCGATGTCTGTATAGCTTACTTGTTATTATTTAGCTTAGTTGTTAGTAATAATGATTCTCAATTTGAAATCTTTAAGCCCTCTGGGCAGAGGGCCTCAGTGTGTAGTAAGATGTATGTGAATCCAATAAGGTTCTCTCACGTGGGCATTAATAAATCATAATTTATAATTGTGAAAGAAAAAGTTTTCACTGAAATATTTCTCGAGAAGGCCATTCAGAAGGGACCTCAGACCTAAGCTAGCTCTTGGTGTCTTGAAGTATGCTGTTATTGGAAGCATTATTAACAACTTTCCATTATTCAAGGTAAAATATTCAAGACAATTCAGTCAGATTATCATACATCTGAAAGAAAATGTATATGTAATTCATTATTGCAACTGCAAAGATTCTTTGTCCCTTTCATTCTCTGGGAGATTTATGTTTGTTTTTACTGTTCTTCTATACATGTGTGTATTTTTTTCCATGTCTTATGTTTTAATTTTTTTAAGGTAATACATTCTCCTCGGTTTAATGTGCAGAGACTATAAGGAAGCCATTCATAAATTTGATTTCCACAAAAAAGGGCACTACAGAAGCACAAAACATTGCTCTGTTTGTTGGAATAGTCTGGAATGGCAACATTGGCTCAACCAGCAGTGTGAGTATGGGGGAAGGGATACCTGTTTGGCTGAATAAAAGCAGATACTGTAAGTGTGTGTAAAACCTGTTTGGAAGCAGTCATTGATCCTTGATGAGCAGAATTAATTTTTGTGCAAATAGCAAGTAAAACCATTATTACCTAAATTGTGAAATTGAAATACATATGTTCATATATAATGAATAAGGTCCGTTATTTCCCTTTTATTTCACATCAGCTTTGACAAGTGAAAATACAGATATATTATTGTCTAATCTGATCTGAGTAAATCAGATTTTTATGGTCTTGGTTTGTCCTAGACTTGGGAGTATGCATTTGGACTCAAACAGTGTGAAATTTGACTTTGTCCTGAGACTGGTCAAGTCTCTTAAAAAAGTGTAGTATTATTAACATCTTCCTATTTTATATGATGTGATCCAACAGATCCAATATGACACATTTTTAATGATTTTCTTTTGCCTATGAGACTGCTGCCATATCAGAAGGTTATCTTGAGCCTGGTGTATGTCTGGGAACAACAGGATGGTCTCCTCCCCCCCTTTTTTTTTTCTTTCAAAGAAAATAATTATATCCTTCTGTAGCTGTCAAGAATTTATAGTACAGAACTACTACAGTACGTTTTGGATAGCATGCTTATTTGGCTTACATTGAATGAAATATACATTGCGGTTCACTTACTGTGTTTACAATATGTCATATTTAAAACACTATTGTTGTTGTATTTTATTTCATTTACATATTGTATATTAATACTGTGTTATGTAAGTTAATGTTTACTTGACTTACAAAGAATGCAATATAATAATCCACAGAAGCTGGTAGTTGCTAAGGCACAGAGGCAACTTTCACCTTTAATATGAGATTTTTTTGACACATTGTTAAAAATTACATGTCATTACTGTAACACAATTGTGTTCACTTAACATAGAATGTGGCATTAATTTAATTTCAATTCTCAAAGAGTCTGTGAGTCTTGTCTTGTCTTGGTCTCGGCCTCGACCTTCTCTGTTCTTTGTTTTGTCTTCGGCTCAGCCTAATCTGGTCCCAGGGGAACTTGCACTCGGATGAGCTGGTCTCGACCACATCAATGGTAGTCTTTATTTTTTTTGAAAAACAGTTTTGTATGGGCATTTCTGATATTCTCCCATGTGGTAATTGCTTGTATTTACAACATAAATACTGACAAGACCATTTCAATGTACACTACAGAATGCTACACTATAGTATATAATCCCACAATGATGTAACTCTCAAATACGACACTGTTGGTTGGAATCCAAGGTAATTTTTCAATCAATAATAGTTTGAAAATGTTATTTTTTTCCCTCTAGAGCTGCTTAAGGATTTCTGGCACGTACATAATGATTTTGCTGCTGGACATAAGTGATTTCTATTGATCTCCTAATGAATTTCAAGCAGAAGGTGAATTCTACTGCATAATTGATAATAATGCTGACCATAGGTTCACTTGAAAAAGGAACATCGCTCTTGGCTAAATATTGTTATGGAAACTGCTAACACAGAGGGAATGTTGCCAAAGTGGTTTAGGTGCTTTTTGTATGCATTCTGTAAGCATTCATAAATGTTTAAATAACATCACTTCTGTCAAACATGGTACACCCTCAAAATATCCATGTTTCATCATCAGGCGGCTGTCTGAATTGCCATATACAACAATCAACACGGGATCACAGCATATATTTGGGTAAAAGGGGGGTTGATTTATTAGTTCATGCACACCTAAACTTCTTCTCAATCTGTTGTGGATTACATATGCAAAACACGGCACCAAATATTATGCTACAACAGAAATGCAATTGTGGGTATGATTGAGAAAAAAATATATTGTTTTTCAGCTACCATTTTAATATCGTGAAATACTTCACTCAGTTAATACCGGAGGCTTAGAGAAGAAATGACACCAGCAAAATGAAAGTAGTGATCACTTCTTTATTTGATTCCAGGTTTATACACATGAGAGGATATTTGGTTAGTTGTAGCTGTGCTGGAAAGCAAAGAGAAACAGTTCTCTCCATGGAAACACCTCGGCAGCTCTAGGATTCAAGGGAATGCTTTTCAACCTCTTTATTTCATACATACAGCAATCTGTTTGCAAGGAAGGTGACAAGATTAGTGTGGAGAAAATTCAGTTTGATTGGCATATTAATATATGAGGAATATAATTATTCTTCAAGATCAAAATTTTACTGTAATCTTTGTCAAAGCACAACTCATCATTGAGTCTATACAATAATGAACTTGTTAGAATTGGTAAGAATTCCTGTTAATGTGGTTCTTGCATGCATACATCATTGTACAAATTGACAGCAACTAAAATGTAAACACTTAAGTATTAACATCAACTGTGAATCCTTCGTAGTTCATGGAATATTGATTTCATGGAATTAATATGTTTATGTTATTTATAATAAATGAGATTAATTAAATATGTTTAATGCTGTGACATTTATTTGACGCAGTTAACGTCTTAAGCTAATTGAACATTTAGACACAAATCAGTTAATTGCACTATAACATGGACTGTGTTCAACTGAGTTCCTCTATGGGTTTGTGTCTGAATATGGAACTCACGCTTGAAAGAAACAGTAGTAAGAATTACTGTCTTTCACATGGTTTTGCTTAAGTTTTATTTCAGATGTTGCTAATACATTCAGGTTGTACATTTACTGTAAGTGACTGTCCAAATATAGAACAAATACCTACGATTAAGAATGAGATCACCTTGGCTTGTTTGTGATTTATCTAATTACAGTATTTGCCAGTGTAAATGAGCACTAAAGTTAATGTGTAAGTGGGTATGATGTAGCTGAGCACCCAGCTAATTCCAATTCCGAATATTCTCCCAGCTATTCTCAGAAGTCCTTCTCTACGCTGCAAGCAGATTTGCTACAGTGGCTTAGAGTACAGCGATAACACTGAAGAGTGACGGTAACCTTGAGGAGTCCACTGAAACACTACAGAAAGACACTCCAACAAGGCATTGTGGGAAAAGAATAAATGCATTCAGCCAATTAGAGCTAAGCATCTCCTCAGGCAGCGTAGACCCAATCTCCTCCCTCAGGGATCTCTCGCTCCTCCAATTACTCAATCTCTCTCGCCCACTTTTCTCGCTTCCTTTAGTACTTCTAGCTTCTTGATGCGGTTTGGCTCCTAGTCCTAAACTCTATTAACTCTGCCTTATTTTATGTCTGTACTTTACAACAGAGAGACACAGACTGAGTGGGGTCAATCAGAGTTGAGCCGATATGACTGGGAAAGAGAATATTTTCTATTTCAATTCAAAGACTTTGTAGAAAGGAGATTCACTTTGAAATGCTGATTCAGTGGCCTCTGTAGTCCTAGAGTTATAGAGCTTCTTTAGGACCAGCAGAACATGACAGAAATTTGTGTACACTCTGTAAGTAAGTGTCACACAGGGTATACGTGTAAGAGAGAATCTGTGTTGAGAAAAAATGCACCAGCATAGGGAATGTTCAGGAGAAATGGCAAAGGCGAACTACGGTAACTCTCTGGTATGCTTACTGTAGTACTCCACATTGACAGTAGGACATTTTTTCAAGAATTAACTGGAAATTAGCTGACTTAGGGAACTGTAACATTGCTGAAAAGTTTATAAAATTAACATTTCAAGCAGATACAAATTTAGGACGGTCTGACGCAAGATGTCTGCTATTGAAGAGTTTCATAAAGTTTTGATGATTCTTGTAGGCCTTTGTGATGGGAATCTAAAACAATTTGTTTCTTCATTTTCTTTATTGTGTATTAAGCATTGTTGAATAAAAGCAATGCTACATTTTTCAGTGAGTAGCAGTGTAGCGTTTTGTTAGTAACTTGTAGTGTAGTTTAACTACTTATAAAGGGTCATGAAACCCCAAAACACATTTTTTGAGACGTGAATAGATATGTGGCAAACAACACTATGCCACAAAATCTGTCAATAGAGTTCAACTTGTATTAAAACCAAAACACTCTTTGTAAGAATATATATCTATGAATTATTTTAAAGTCTTAAAGCAATGCTGGTTTTAATGACTGATCTTAATGCTGTTCTCACTTCATTCTCAAAAATTTTAACAAAATATCCAAATATTTTTGCAGATTTGCATACGGTTCTATTGTCTTCACTCTCCACAATTTTGTCCCATAATTAAAACTGTATACAGCCCCAAACCTGTTTTCATCTTCACTCATAATGTGAGGTTCAGCTGCCATCTCTGTTGTGTGTGTGTTTTTGGAAGTAGCTCTTGACCCCCTTCCATGTTCCCTCTTCCCACCCAACATATTTACATATTTTCCCACCCATTTCGAGACTTGTTTAACAGTATGAGGTTCGGAAAATTAGGTATTAAGTAGGTGGGTTTCCTGAAGTTATGAGTAGCTTGTCGCTTAGGAAGCTACAGCTTTAAAGTGGCTTCCCCAATCGTGGAATTTATTGACAAATAAATTGTGCTGTGATATTTAATAAAAACAACAACAACAACACTAGCTTATAATATTTTCAGAACAGCTAATTATAGTTACCTATTTGTAACATGTTTTAAAGATATTCTGGTGGTGGTGTGTGAATGGAACTGATAGCAATATTTATATAATTCGAAAAGCCATTGCCAACAGATATTGTACCTTCAATGGAAAAGTTAATCCATAAATTGTGCTATTAAAACACACCACAACCTATAATACACACACAAAATATCAATCGATAGTAAGACAGCTCATGGCATATCCAAAACATTGTTCCTGATTCTCTCTTTGTGATTGTGTTTATAATATTCTGCATGTTCATGCCTTTATATCTCACCACCCTGCTGGTTTGTGAACCAGTTTAATCATTTGTTACTCACAAAATATCTGAACATGAAAACATGAAAATTATATTGCTAAACAATTCAAGAGCTACTGTGAATAAGCACAATACACAATATCACTTTAAACCCCCCAGTGGCCTTTTACCCCATGTTCCCTCACCACCTTTAAAAAATAATAATAATAATAATTTAAATAGCCTTCTGTTCACACACACACACACATATATATATATATATCCATCCATCCATCGTCAACCACTTATCCTGTGTACAGGGTCACAGGGGGCTGGAGCCTATCCCAGCTAACATTGGGCGAAAGGCAGGGTACACCCTGGACAGGTCGCCAGTCCATCACAGGGCCACACATATACAGACAACCATTCACATCTAGGGCAATTTTTGGAGACATCAATTAACCTAGCCTGCATGTCTTTGGATTGTGGGAGGAAGCCAGAGCACCCGGACACGGGGAGAACATGCAAACTCCACACAGAAAGGCCGGGGCAACCAGGGTTTGAACCCATGACCTTCTTGCTGTGAGGTGACAGTGCTAACCGCTGCACCACCGTGCCGCCCATATATATATATATAAAAACTTTGATACATTTTGTGACCAGAAATAAGCTAAATGTCCTTAAGGGGTGTCCCTTTGTACCCTAATATGGGTTTTGTATGACATAAAGGTGAGTAAATAATGACAGACTTTTCATTTTTGGGAGTACTTTGAAGAGATTTTATGAATGTATATACTTATCCCTGGATAGAAAAGTTTCTAGTTCCCTTCTCATTACAAAGGTCAATCTTTCCACATGACCAGCTGCACCCTGGTGCAGGACTTTCTTGCTGAAATAAAGAAGAAAAATACTTCAGTGTGAAAAAATATATATAACAGTCTGTCACCCTGCATGCTTCAGGCTTTGGTACAGTTTTTAAACAACAATAAACAAACGTCAAAAATATGGTATATTGCAAACATTACACAGACTAATTGGACATGCAATGCATCACATTAGTGTCTAAATGTAAGTTAACAACATGGGTTGCATTTCTGTGGGTGTCAGTATGTGTTTATATGCAGAGTCATTACGGGTGACTTATGCATCGCTTGCGCAAGCAAAACCCAAGTCGCCCTGGAGCAAAAAGCATTTATTTTTTCTGTGTTGTCCTTCACCCTGTTGATGGAGAGTAGGGAGACAGTGTACCCCTGCAGCACAGTTCATTCTGCTCCAGTAGTGCTGGGCTTCATGTACTGTGTGGTGAGATCAAGCAGAAGTGAGTGCTTTTGAATTCAGTGTGATCGCAGACCACCTCCGGGCAGATCAACACATAAACAACAAACAGTGAGATATTTACACCCTCTCGTAGCCTCTGCTGGCCGCAGATCACTTACATTAGAGCATTACCTTATTGCTTTCTCCCAACTTACCCATGTCAGAAATTACTTTATTAAGGGCCAATGTTTGCCCCCTGTATTTAATTTTTTTAAAGGGACATTTTTTATAAAAAAATAAAATAAAAAATACCTTTAAGAGTGCATTTTTGTTTCTGGCAATGTAAAAATACCCAGCATGTCTAATTTATGTGAAATACTTCAATTCAATCAATTACATTGAAATAATTGAAGTTAGCTATAAAAATCAAATCAATATCAGATGCACAAGATATAACACTAAAAAAGCTCTGCTAGAATTATTAATATTTTATGCATTTCTTTTGGTAAAATGGAAAAAATAGTCAAAAGTTGATAAAATCCTTTTTTTAGGGTTGTTTTTGGTTTACAGCATTATGTTGTCATGGCAACAAAGTAGTAAAATTTAATATGAATTTACACAGAAAAGCAGTAAGCAATTTTATCACACTAAAATCATATTAACATACATATTGTCTTTGCCTCTTGGCTTTACTTTTAAAACGGTTAGTATTTTAATGTTTACGGACTGGTCCCAGTCACTTCCATTGTAAGTGCCTCACTGGAACCCAGAATTCAGAATTTCTTTTTAAGAAAAGGAGGGACGAGTTGAAATAATTTTTTGGCAGAATGCTGTCAATCCAACTTCACTTGTATTGAAACTCGACTACTCCTTAAAATTTTAGATAACAGTAAAAAAAATAAAAAAATAAAAAGAGGAATTAATTACAGGGAATTTTTCGTCCCCACATTTTAAGTATCTAGGGCAATTATTGTTACTTTCTTACCTGGCATTTCTAACCCAAGCCCTGGTTAATATTTGACCCTGCTCCTCCCCCTCCTGGTTAGGTAATTGTCCCAGCCTCCTGTTTGAGTGTACTGCGAGTCCTGTAAGAATTCTCTGCCTGTGAAAGTGGCATACCACGAAGTGTGAAAGCAAAGAGTCCTTTTCAAAGCAAACAGGTGCCAAACTCTGCTTTCACAGCTATGCCTTTTATTTACCCATCTCAAGAAGTTTTGAAGCTCCCAAATGTATTGACTTTCTGTTCCTGTTTGTACATGTTGTTCGTGATGGTGCTGGAGTCTTTCCACCAGTCTGGTGTAGTGTTTATTCGTGAGCTGCAAGCCACAGCCAGAAAACAATAACATGCGCCGCATCCTCGCGTGGGAGCAGCCTGTATCTGTTCAGCTAGACAACTGACTAATACCTTCGCCTCATTATGCACATGTTGTGTAACTCAAACGACACAGAGTTCAAGTGCTTAGTCATGTGATATCATCAGAGAGTGTGGCCATTCAACTGACCTGACACAGAATATCAATGCACTTTAACAGACAATGAGAGTGCTGGTGCTCAAGAGCTAGTGTAGACAAAAACAAGGCAATTCATGTACTGCCTTGTTTCCTCAAAGCAGTGATTTAGGTTTAATGGAAGTTAAACTCAATTGACAGCACTTGTTGCATAATTTGGATTACTTAGAAAATAATTTTGACTTGTCCTTTAGTTTTCAGGCACTTATGGTGGAAGTAAAAATTGCCAGTGTCCATAGGATTTAAACACTTATAAATAAAGGTCATATTGTTTGTTAAAGCGCTTACATAATTTCTTCTACAACCCTAAAAACAAAAATGTTGGGACAGTATGAACATGCTAACAAAAACAAAAAAGGAGGGATTTGTCAATTCTATTCACCCTGTGCTATATTGAAAGCATTACATCAACACATTATTTAATGTTTTACCTTGTGAATTTAATTGGTAAGACGAAAACCACCTCTGAATGCGAGTGATCTCCAGTCCCTCAGACGTCTTAAAAACCTCATTCATCTGTAATGGATATCATGACATGGCTCTGTAATACTTTGGTAAGCCTTTGTTAGTCAACACTAATCACTGTTGCATCCACAAATGCTAGTTAAAACTTTACTATGCAAAGCAGACGCCCAACATCAACACTGCCTTGAAGTGCCGCCGACTTCTCTGGGCTCAGTCTCATCTTAGATGTAAAGTAGATCAGTGGAATTGTGTTATGTGTTCCAATGAGTCCACATTTCATTTTTGGAAAAAAAACAGCTGTTGTGTTCTCTGGGCCAAAGAGGAAAAAGACTATCCAAGCGGTTATCAGCATCAGGTCCAAAAGCAAGTGTCAGTCATGGTATGGGGGTGTGTCACTGCCCATGGCATACGTAACTTGCATATCTGTGAGTGCACCATTAATGCAAAAATATATGTACAAATGCGAGCAACATATGCTGCCATCCAGATGCTGTCTTTTCCAGGGACATTCCTGCATTTTTCAGCAAGACAACTTCAAACCACATACTGCCTGGATTACAAGTGCATGGCTGCATAAGCAGAGAGTGCAGGTGCTAGATTGGCACTGCCTGCAGTCATAAACCAGCTCAATTTGAGAATGTGTGGCACATTATGAAGCACACAAAGCTTTTTTTGAGTGTGTTGCAATCATCTGATTTGAAATTAAACCAAAAAACTAATTTTGTAGTGCTTTCAATGTGCTGTAGCACAGGGTGAATTGTATTTACAAATCACTACTATTAGCATTTTCCATGCTGTCCCAACTTCTGCAATAGAGTGCAACTGTGCCAGTCATCTTTTCAGCTGTCTGGTTTCTGGAAGTATTTTCCCCATTAATTTCTTCCATAGACTTTAAAAAAACAATCCTCCATTAAAGAGTTGCAGAGCATGAATCAAACCAATCAGCTCCAAGTGAATCGCAACATTCCAGACTTTTTTTTTTAGGCAAAAAAGTATCTGAAAATCCAACAACAAGTCAAAGGTAAAAGTCTGTGTACTTACTGTCTTTCATGAGGGCACGGACCACAATCCCATGTAGCATTGCGAATGACGTAATTGACTATAGAACTGAGAAAATATATAAAACCGTTGATTTTAGGTTGGTGATTATAAATATAGAAACATTATAGTTTATGTTTATTGCGAAACATTGCAATAAACACAAACATATAAGTAGTTTGAAAGTGCAGGGAGATCGACTCATTTGAGTCATTCAGAGTGCATCATGGGAGTGGTCTTCCAGTCTTATTACATGGGCTTTGTTGACCATGGTTCTCTGATTGGTGAAGCTTTCTCTACTGGACCATGGGTAGTTGTTCAACAGGAATTCCACTATTAAAGACAATTTTTAAACAATGAATTTGAAATAATGCAGACGGATGGCTTCAACTGAAGCATATACCATTAATAAGCAACCTCAGAGCTCAAGGTACGTAAGTCTGTCTTTAAAGGTTTATATGTTAGCGTTGAAAATCTATTTGTCTATGGAAGTAATGAATGGAATTTTTACTTGGGGAACTAGACTGTAGCACTCTATTGGAATGTATTACACAACATGTATTATTTGAGCTCTAAAATTGCCAATATTATAATTTGTGCTGTATGGCTACTGTGAATAAACTTACACCAAGTGTGTTGCATCTGTGTGAGGCATGTTGTCAGGCACCTTATGTCAGGTAGAGAGGAAGCGGATGATTGTTTCTGGTAGTTTTTTGTCTGTGGACAGTAAAAATTAATGCAGACAGGAAGGAGACAAGTTTACATTCTTCTGCTGTTTCAAGAAAATGGTCTGGCAAAATACCTGCTCAGCTCAATGTAAACAAGGAAGCCAAATCACCTCCCTTTTAGTATCCTTGCAAGGACATCTTGTGAAAGTTATCAGGTTTATTTCATCATGACAACTGAAAGTTATACATTTTTCCAGATATACTGTAGAGGATATGACAAACTGTAACACAGTCAAGAATAATGCTGTATGTGATTCCATCACACTAGTCTCATGTTAACACATACAACATTTAATTACTGATGCTATAAACAGTGTTTATTTTGATATTATTGACTGGCCTCCTTCACTTTCACTATAAGTGTCTTACTGTAACTACAACTTTAATAATAAGAGATAAGTGAACCTGGAACATTCCTTATGGGAAGGAGTTAACTGTCCTTAGTTACCAAATAAAGGGCATAAGCTGGCATAGGAACATCCTCACTTGGCTTTGCAAACAGTGGCAGATATAACATGGTCCGACAAACTGACATTGTGCTAAAGGAACAGATGCAAAACGGCACCCTTGGGATTTGACTCTAACCTTGAAAGATGTCCGTTACTTTACTAGACTATCAGTCCGAATATAGATGCCTCCTTCTGCACGGAAGCATATTGGTAATGGCCCAAAAACTGCATCTACAAAGTGGTGCACATCAAAACACGGCAGCGGTAGCAGAGCAGCAGAACAGCCTGTGGGTTTGGCAAGGCCTCTCCGACCGACTAACTTGAGCTCGCCTTTTATCCTGCCATTTACTGTAAACACACAAACAAAAACAGAGCAGAGTGGAGCTCAGCTTCAGTGGGAATGGGTAATGATGCTAGTGCGGGGATGGACTGCTGTCAGTGGTGAGCTGCAGATTGCACAGCACAGCCAAAGGATTCTCACAGGAAACACTGCTCAGATCTCAGGCCCTGATGCCTCATTCTTGATGTTAAAAGCGTGTGGGGAAGGAACACTAGGCAGACTCTACAGAGAGCTTTTCAGAAAAAAAACAGAATCATGTTTATGGAAGCATGTTGCAATAAGCTGTTTAAACATATCTATTTATATAAACAACATTTATGGGAGTCAACTGTGAAGGGGATTTACTGTCAGTTTGTTCCAACAAAGTCATTTTTTCCGGTTGTCACGCCGCTGGGGTTGATGCTTTTCTGCATATGTGTATCTTTAAAGAGTCCCATACATTTTTCCATAAGGATTTTATAAAATCCTTCTTAGAGTTCTATGCCATAAGCCAAACCAACAAGCTCCAAGATGATTCGCAACATTACAACCTGATTTTAAGCAACAAAAAAAAATATAATAAATAAAAAATAAATAAATATATATATATATAAGTATTTGAAAATTGGACAAAATAACAAAGGTACAAGACTTTCTAAAGAATTATTTTTCTGGAGTACCTCGAACACAACACATTTTGGATGTCTCCTTTATTTGACACACTCGATTCAGGGGCAATTTACTAATTTGTTAATAAGTAGAATCAGATTTGTTATATAAAGGAGACATTCAAAATGTGTAGTGTTAATGGTACTCCAAGAAAGTATAACAAATAACAAATTCAAGAAAAAGGGGGCCTGGGTAGCTCAGTGAGTAAAGACGCTGTCTACCACCCCTGGTGTTTGCAAGTTCGAATACAGAATCCAGCAGCATTTACGCATTTACCTCTTGCCCTCACGAGGGTATTGGCAACTATCACAGCTGTGTCCGAAATCGTTCACTCATTCATTATTTCCTATATATTGAAAGGCAGTTAGTGCACTATCTCAGCAGAGAGTAAATTATGTATACAACGAGCATCGGAGCTCTGTCGCTGTCGCAGAAACAAAGTCACATATGACCTTTTAAAATACTAAAAATAATGTATTAATACATTAAACCTTTATGCCATTTGTCATTTTTAATATATATTTTAATATAAAGAGTAAACACATATGATCAAATGTACATTATTGTATTTATTTGTTATACTTTAGTATCTTTAAACTCCAAAACAAGCTGGGTAGCGTTTCTGGGTGCATAGCACCTTCATCTGACCATAAACAGCACCAAAGTTATCATAACCTACATGTTATAAGAGAATATTTAAATCATTCACAGAATTATCATTTCCACTGTGTGCAGTCTCCTGAGTTAAAATAATATCACCTCAGTGAATTATTTAGTAAATAAAAATTCTTCAGATTAATGACAAAAGTCTGTATAAAATACAAATAAAGAGTACATTTTAAAATGTATCTGTATGTTTTGCCTCTCTATATGTTCTTATGTTATTTTAATCAAGTAATGAAGTAATGCAAAAAAAATAATAATAATAATTAGTACATTCAGTATGACATAAAACATTGCAGGAGTGAAGGAAGCAGTAAACTCCCAGCTCGCACGCCTTCCCTGCGGTGGATTATGGGCAATAAACCATCGTCGAGTGTACATCAAATGTTCAATTGAAATTACAGTGCATTGTGGGTAAGAATGAGTGAAAAAAATTAGGGAACGAGTGACAGAGCGTCTGGGGTTGAAATGTTTCCAAACCTCTCTTCTTATTGACCAATTCATCCAGATCTGACAAGAGCCCTTACAGGGATAGTTCACCCAAAAATGCAAATTTCCTCATTATTTACTCACCCTTGTGCCAGATGTGTATGACTTTCTTTCATCTGCTGAACTGAAACAATTTTTAGAAGAATTTCTCAGCTCATTTGGTCCATACTATGCAAGTGAATGGGTGCCAACATTTTAAAGCTAAATCACATTAATGTAAGTCACATAAAAGTAATCCATAAGACTCCAGTGGTTAAATCAATATCTTTAGAAGTGAAGTGATAGGTGTGGATGAGAAACAGATCACATTCTTCTTGTGTTTTTGGTGATTCACATTCTTATCTGCATATCGCCCCCTGCTGGGCAGGGATGATAATTTATAGTAAAAAATGACTTAAATATTGATCTGTTTCTCACCCACAGCTATTATATCACTTCTGAAGATATGGATTTAACTACTGGAATTTTAATGTTCCTTTATGTGCTTTTTGGAGCATCAAAATTTTGGCACCCATTCACTTGCACTGTACTTGACTGCAGAGCTGAAATACAGTATTCTTCTAAAAATCATAATTTGTGTTCAGCAGAAGAAAGGCAGTCATACATATCTGGGATGGCATGGGGGTGAGTAAATGATGAGAGAATTTTGTCGGTGAACTATCCCTTTAAAGTGATAGCTCGGCCATAATTTAATATTCTGTCATCATTTCCCATGTTGTTCCAAACCCGTGTGACCTTCTGTATTCTGTTGAACACAAAAAATGTTAGACAGAATGTTAGAGACTGACAGTCTCGGTCACCATTCTCTTTCAAAATATGTAGAAAAAAAAAACATTCACTGTAAGTAAATAGTGACTCAGGCATACATTATGTCTAATATTTTCTTCTTCTGTTGCATGGAAGAAAGAAAGTCATACGGGTTTTAAACAACATGATGGTGAATGGTGACAGAATTTCCATTAATAATAATATAATAATAATAACTATGTAATACATGTTAAATGAAGGGCTGTCAATCAATTAAAAATTGTAATCAAATTAATTACATGGTGTCCTGATTAATTAATCGTGATTAATCACATTTAATCGCATATAAAAATATTTGCTGAGAAAGCTATAAAGCATATAACAATAATTCAATATATAATGATGAAATAATTATACATAGTTATCTTTAAATCTTTAAAAAATTATATATATATATATATATATATATATATATATATATATATATATATATATATATATATATATATGAAATATAAGATATTCAGATAATTAAATGCATTCCATTCCTGTAGCAGAAGAGTTAATCATTGATAAGACAATACAAAAAGCGGCTTTAGAATACAATGTATTGTTTACTACCATATTATTGATCATAACTCAATCATTGGAATACAGTTCACAGCAATTCATTTCACAAGTGAATTTGTCAAACAGTTCAAGATTTATTATGAGGGCTCGTTTAAGGACCCGTCAATGAACACCTGCGTCAGACATGCTTGTGTAGCATCTCGGGTGCTTTGCGTCATAAACATAAAATGTTTAGGTCAACGTGTCAAGTTAAATATATTTTAATACTCAATCTTTAAACACATCTTGAGATCCCTTAGTTCACATTTGTGCTCCTTCAAGTGTTTTGAACGCAAGAACGTAACGCATGTTTGTGTTGTTCTGCCTACTGAAGTGTTTTCTTCACTGTATAAACTGTGTGTTGCTCATACAGCTGAAATTTCACTTACTGCCCTCTGGAGTAAACAGGTGGTACTACAAGCTTGCTTTACTCAGGAATCTTCCTTATTATGGTCCGGGGGCATTGCGATTAATTGCGTAAATTTTTTTAACGTGTTATTTTTTGTAAAATTAATCGCACCGAATTAATGCATCAAATCGACAGCTCTAGTTAAATGTATATTATGTAATGGAATATAGAGTAGATAAAATTCACTGTGTCATTTGTGAAAGTAACGATTTACTTACTACTTGTATACAAATTTAATTGGATGCTTTCTTACTCTTACTCAAGTTATTATTTAAGTAATAATGTTTTGAAACTTTGTTATAATGCACTAATTGTACGTTAATTTGAGTACAGTTTTTGGCTACTCTACCCACCTCTGACGGTAGGCCTGTCTTTAAAGGTTTATATGTTATAAGTAAAAATTATTTCACCCATGGAGAAAATGAATGGGGTTTTTACTTCTGGAACCAGACTGCTGTACACTATAGACCATTTCAAGGACTATTAATTGGTTTAAGGAATGGACATCTTTGTTCCTTCAGCATTTCCTACTAGTTGTCAAACTCATTCAAAACAACAGCGGGAGGCTCTTCATTCATAGTGACTTTAACACGATGGTTTAAATGTCATTATTAAAATGTGGACCATGTAGTTTGGTGGATTGCTGCTCCTTAGATACCTGGAACTAATGGAAATTAAAGTGCCGAAAGGGCAACCACAAATAGACGCAGGAATGCAGCATTGATGCGAGACAACTGGATACATGCAGTACTAAAAACTATTGAAAAAAATAGATGACTATAGATCAGTGACTATAGATCGCTCCCATTATACTGAATTAAGCTGCGCTAGTAATTTACTATTACATTTAGCCATTTAGCATATGCTTTTATCTAATCGACTTACAAATTAAGAACACTAAAACAGAAATCCTTGCCTTGTCCACAGGTCACATAGACAGATTCATTAAATGGCTTCATTGAAAATAACAGGGGCAATCCAATATTCCTGATCTCTTCACGGAGCATCTACACTACAATACATTTTCATCGCATCTCTATTGTAGATGCTCAGTATCAACAACACTTCTGGATAAGTCACTTCGGTAGATGTTTGATGTTCTTTGAGGAAATATGTTGACTCAGAGCCCTTTTTTAAAGAATCTGCTAATGATATCGGAAGTGCTCCCAGGCCAGAAACATTCAAATTTCTTTATATTTGTTTACATCCTTGAAATGGTCTATACAACCCTATTCTGACTAGCAATAGCAAGTGGCAAATCATGTTCCATGGCTGTGACATTCTGTAAACCGGTGGCTATTGGCTTTTTTTAAAGAAGAAGAGAATGGAAAGGACAAGCCCTCTGATATGTCCTGCCCCAACTTCTTGTATCTAAAGGAAATATGTCAAAAAATGACAGAAAACTGTGTTTGTCGTGGGGTCTTTAATGACTGGTAATATTCAGTTATATTAGTGCTGTAAATATTCTGTTTCATATCTGAAATGGATTTCCAACAGTGTTACAAGTTGTGGTTTTTAATAAAAACAATGTGTGTATGTATGTAATTCAATTTTGATCCAGAGAAGGTGATATTGTAGTGAGTTACCTTCGGGTGGCTATAAAAGACAAAGCCCAGGGGAAATAACAAACCCAGTGACCACAATAAAACACAGCAGCGCAGTGCTCCCCATGCCAGCTTTAAAAATGGGCATGAGCTCGGCTGGATATTACACAGCCATAATGAAGCCACTAAAAGAGCCCTGAAGTGCATTCTGCACATTTGCTTACTGACAGCGTGTAATGAAGACAATAACAATGCTAGTCAGTGCAATACGGCTGCTTATTTATACATTCAAAAGACGCTAAACTGTTAGGAACACCAGAACCAGGAAAAAAACAGGCTTTAATTTAAATGATGCACTGTGCTTTTAGATATGAAAATGCAAATCAGTATTTCACTTGTGTGCTGAAATTGTCTGCTTTAAACAATTTTTGCAAACGTGTTTTTGCGCTACATTGAATCTGAACGTGCTCGTCCCTGGTTTGGATGGCAGCGTATGATTATATTTGATCTTCGGGGTGGTTATTCAGCAGAGTGTGTCCTCCATGATTTCGCAGTTCATATGTCACTGACATACAAATGGGGAAGAGAAATCTACTGTCAGGTAAAAAACAGCATCAGTAACATGTTAATGGCTGTGTGGTTAATGCTACAAAATAAAGATGGAATCAAGAAATTGACTGGATTCCATATGCTTTCCGTTAAGAAGGGAATTAGATGAATCTTTGACATTTACTGTTTATTTTAAAGGTATATTTTTCCCAAAAATTACATTCTGTTTTCATTTACTCACCCTCAAGTCATTTTATTGTCATTTTTCAAAAAACACAAGTTATTTTGTGAATAATGAGTGGAAAATGTGGAGGAGTTGGGGGTTTACTCAGCTACCACTTTTGAAGTAATTTAAGAATCATTGAAGACAGTTTGGAACAAAGAAGGCTTCAGAAAATAACCAACCATCAAAGCTGATTTTCAAAATGCACTGTATTAAGCAAAAAGCTACATTATAACTGTTGAATGGGAATGGAAGTGCTGGCAAATTAAAGCCCTGTGTGCATTGAGGGAACATATGGGGAAGAGTGGAGTTTGGCACGAGCTGAGCTGAGATGAGTGACCCACTTTCTGTTATGAAAAACAACGAAAAGTAACAGACAATGGACATAAACCTGCTATGACATAAAGCAGTCATCATAAAAATCAACACGAGTGTGTTGTAAGCACTTACGTACATTTAACGTGCAATAGTATCAATACATTTATGCTGATAACTATCAAAAACCAGCTCATTACAAAACCAGACAGAGCAAAAAATAAATAAATGAGAGAGAAATAAAAATTAGAATATTTTCTCTGATTGTAAACATGTGATTGCATGCATTGAATAAGTTACACACGCAAACAGAAATTAGAGTAAACGGCCCTGATTATTGCTAATCAGGGTTTGTTTGAACCATTTAAGATGCAACGACACTGTTGAAGGCATTTGCATGGCCTGCCACATTGTCAGGTTAATAAGCATACAGTGTAAGAACGTGTATGTAAACACACTCAACGTTGAAGTTCAGGTTTCTTGGCACTGTACATGACATTTCAATGTCAGTATAATTGAAACAATGCCACTGCATCTTGTGTAAAAGATTGCACAGAAAGAATCCACATAGACTTGGTTCTAAAATCTATTATGCATATTCTTTGCAGGTAAAAAGTGTACTAAACTGAGAACAGTCATCCACAACGAATGGCTTGAATACATTTCAGCAAAACAGCAGTGATGTGGGCTCACTGTCTGTGTAAGTAAAGGGCAGGTCGTTTTGCTGTGTCCTGCTGTACTCCTAATAGAGTGTGGAGTTTACTCACTCAACGTTTTTCAAGGTCTAACCCATCTATTAAAAGATTGTCACTTAATCCACAAACAATGGCATTCAGTCCACATCATTTGACAGTAATGTCTACTGTCAAATAAATATGTTATAAACACCCTAAAATGACCCAAAGCCTCACCTATACCTCAATTGGTAAGTCTGTAATACAAAACAGAGCTGAAAAAAGAAGCTATAGATATACAACTGATGTTTACTCTGGTTCAAGGATCCGCTTACAAGAAAGCATCATTACTAATGTGATCATTGGTATAATTTTGTTCGGTTGACCCTTCGCTAAGCCCTGTCTTAAAACCGACACTGAGACTGGCCAATCCTATTTTAGCAACTGTTGCTGTCTTCTAATGTAAGCCTATGGAAGTCCAGTGTGTTTCAACAGAAAGATGTTGTTACCGAATTATCTGGTACCCTGACATCGACCCAATTCTGGTTACTGACCAGTGCCATCTCTCATCAGACATATTTGCATCAATTCAAATGTTTTTACCTTTCCTGTGGAGCTGATGATGAGGTCAGAGACATGTGCTCTGGACACATGGAAACCAGGAAGTACGTTTGCATAATCTTTGAGCACTGTTAGGATTATATTTTTACTCTACTGAGAGGTTTGGGAAAGGGTGTTTGGTAAATACAATATGCACTACTGTTTAACTGTATTACATAATTCAAAAATACAAACAACTCTCTTTTCAACACACTTTTGACTTTACTCTGTACACATTTCACCCGGAAACTGGAGCACACATGCACATACGTTTATCTTAGTTTAGTGGAATTGATTCAAGCAAAAAATTATCCAAGAATATGTTAAAATGTTGTTGCCCAGGTAACTGAAATAGATATACACATAGAGTATATTGTATGCATCGTGTTTTTTTTTCTATTTTTTTGTTGTTGTTTTTTTTTCCCTTTTCTAAATTTCTAAATCTTGAGAAGTGCATTCTCTGAATTAAACTGTCAGCCCTCATCCCCAAATTAACAAATGTAATGTCAATAAGAGTACCTGAACTTGTAAATTATTGCAATATGACTTAATATGACTGTTAATTGGTTTACATATTGCTTCAGGTAATGTGCTGAAAAAACAAAAAACAATGGAGGAGTTCGCAATACCATTATTAGTAATATGAAGTAAATTTAAGAACAATTCTTTTCTGTTACACTGTTGGAATCAATTGTAATCACTAGGGAAGCTTCTCCCTTTTTAGCATGATCAGTATTTGCCTCCATTCTACAGCAAAACCCTCCTTCTTTGCCCAATTTTAGGTTTTAGTCGTAGTCTTCAATGACATACTTAAAACCGTTTTGAAAATTAGATATAATTACTAAATATATCTGCACCGGTAATTTTATATAATAATTCCTAAAACAATTCACTTGAAACAATAATTTCTCTCTTAGTTTTAATAGTGGCAAATCAAGTGCTAGCAGGAAAACTTGACAGAGTTAGCAACAGTAAATGTGGGGGTGGGGCTTAGCAAAGAGTAAGCCATAAACTTATTTGTGTACTAATTTATTGCTGTGGATACTTAACTGTCAGACTTAACATTAAGCACTGGATGCCAGACTTTCCCTTACCTGCATATTCAGACACAGCTATACAATCTATGTTTTTCATTGATGTAAACAATGGAAACACAATTATTATTTTTTAAATACTAATTGGTTTGGCAAATAGACTTGTAATTGCATTTGTGAAACAGCTAAATGTTAACAAAAAGTGTTTTGTAATTTAAACAAAGCATGGGTGGGTCCAAACCAAACATGGCCCATTCTACAAAGTTGTTCTAGCACTGGGGCTGGGTACTCAACTGTATTTAACATTGATATTCTGTAGCATGCCACAAGATAACAGCTCTCACATAATACAAACATATTCAAATGTAATCAGACACCTGTACCATTTATCTGAGAGCCTCAAGGACATTGAGTTCTCATCAACAATGACAGCATGAGGTAGCTCTTACTGTCGGTTACAGGTGGATTAAACTGAAACTGTGAATTTCTACTTGTCCAAGCAATGACTAATAAGAAACCTAATCTGCATGTTCTAGAAATCAGCCACCCGCCTATGGCTAGACCCTTTTCCCCTGTGATCAACATTGCGTTCCTGCTGAGCGTGGGATCATTTGTGCTAAGAACAATGTTGAGGCAATAGCATTATAATGTAATATTTGTTGCCAGAAGCATAAATAAATTATGGTAGGATTAAAGGCATAAATTATTTTCTTTCTAAAGGACTACTTACTTGAGCTAACTAACAGTCTTAAAATACATTCTTACCTTTTTTTTTTTTTTTTTGAAAGGGTTTGGCACTCCATCCATCCTGAACTTAAACTACTTTTTAAAATGCATACTGCATATCTAGGTAAGTTTTATTAGCTGTCCTTCAGTTCAAGAGAAACATGCACCGGCAGCGCAATATACTGACTGTAATTTCTTAATATTCCCTTTGCGTCTGCTCGTATGTGAAGGGAAATGTGCCCTTGTTCAAGATCTTGTGTTTTATTGTGTACATCAGATATACCAAAAGCAAATACACATAACAAACACAAACCGCCTGCCCACATGCTCTCAGACTAAAGGGGTTTGCATATATGGCTGACCTAGACGAAGAAGTGAATTTCTTACCTGGATGATAAAGTAAAATCAGGGGAGGTAAAAGGGGGAGAAAATAGCATTTTGCTCTGAAGATCAATGTAGACGTGCAGTCAATGTGAACACCAGCAAATAGAGCAAAATAAAGTGGTGGAGAGAAAGAGCAGGAGAGAGAGGCAACTCAGTTTCCCCTCCCCTTACAGCCTCCTTCGCTTCTCTTCATCCCTATGGCACAAAGATAAGAGCACAGACAATCTAATCCACTGAGCGAGCTCATCTGAGGACAGCATCAGTAAGAACTGTAAAGTATAGCAAACGAAAGAGGAGGGGGACGAATTGACATTTCATTCTGCTGTTTGTTTACAGGCTAATTGCAGTCGTCTAAACCTACCCTAGTGTGAGTATATGTACGAGACAGTATGTGTGTTCGCTCTCCCCCTCTCGACGTTGCTCTCGCTCTTTCTTTCTCTCTCTGTCTGCCTCACTCTGGCTGTGTCCAGACGTGACTGGGGCTGATTGAGGTCACTGCGTCTGTCTGGCTGAGCTCAGCTCAGCTGCTGCATTGCCGCTTCTCTTCGCCTCTTCCCTGCCCAATGGACATGGACTCAGTCTACGAAGTCGCCTTAACCCTGGAGTGGAGCGACCAACTTCTCCCAGCTCTGCGGACATAGTCTCTGACCAAAAGTGCAATCTAAGCCAGCCAATGTAGATGGGCCCATCTGACTGGATGTCCGCACTGGGACCTTTGGTGAGGGGAATGGGTTTGTGATGGGACGGACAGGTAATGCACTGGAATCCAACCCATTCTGTTCAACTTCTCAGCCTGAAACCATAGTCTGGGATGTGCACACAATTATGTGTACCCATATGCTGCGAATGCGGCGAATCTCTATCCAAACTCGTCTCTTTGAAATGTATGTCCTGCTAGATGGAGACAAAGAATAATTCCAAGTTTTTTTACTCTAAGCATAAATAGGCTCTTCCTTTTGCACCTCGACTCCTCGGCTGCTCCACCAGATGAAATATATGCTTCGATAGCAGAGAGAAGCGACAGTATTTCGAGAGGAATGGCTCAGCAATTCTGCCTCCCCAAAACAAGCCAGTAGACTGCAGCTGTGAGCTCCTGTGCTTCCACTCTAGTCATCTGGCTGTGCCGCAGTGCGTCTGGGAGAAAAAAAACAGACTACGTCTGTTGCCGGAGCACTGCCACTCGCCTAAAACTAGTGCTGTGACACAGCAATCAGCTGACTTTTTTCAGAAGAATGATGTGTCATCATTTGCTGGGCAGAAGGAATGCTGGGATGTTTTCAGTGTGCCACCTGAAAACCCCCTCTTGCTTTGAAGAGAATACATGTCTGAACCGCTGCGGAGTGACAGCGACACTATTGATTAATAAACAGGAAAGCGGAAGATAGTGTGTGAGAGAGGGACAAATAATATTTCCTTTGTCTTTCTGACACTGTACCATTAACTCATTCTAAAATGTCTCTCACTGTTAGAATTATTATAATTTTTTTTTCAAAAATTGTACATTAAGGGGTACATCAGCTTGGCACTGGGACAATACCCTCAAAAGTAGATCAATTGTAACAAATTTGTACCCTTTAGGATCAGATGAGGTACAAATACGTACTGACTGACAGTGTGCTAAACTTACTCTCTCCCTGTCTTTTCTTATGAGTCTGTGTCTCTCATTCTATCTCTCTTCTTGCCTGTTTGCCCTATGTAGTAAATCATTAAGATCAAACCTGTTTCAGAGTGTTCTCCAGTGCCAATTTAAGGTCTGAAAAAGGACTCTCGTGCTTCAAATGTCACATTCTCCTCTGATGGAAAAAAACAGACAATCAAGCTCACATGCCCACATTTTATGGTCTTTTTATCCCTCTCTCTGTCTTTCATACAATAAAGATTTGCCTTTGCAGTCCTTTGTTTGCAAATGGCCATTGTAATTATCAGAAATGTACAGTGTATTTTTCCCTCAAGACCGTTAAGGGAGAAAATTTGAATGGCAGCCAGTAAATGAGTACATGATGGACTGCTGAAGAGATCTGTTCACTCCATTTCACTGATGTCCTTTTGTCTGCTATTGTTAAAACAATTACTGTGTTGAGTCCTA
>JAVLUX010000032.1:26734700-27039700 GCA_032164185.1 Moxostoma hubbsi
ATAGTGGAGGTGCATCACTTAGGCTTCACGTCTCAATGTGAGAATAGACTCAAAATCTTTGCCTTTTGTTTTTTTTTCTTCTATTCATAACTCAATTACGTAATGCATATTCAGATCTTGTGATTTAATGTAGCTTAAATAGTTCCTTAGAGCAGTCATATTTGTGTGGAACAACTACCCATTCGTTGGCTCTACTACGCCATCTGGAGACACAACGTAGTGCAGTTTTGAACAAATGAATGACGCTGAACGAGTCTCTTCATGCTCCTCGCGCAATTGACAGGAGTGTTATTGCATTCTGGTATTAGTGTCGCTCTAGTAAAAAAAAAAAAAAAAAAAACACAAACAGAAAACTGCACAACTTGGAAGCCATTTGCGAATCAAAACACGCACACGTTTCTTCTTCTTCTTTTCAGACAGAACGCGAGCTACCAACACAAACACTAACACGCTGCCTTTGAATGGAGAAGCGCGTGGTCCCTTTGTGTTTAGATAAATAAATGAACGGCTCTATGTGTACATCATGTTTAAGTGCATGGCAGTAAACGCACACATCACAATTTTGCCTAATATTAGACAACTCTATTCACGTAGGATGCTCATAATAAACAGTAATTTAGTCACCTTATGTTGTAAACAACATCATAACGAGACAAAGTAAACACTCTGGGTTTCAAAGACGCTTTTTAAGTATTTTTAAGCGTTTTAACCCGTGTTATCTTTCCTAATCGATCATTAGAATTGCTTATCCTAACTTAGCCACCCTTGCCAAATTCAGTATGTGATCTAGGAAAGGGGGCAGCGCATAATGTGACTTTAAAACCAACTTTGCAGTGTAGATGGAATGAGGTCAGATAGAAAGCTTCTCATTGCACGCGCCGATTATTATTAGATACTATATTCAGCCAATGAACGCCGAGAGGGCGTGTCTTTGGCTGAGGACAGGCTAGTGACAGCAGCTGATTGGCTGGATTCTCTTTCCTTTATACCTTCGGAAAAGGATAAATCCTTGCGAGGCGGTTTAGCAGAAGTATTGAAAGTTGTGAAGGGTGATAGGAAGCTCAGAGCATGAAAAAGTGCAGTCGCCAAAACTTACCGCATGGTCATACGACAAACTATGCTGAAGACACTTGTCCGTTTCCATTAAACGGCTTCAGGCACTTTGCGTCCAGAGCGCACTCCGGGTTTGTTTTCAGTCGAACCGGCAGTTGAACGAGAGATTGTTGATTCCGAAGACGTTGCCGGGGCTTGACAGAGCTCCTGCCGGGAAATGCGCTTTGTGGAAGGACCGCTGACAGAGTGCTGAACCGAGAGATAGACAGCGGAGAGACAGACAGCGGCAGAAACTTTATATCCACGCGCGCGCTAATTGCCCTGACTAGTGTGTTAAAAGACTCCGAACACTGTAAAACCGTCGCAAGCTGCAGCACGTGTAGGTTTTTCCTGACCAAGTAAAAGTTGACTGTTGTTGTGCATGCACTTGGCTATGGTGGAACAAACGAGCGTAATGAACCCCGACGCGCACCCCGGCGACTCCATTGATTCGGGGGAAATGGACCTGGACATGGACACATCTCCGACTCCCGGTTCCCCAAACTCAACTGGGGACAAAATGGACATCGCCTGGTGCAAAACCCCATCCGGGCACATCAAGAGACCAATGAACGCGTTCATGGTTTGGTCGCAGATAGAGAGGCGTAAGATTATGGAACAGTCGCCGGACATGCACAACGCGGAGATCTCCAAGAGATTGGGCAAACGCTGGAAACTTTTGAAAGACAGCGACAAGATCCCCTTCATCCGCGAGGCAGAGCGTCTGCGCCTCAAGCACATGGCAGACTATCCAGACTACAAATATCGACCGCGGAAGAAGGTGAAATCGTCCAGCGGCAAGACTGGAGAGAAGGGCGAGCGAGTTAGCGGCAGCTCCGGTGCAAAGTCTGCATCTAAAAAGAGCTCCAAAACTCTCAGTAGGACGCACAGGAAGTCCACGGCGCTCGAGCTACCTTCCCTCGCCACCCCAGCAGACCACCAGGCGCTCTACAAATCCAGGTCGGTCTCCGCCGCTAAGCAAGTTCCCGAGAAACCAGAAAAGCGTGGTCATGTATTCGGAGGATGCAGCTCTGATAGCAGCCCGCCCTCCGTCGCTGTGCCTGCCAGTCCCACTCTGAGCAGCTCGGCGGAGTCCAGCGACCCGCTGAGCTTGTATGAGGACGGGCTCGCGAGCGTAAAAGCGGACAAGTGCGCCGCGCGCTTCAAATACACCCGCGCCACGTCTCCAACGCCCTCCGCGTCGCACTCATCCTCCTCGCAGTCCTCCTCATCAGATGAGGAGTTCGATGACGAGCTGGCGGACCCCAGTCCCGGCTTTGACAGCTTCGGCACATTTGGCACTGCGCCGCTGGACAGAGACTTAGAGTTCAATTTTGAGTCGGGCTCCGGCTCGCACTTTGAATTCCCCGACTACTGCACCCCAGAGGTGAGCGAAATGATATCAGGGGACTGGCTCGAATCGACAATATCCAACTTGGTGTTCACTTATTGAGCGCTGATTGAAAAGACATATTGAAACGTAATCTTTATGACTGTCGTAAAGATGGAGGAATGAAAGTCTTCCTCGAGATGAGTCGACGACATGATTCCTTCTATTTATCTCGCATCTGATACCGCGGGTTGTCATTATCCACTGACAAGAGTGCAGATGAAAGTGCTTAGCTTGCTCGTTTGGTGCTGGAAGGAGTGACTTACAGCGCGCGCTTTGGAAGCTGAGGTGGGCATTGCGCGCGCGGTTGGCGAGTTCAAGTTGTCCGCCCGCTTCAATTTAAAAAGGGACGTTTTAAATAAACAGTCAAATGCTTGTTTTGTGGAGATATTGAATGGAGAACAGACGAAGTTGTTCGTTAGACCAGAATCGCATGCTTTCTTTGTGATTGAACTACGAAAGGCAGGGGTTTAGTCATTGAAATAGAATGGCGCAAAAAGAAACACAATCACCAGCTTTTCTGTCGACATGACATAATGACTCAAACGCAGCTCAGATGATCAGCTTTTTACACTACAAATAAGGACCAAAATTCATCCGAGGAGTTTTCTCTCTCTCTCTCTCTCTCTCTCTCTCTCTCTCTCTCTCTCTCTCTCTCTCTCTCTCTCTCTCTCTCTCTCTCTCTCTCTCACTTTTTCATGCTGTGTTTCTCCCCCAAGTAACTTTTCAGTGCTGGCATTTTTTATCAGTGTATTTATAATGGCCAAACATTGCTCCTCCTTCCCCTTTCAATTGTGTTTGTCTGTCTTGTTTGTAGCCTACTCATGCACATGTCCGTCTCTGTCTCGAAAGGGCTAGACTTGTTTCGTATTATTTAACTGATGACCTCTCACATGGAAAGGAGATTAAATGTTTCATTATTTTCTGAGTGTATTTTTGTACAAAATCTATCTGAGGGGGTGTCAATCGGTGATTATCGCTGTTTGGATTTCCGATTTTTTAAAACCAGGGGTCGGGTTGTCACAAAAATCTGCCCCCTAAACATGTTTACAGTGTCAATCCACAGGCTCCTTAAAGAGACAGTGTCTGCATTTCAACGACCAATCATCATTAGCCTACGATGCGAGCTGAATGAGGTTGTATGTAGCTGCAGCAACGTCTGCAATTTATCACGTCCTTGTTGTGGATGCTGTACATTTTTGAATACAAAATTCTTTGTGCTTTTCTAGTGACACGTTTCAGTTTTAACCACTGGATGGAATTACAGATATGGTTGAAATGCCTACAAGTTCATGAACAATGAAGTATGTCTTCACTCCATAATTGTACAAGGCTATGTAATCTTTTCTACTTGTTGGCTAAATGTAGCTAATTGTTTTAGTATATTATGGCATGGCGAATAGCATTTTGTATTTCTCAATTCAGGTTTATGTAGAGCAGTTGTGTTTAAGGCAGAGGATCCACATTAATATTTCTATGTACATTGACTGTAAAATAAGTAAAAGATTGCGTGTTTATGTCTGACGATGATATATCATGACAGGAATGAGGACTTATATCTTTATACATCCCTATATGTTTAAGAGTGTTGTTCATGAGTTTTGGAATATATAGATATGTTTTATTGTTTAATTGTGTGCAATATGCTGTGTACAATATTGTTTTGTCTCATTATACCATATCTCAACATTTGAGAAGTGAACTCAAAGCCAGCCAATTGTGTCAAGTCACTGCCTGTCAGACCTCTGTACAGAACTTTGTCTTTTTCCAAGAAGGAAATAAAATCAGCTGGAACTGAACTTCACTTGCAAGACTTTTCTCTTCATCTTTTGCCTTGTCATGTTCCCTTAAGTTTTTATTTTTCATAATACAATGCATAATCAAGTTAAAGCTTAAATAAAAGTAAGTACTCTTCACCACTAATGTGGCATTAGTGAAAACTGCAAAGTCACCCTTTTGAGAACAGTTCAGAAACCCACATTGGTCTGTTAATGTAACACAAGCATGAGAATTTTGTATAAAAATGTGCCAATTATAATACTTTATGATCTGGGAATTAATTAATAAGCAAATTATTTAAATATGATAATCTTATGACCACTTAACAGATCATGCTTGTGTAATTTGTCTGTAATCCAGTCCCATTGTAGCTATCTCAACCTACACAGTCACCCACATTAATAATGCTTTTGCATGTTACTTTGTGTGAGACATATGGAGTGGTGCATGGCTAATAGATTGACAGGCAAGCCTATTGCAACCTTAAGGCATGGGGAGCTGTCACGCAGGGGGTGGAGGCTGATCAGGCCGACTGCAAGACATTAACAGAAAATTTTGCAGTCTGTTGTAAACATCCAGCCATCCCCAATCCAGACGTTACAAACACTCCCATTATTAACACATTGTAATTGCATTACTTGCATGCAATACGGCTGCATGTTTACATGAGGGGAAAAAATTGAAATAGTTCAGATTGTTTGGCCATGTCTCAAGAACAGTGTTCCAGCATGTGCTTGAGTAAGGCAGTCTGAGTCAAATAATAAAAAAAAGTTATTATCTAGCATCATCCGAACTGATAGCACAGGGTGTGAGCCTTATGCCTTAGTCAAATGTGAGGATGCACTATGCAGCAAGAGGGTCTAGACATTGGCTTTGTGGGGGAGGGGTGTGAGACAGATGAGATGTCTCTGCCAGGAGGCTGTATTGGGGAGCTCAAGTGGATTGTTCAGCAGGGATGACTGCTGAAACCAATTAATTCCTACTGGGTGCACTGGTTTATGTCGGGGAAAGAGAGGGGGCTCTCGAAAGGTTTTGTGTTAATCTGTTTACATCCCCCAAATGAGAAAAGAGACAGGAAGCTGTTTGGATACCATAGTTGTGCAAATCTGAGATATGAATGTGTCAGTTTGTCAAGCAGACTTACAGTAAATGATGGTTTGTGTTGGGGTGCTGGTCGCAGGCTCATTTATCAAGTGTCATTACATTGCAATATGTTTATTACTTGCAATGTACTGACATCTGACATAGTAGAATTGTGGAAATTTGAAAATAAAAATAAGAATATGAACAGTATATATACATACTATGATAATATGATACATGTGTGTATACACATTATATTATCTGAAAACATTATAATAATGTGAATATAAAAGTGGCCCGTATCTAATAAATAGTCTCAGAATATAGTCAATATCAGTCAATTTTAAAGGGGTGATGATTTTCAGGGGTCTTTTTACATTTATGAGAGCATTTTTCCACTAATATATTACACACAGTGTGTCATCCATTTATGTCAACTGATCAAAGCAGAGTCTACACGCATGATGAGTAGAAAAGAAAAAGATACACACACAGTATATCAAATGTTAGAAAATAAAGTTTTTTTTTTTAAATTATTATTATTATGTATTTTATTTAGTCACTTTCAGTGACATTTTGCCCCAAGGCCTGATTAATTTCGAACCCTGGTCAGTATTACACATTTTCTTATACAAATAAATAAATGTGGTGAAGTAAAAATATTAGAAATATTTAAGTGCTTTCTACATTGAATATGATAGTTTAAGCTGGAACTTGTAAATATTAAATAAATTCTACATTCAAACATGTAAAAATGAATGCTGTAGCTTATAAGTAAACATGATTTATGATTGTTTATCTTTACAATGAGGCATCATATATCAATCCCAAAGTAAATTTTTTTTTTTTCAATATTTATTTGATAATTTGAGTAAATGTCATGGTTGAATAAAAGTAATTCTAACTTAACTTTTCTAAGCTGGTGTTCCCAGTGTGCACTGGTCTTGAATAATTAATTAGCTTGCATGTTTTCACCTTTTGCATGTTTATTTACACCAATTTTATATTTTTGCGTTTGGTAACTTCTTGTTTTGTGCAGTCTGAAGTTTTATTTTCTACTCAAAAATCCTGGTTATATCTGTTGATTGTCACCGTCGTAATTTTTTGTGCATGAATTGAGAATATATCTTATTTCAATCATAATGCAGGGTGGTTTTGTCCCGTAGACTACATGCATTTAGCTTTCCTGTGGGAGGCTTTCGTAGGTCATGTTGTACAAGATTAAACCTCTTTGTAAGGAAAGGTTAAATTGCAAAATGTTCTAATAATATGTTCATTTAAATTTATTTAAGTACCATGGATGCTTAAATTAACTTAATTTAATCAATATTATGACATGAAGTTAAGTAGATTTTACTTGATTGTATACCATTAAGATTTACTTAGAAAAACTGTGTGCATAAACTTGCGAAATACAAATTAAGTAAACCTTACCAGTATTTTTTTTTATTTGATTAGTTATCAAGAAATATGGTGGAATCTCATATTTAAGTCATAACATTTGTTATTATTATTATGATCAAAATCCTTAAACTATTTGTTTATACCCAGGTTTAATTCAAATAAATCCCAGATTTTCAACGTGGCCTCAGACTACATTTGGTTAATTAAATCTAATTTAATCGGTGTTAATAAAAAGAATTAAAGATCGAGACACTGAATAAGTCTTTAGCACATAACAGAAGGCAGCACACAGATGGTTTGATTTGGTGCATAAATGCTTACAAATATTTACACTTTTACACATACTATATGGTTGCCACCACAGCCCAATAAGCTGCCTTTATATTTATTTGCAAAGGTTTATTTATTGAGTAAATTGTCCTAAAAGTGTTCTGTGTCCTAAATACATTTCATTAAACCTGGGCCATCAGTACATACAAATACCTTTTTCTTTTTTTTTTTTTTCTTTTTTTTTATCTTGTTAAGTCAATATTTCTTACATCTCTTAATCTTATAAGAAACGATCTTCAGAGCTCCATCTTCGAATAAAACATGCACAGTTAAATATATTTTATTAGATATGTAAATATTATTATGTCATTCTCTGTTATTCATTGTATACAACTGCAGACAAACATGAATATCTGTCTTCTCAAACTTCTGTAGGGTGTAGTCAAGTGCGTAGAAATATAAAGGGGCGGGGTCATGGCTGCTAGGGGCGTGGTTAATGAGCTGTCGAAGCACGTGCAGACAATGCGTTATCATCATCACAATAGAGTCAAACAAACATTTGAACGCTGAAAGTTATGAGCCTCTGGATTATGATGACAACACGGGCAGGAGTTACAACGGCTTTTCACACTTTACTGACACAGCTTTTTAAGGATGTCTTCATGACAAAGTTTAAGTGATTTTGGAATATTTTATCGGAATCTTTGGTGAGTCTGATATTAAAGTTGAGCACAAAGCTCGGAGTATTCCTTTGTTCATCATATAATGAACTGACTGGTGACACTTCACTGAACCTCGCGACACGGGAATGAAAACAAAAGAACCGAATTGAACGTCAGCACTGTATTATTATTATTATTATTATTATTATTATTATTATTATTATTATACAGTTTCAGAAAACATGTTATACAGCCTATTTTTAATTTAAGGAACAGTTTGGGAATTTGTATTAAGCACCACAATGACAGGAATATATCAGCCTAATCAACGCAGAATAAACTGGCATATCTGTCTGTGTTCAATGCATTCAATTCATTTATGGATTTTTACATTCAAGAATGGGGTTATATACATTATTAATGACTACAGGGACCGTTTTTTTTACGTGATTGAGCAACAGGTAGTTTGATTAGATTGTCTTAGCAGTTGGATGATTTATCAATTCTATTAAATACTTTATGACCAGATTTGATCAACTTAATGAATGAATGAATGAAAGTAGAAATTAATATTTTCATTATTTATTCAGGGGGTGTTATTATTTTGGTATAAATTAATGTTTTCTAAATGGAGAAAGCTGACAACTTATTTTAAAAACATCCCCTGATATTATAAAGTATATAATGGGCCAATTGAACTGGATGTTTAATGAAATTTATCATATTGATCCTGTATTACTTAATGTGTTCAGCTTCCAGGGAAAGTTTAGGATGTTTTGTCCCATGGCTTTTCAGCAAGTGAGAGTATTTTCTAATTATTGTGATAATTCTCTCTCTCTCTCTCTCTCTCTCATGCTATTTTGAATATCGGAGACATAAATAAATGTACCTCATAATCTTGAGGTCACCTGTTGTATATGTGGTAAAGTTAGGTGTGTACTTGGCCCTTCATAATAAAGTCATCAAAAGTTTCCACTGCTTGTTCAGTATCACAGAAGGTCATGAGATGTTTCCCTCAAAGTATACAATAGATGTTTTGATAGAGTGATGGCACTGAGGCCTAAAGATGCAACATGCTAACATCCTTTTGGAAATAGATGTGCATGAGAAAGGACAAACGCTGTGATTTCGACTCCAAGGCCCCCTCGTTGCCTCATAATATTAGAAGCCCATGCCAACCAGAAACTAGAAATCAATAGATTAAAATAGTTATAAATAATTTATCATTATTAATTTTGTTTGAGAATACGTAAGATAGGAATGTATGTTTTTTTATTGTATTTTTATATTTATTTATTTTTTGCATTATTTCAAACTGTTCTAATAAAACTTTAAATATAGAGCTGATAATATTTTTAAATTAATGATTTGATATGCTGCTTAATTGATCAAATGAATTACTATTAAACACACATTTAAATATTTGCAGAGAAAGCCTCCCAAAAATAATAATTCAATATGTATAATGATTAAATAAATGTATTTAAACAATTCTAAATATAAATATAATTCAAATAATTAAATAACATTATTGAGGCAGGCAGCATTGGTAAGACAATACATAAAGTGGCTTTAGAAAGAAGTGTGTTGTTTATTTGCATATTATTTATTCTATCACTGGTGTACAGTCCTCAGCAATCAATTTTACAATTGAATATGTCAATCTGTCCAAGATAGATATATTATAAGGCCTTTTCTAATGACATCTCGATGTACACATGCAAAAACGAATGCTTTTGGAGAATCTCACTTTGGTTGCGTTGCATCATAAACACATTTTAGATTGCTGTGTCAAGTTAAACGTAAAAAAAAAAAAAAAAACATCTTGAGATTCCTGCATTTGGAATTGAACACTGTCAAAGCTGTGTTTGAAAGCAATGTGTCCTCATCTTGTTCTGGTGTCAAGCAAGCCTGAGTTTGGTTTGTTGTCTGTGAAGCTGTGCGTGGCTTACACACAGGGTCAGAAATTAAAATGAATGGGAGAAATTGGAACGTCCAACCAAGAAGCTGTAAGCACCCAATGGTAATGGATGTAGGAAGGGAAGGCAGTCCCACCTTACAGGTAAAAGAGCCAATCACCTTTTAGATACAGACATCACCTGTCAATCAACTGTAGAATTATCATGTGCATTAGCTAAAAGTAAATTGTGTTTTTTTAGCATAATATGAGGTAAAGAATCACAATTTATGATACCAGTATTGTCAGATTTTATTGCTGATTTGATATATTTTCTTTGATCATAATCTTGACCAACCGTATTTGAGATTTTGGTCTTTCTCCATTCAAGTAGATTGGAGCTGCACAGGCATGACTGGAAATAATCTCCCGATAGTGTTCCAAAGATGGCCGACAGTAGACTTTTTTTGCGAGAAAGACTTTGCTTTAATCCAGACTTCAATGATGATTGTATGCATTCTTTTTGGCAATTCTGCAGCTGGGTAAGCAAACAAATAATACATCAACACTGCTTGTATACTTTGAGCATTTGGAAATGTTGACATTTTTCCAACTGTAATCGTGCATATTAAAAATGACATCATTGCTCGTGAATCGAAAGCTAATAGTTGAAAAAACTCATAGGCTTTGTATATACAAACTCTGCCTGAAGTGGCAGTTCTCTGTTGGTGAGGGGGGTCTGAGCAGATTTCTTGTGCACCAGTGGGCACAAACTTTTAGCTCATCTCAATGTAATGTACAGGAGTATAGGGTTGAAGGGAAAACCACTCTTGGATTTACAGTGGATGTGTGAGTATGTTTTAATTACCCACAACCACACATGCAAATTATCTGGTAAAGATTGCATTATAATATAAACCAAATGATTTTCATGACGTTCGGTTTTGTTAACAGATATTAAACGTGCTTTATTCCGCCAAAAACCAGACTAAAATACTAAGACAGTGTTTCCTGTATAACTATTAAGCGCCACAGCAACACAACTGAATTTACAGCGTGAGATTTACCAGTAGAACGATTCCCAAAGAAATTCGTCTTTTGAGCCTGTTCTTTTGAATCTACAGCGTGAGACATAAGTGTCACTGTAATCTGATTCACAAACAAATTACTCTTTTGAACTGGATCATTTTGGTGTATCAACAACTGTTCTCCTTTTCCCAAATGTATGACGTTATGAGCCGGCTCTTTTTAGTGAATCAAAAATACTTATGAATCCACTGGAGCTGAATTACTTGACTCACTCCAAGTAAACCAATAATTGCTACTTTGTTTTGGACTTTAGGCTCATGAGAGTTACTTAGTGGTCGTTCATATGACAACATGTACTTAAAAATGCAAATTTAGTTTTGTTGTAATTAGAAAAATATTCTAGAATCTGGCAATTCAATATTTCATAAAAAATAGAACAATACAATTCTTTAAAAATGCTGTTAAGATTTAAACATGCATACTCATTTGTATGTAAAATCCACTTATAAAATGTAATAAAAATAAAATAAAACACAAAATGGCAGGTTAGAAATCTGACTGGCTGGTACATTTTTTCATCTACCAGCCACCTTGTTTAATTTTCTGAACCTATGGAGTTCCGCTTACAGCACCCTGCTGAAAACAGGTGGTACTTATGACATCTTTTTTCACAAAATGAATTCCACTGAATCGTCCTAAATGTTTAGAGGGTACCTAAGTGTAATGTGCATGCAGAATATTTCAGGTATGAGACTTCTCTTATTTTGGATTTTTTTTATGAGGGTGAGAATGTGCCATTTTTAACATTTCCCATCACTTTCGGGTTGATTATCTCTAGTTGGAACCTGAAATGTTCACCGATATTAGTCCTCTATGGTTAATTCTGCTGTAAAAAAAAAAATTAGTTTGAGATTCCACTGGTTGCAGAACAGTAGAAATCTGAGGAAAAGCCTACTTTATTCATGCATTTTGAGAAATGAACTGATGTAATAAGCATTACAAATAATAAAAATGAACAATATTTTACTGTAATTACGTTTATGATTGATATACCACAATTTTAAGCTACATGTTTGATTAGAAGCTGTGAGATTTCCTCTCTCTGTCTTTGAAATGTTGTGGGATTTCCGAGAACATTGTTCATGGGAACCCACGCTTTGTCCTCAGTAGATATCTTGAATGATGTTCTTGGTCCAGGTGGGTGCACATGGAAGAATTTTACAAAAAATGACAGGTTTGATTAAGTGTGAGAGAATTCTGGGTACAATAAAATTTCACTGTTTTGAAGCTGTATCAGAGAGTACTATCAGGTGCTTCTTTACATCTGCATCACAGGTTTGAAGAACATGCAGTGATGAAATCTGTGTCGCTTGTGTCTATGATGTCAGTGTTGGTTAGGCTTGGTTGAGGACATCAGCAAGGAAAACTGATGTTTTTGTAAAATTCTTCCACCCACCTAGACCAAGAACACCATTCTAGATATCTCCAAGGACATTCAAGCACAAAGCGTGGGTTTCCATGAACAATGTTCCAGGAAATCTGACACCTGCTGAAGTGACTACTGTCACCGGACACTCTGAGGAAATCTTGCATCTTCTAATCAAACATGTAGCTTAAAATTGTGGTATATCAATCATAAACATAATTACTGTAAAATACTGTTAATTTGTATTATTTGTAATGCTTATTACATCAGTTCATTTCTCAAAATGCATGAATAAAGTAGGCTTTTCCTCAGACTTCTACTAGCCCTTGTTTTGCAACAAGTCGAGTCTTACAGCAGAATGCAACCACAGAGGACTAATATCTATGAAAATTTCAGGTTCCCATCTGGTCCCCCACCAGAGATAATCAATAATCAAACTGAAAGATAGGGGAAATTGTGCTTTCTCACCCTCATAAAAATAAAAAAAGTCTCAAACCTGAAATATTCTGCACACTATACTTAAGCACCCTCTAAACAAATTTAGGATTGAGACTTGAACCCTTTTATAAATTAACCATTGAAGTCAAACCTTTGCAATCTTGACCATTACATTAGGACTTCTAAGGAGTTCTAAGTCTAAGGAACAAGAATGTGCAAAATGTTTTTATTTGAACATGTACCTTGTAATGTGCTCTAGAGAAAAAAGTTTGTTCCAAAGAGCAAGGACCATCCTAAGCTGAGATATTGAGGTTTCCGGAACCTCTGTATAATCAAAATTTGTTGGCTGCCATGGTTAAACCAAGTAAAATAAAAAACTTGTGGTTTTGCAATACCAATACATAGAGGAGCAATACTCAAACCAGCCCGTCTGGCACCAACAATCATTCATGCAATTATCTAATCAGCCAGTCATGTGGCAGCATTGCATAAAATTATGCAGATATGGGTCAGAAGCTTCAGTTATTCACATCAACCATTAGAATGAGGAATGCATGTGATGTCAGTGACTTGGGCTGAGACATTAATGTTGGTGCCAGATGGGCTGGTTTGAGTATATCTGTAACTGCTAATCTCCTGGGATTTTCATGCAGAACAGTTTTTAGAATTTACTCTGAATGGTGGCAAAAACAAACAAAAAAAACATTCAGTGAGCAGCAGTTATGTGGATGGAAATGCCTTGTTGATGAGAGAGGTCAACAGAGAATGGCCAGACTGGTTTAAACTGACAAAGTCTATGGCAACTCGATTAACCGCTCTGTTCAATTATGATGAGAAGAATAATATGTCTGAATACTATTCTGAGATGCAGGTTGGCACTGTTTTGGTGGCACGAGGGGGACCTACACAATATTAGGCTGGTGGTTTTAATGTTGTGGCAGACAATAAAGTGAAGCGTGGCTGTCATATTGCATGTGCGGATGCATGTATTTAAGATTGTGTGCATGAGTGCTTGTATTGCATTAGGTTAAGAGTTTAAGCCAAAAAATTGCACGATCATTACATTTTCTAAACCAAGAGTTCAAGAGGGCAACCTCTGCACATTATACACCATACTTACTCCTAGAGCTAACTGTTTAAAAGCAGTCTGCAGGGATTTAGTGTTCTTCTCTGAGACACCATGGAGTGTTTGTGTTTATGTGTCTTGAGAGTGGAAGAGACCGAGATGTTGTATTTATGTATGCCTGCGTAGAAAAGGTTGCTAGAGAGATAGCAGTGTTGCCTTGGGATGTTGAAATGTCTTGTTTTGACATGCTTGAGATCCACACAAAAATAAAGTAAAATAGAAAAAGATATTGCAGGCATTATAAGACAGCATTGCTAATTAGTCACTTTTGTGCAGGAAGCGTGGTGAGATGATGTCACCGGCAGTGAAGTAATTACTACCCATAAATCATAGGTAGTGCTGGAGGAGTGAATGCTGGTGTTGGCAGCTCTATTGTCTTGAACTCACGAGCCCACCACTGTCTCCTTGCTAGAAAGGTAAATAGACACCTTCAAGCTCTTGAGACGTACTTTACGAATGAGCGAGATGAACCGAAAACACTTCCATGTCTACTAACTGCATTGTCCCCCCACTGTTTCTAGTGTTGTTGTGCATCTGTTCTGCACAAGGCTCTTTATTTCTGAAATTAATTTCAGATTTCCAAGGTTTCTTTGCACATCAACAGAATAAAGGCACTCCAACCGTGCCATGACATCAGGCATCATTCGCAGCATTAATTTTCTTCCCAGAATCACAGCAGTTGTTTTGGCACCCCCTTATGTTTTTAATGGTTTGGTGTCTTAGGGCCTTGTCAAGATCTTTGCAGAGGCCTTTGAAATTAGAGTGATTTTCTGTCAGCGTATGCTTTGATTTACGTTCTCCCTGCCTCTCTCTCTCCATGCTGAAAAGAAAGCCTGAAGTTTTACTGTCCCGAAACGGAGTGTGAATTTGCTGACAGTGCTAAACCATAGTGATCAGGCAGGCACTCAAAGAAATATGACTTCCAGCATGGCTCCGCAGGCTCTGCCCAGCAGCCATACCACTTCAGAGCGCCTCTTCCACACTCGTGTGACAAGCTGTCTGTTTATGACTGGGAGACACTAGTATATGTATGTATGTACTAGTATACAGACTCTGATACATTTTTACTCTGACTTGACTTGGGACGCGAGCCTTTGGAACTCTGAACTCTGGAGAGTCCAGCCAAGTCCATGACACTTGTGATGCAATGGGAAAAAAAAAAAAATAACAACAAAACACAAATTAATGAACACATCTCTGTCTGCATGCAGCTGTAGCACCCCCTGATGTCATAGATGTTGCCAGAGTTGTTTTGGCGTGTTTAAGCAAACACACACACATACGCGTAAGCATGTGCATAGGCACACTCATCAGTCAACCAATTTGCTTGAATGTTACTACAGAGACTACTTTATTACATCGACTACTGAGGTGGCTGGCATGATGAAAACATAATGACGGGTATGTATCCAATGTAATAGATACTAAACAAGGCAGTTTCACATGACACAGGACCTGATAACTGGTAAAATTGAGTGTGGCATTTATGCAGCCAAGACGGTGCTTGCATTGCGGTTTCATCGTGGTTAAAAACTTAAAATCAAGAACTTCATTGAGTCAAGTCACCCACGTCATGTCTCATACAGTTTACTAAAAACAGCATATCGAAATAAAAACACAAAAATAGTATTAATATTGGATATTAAGTCTTTTTAGGCATAATATATCTACACATGTAGTTTTCTGTAGTCTCTTGTGGTCTATGCAGTGTTGTCAGCTTGAACTGGTCCATAATAGCTTGATAAATGAACTCTGTAAATTTTTAAATAGTCGAGGGGTAAAAAACTTTATTTCTAAAGCAGACAGCAACTCTTAAAAGATAAACAGCACCTATTTATTTATGACTGACTATTTTCAAAGCATTGACGAGCTGCTTAAAATACATTCTTTTACAGCATTTGTCCACCATTCACAACATTCAACCATGCGCAATAAAATATGAGCATATTTTTGGCAGTGAAATGTTTTGTTTATAATTTAATTATAGACTTCAAAATTAATGTATTATTCAATGACAGAGTTTGTGTATGAAGCTAAACTTCATGTTACGAGATTAATTTAGATGGTTATGATGTTTTTATTTTAAATATTTATTTTTATTGTAAACAACTGGGTAATTTATGCACGTCTTTTTTTAGCCTACATCACTGACACAATTGAAGGACAATTCTGTTAAATTTATGACTCAAAATTATTATTCTCCAAATTTTCTTTGGTTGGTATTTAAATATTTCAGACTGATTGCAGACCAATGCAGCTGCTGCTCAATCAAATATCAATTATGAATAATTTTTTTTTTTATCAGGGATCTAGGTACACGAACTGCCCTGCATTGTATGGTTTCCTGCAAATTATCTAGAAAATCATGCCCGTGATGACATGTCTCTAATATTAGCAGTGGGATTATTCTGTGTTTTTGTATGTAGCATTTGCTGTCAAATTGTGAGACGTAATGTCTAAGCGAGTGCTAATTACTACTGTGTTGTCTAATTTGTGTGTACTGTACTGAAACGATTCAGAAATAAATCTCATTATAGATTATTATTTCTTTAGATAGGGATAATTTTGAATGAAATTAAATTGGATTGACAAATTGAAAATGAAGTAAAAATAAAAACAAATAAAAATTCTAAACAATTGAATGCAGCTTTCACTTTCTTTAGTCTATGTTTGATTGGAGGGGAAAAGCAACAAATAATTGAAATCTCAACAGAATGCAATAAGACTTGTGTTGAAGGACAGTTTTGTCTTCATAACCCTAAATCATATGCTTTCATTCTGAAACCACTTTGAAGTTTGTTCAGCAGGAAACTAATCACAAAATATAGATGTGTTTTTGTTACATTTATATTGACAATTGTTTTCTTAGTTGCAAAAGTTAAAATAAGCTTAAAATATTGATGTTGAGTTAATGGATACAATTTTAATTCACATTCATGAACAGATTCATTCGGACTCCTCTCGGACTCTTGAGTCTGACTCGGCCTCTTTTGTACTCAGACGTGACTCGGACGCGATTGTTTAAAGACTCTGACTTGACCCGGACCAACACTACTTTGAAATCTATCATAGCAGATCTCATGATGACAAATTGGTGAGTATTTTGCACTTATCGTATTTTCCAGACAAATGTTTGTTTGTATACTTGCAAGGCCTGCGTGCAAGGTGAGATAAAGAAGTACAAAGGAAAAGAGAACAACAATGAATCGCAGTATTATAGCATTGCAGTTGTGATTTGCTCTCCAGCACATAAGGATACAGTGAACCTTATGCTCTCTTCACAGCCTAATGCAAATGCATCACAGATGTTTCTGTACTGTACTATAAGCACACTCCATCTCCTCTCTGTCTTTCTCATCAGAAAATCTTGTTATGGTTCAGACTAGCACAAGACACCCAAGCGTCCTTGTTCTGCCCTGTATAAACTTCTCATCATTTCCCCCATTGCCTCTCCTCACTCACACCCTCTTCCTTACACATTACAGCTGAGGTCATAATTTTGCACCCCCTTGCAGAATATTCAAGATGTTTATAATAAAAAAATAAAATACAAAAATACTTGGATAATTGAGGGACTCATTCACAACCATTATATACAGTACTGTATATACACCCATCAGCCACAACATGGTTATCTGAGATATCTGCTCTGTACAATTGTGGTGAAAATAATATCATGTCAGAATGATATGTGCGGGTTGGCACTGTTTTGTTGGCATGAGTGGAACCTACGCAATATTAGCCAGGTGGTTTAATGTTGTGGATGATTGGTGTGTGTGTGTGTGTGTGTGTGTGTGTGTGTGTGTGTGTGTGTTACTTTCTTATATAATATCTTATATTTGTATAAATTCTGCAAGTACCATGTACCATCAACTGTACTGTACTCTTAAAATCATATTTTTCTGTTGTCCCTTTTTTACTTTTATTACTTCTATGGGCAATGTATTATGAACTGAATATATTTTTTTGATACTTTGTCTGTATTACAACACTGCATTGATATTCTTCAACCATTTTTTATTTATTGTCCCCCACATTATTTGTTTTAGTTTTTTGCACAAAATGATGAAAATGACCATTTTTGGGTGGGAATAAAAAATGAGCTGGTTTTGTGTGTGTGTGTGTGTGTGTGTGTGTGTGTGTGTGTCATTAAATGCAAATGAGCTGGTGCTCCCCACCCTGTATCCAGAATAGGGCGGAGTTTTGACATCACTGCTTCGGATAACTAGACATCATAAGTAATATGTCTGACAATGAAAATAGTGGTGTTTAGCCCTATATGTTTGAACCAGAGTCAGACACTGATGAGGGAGAGACTCCGTTAGAAGTAACAACTTTGAGAATGAACAAGGAAGTTTCCGAATGGTTATTTGGCAAATTAATTTATTTATTGTAGAGTTTTTTTCATCAGTTTTGCATCGATGGATGAGCAACACACACACACAAATACTTTTACAACATTCAACATTCGCTATTAAGGAAACACAAAAAAAACATGTTGAACATATTGCAATGTTCACTTATTAATTGGTGTACAGTTGCGGCAGTGTCCGTCGACATTCATGGGCAGGGCTTGTACAAAGTGACATCACTTTGTACAGAATCTGCGAATGGCTTGTTCTGAGACTAACAAAAAGGACAGGGTGGATTTTTATCATTATAGGGTGGTTGTGTGTACACTGCCAACACAAATTTATGTTCATTTGCATAATAGGTCCCCTTTAAGATTAAACTTTGAAATTATCCCATTGATTTAAATTGATAGAATGGTCATCATTCAAAATCTGTCGGGAACAGTGGTATTTGGGTACTGAATTGCAAGATTGATCTTCCTTGCATTTATTTGTAAACTGATTTACATTTGGTTTTTTCTTAAATGTAATCTCTGATGCAGGGTTTCATGGAACCAAACCCTAAAACATGAACTTTAACTTTTATTTATTTATTTATTCAAGCATTAATTTTGCTGCTTTGCAAGCACTGCTATTTCCTTCAGGAAATGTAAATCCTTTTTATTTATTATGATGTTGATGTAACAGCAATTTCATGCTATTTTGTGAAGTTTTTAGTTTGTTTTTTTCTTTCATGTCTTACCATTTCTAATGCATGCAAGTTTAATCTGGAAGATGATATGTGAGAATTGGAGTTAAACACAAGAGTTGCTGTAGGCTTTGTTAGTGCAGTGCACATCTGTGAAAGCAATTGCTGTATATTGCACATGAGGATGAAGGTAAATGTCCTGTGACAGTCAGAGATTGGCTTCACTCTGTGTGTGTGTGTGTGTGTGTGTGTGTGTGTGTGTGTGTGTGTGTGTGTGTGTGTGTTTAAGCAGTTCCACATGGTTCAGAAAGGATTGAATAATGCCTGTGGGACTACAGGAGACAAAGTCACAGAGAACATTTCACATGGTGGAAGAGACACTAAACTGTACTTGCTGCCATTGAAACTGGCAGTTAAAAGCAATAAAGGCAATGCATAGTTTAAAAACGTAAAACACATTAACTATGCCAACACTGAAACTGAGAAAAATGGCTTTAAAGCTTTCGGATTGTCCAGCAAAATGTGGATTACCAAATTTTGTAACAGACAGGTTTGGCTCAACAATATTCAGATTTAAAGAAAACGAAGTGTGAAAACACTTCGTTTTCTTTAAATCTGAATATTGTTGAGCCAAACCTGTCTGTTTAAGAGCCCTGAATTTGGTCATAACTCAAGTTTTACAAAACTTGAAGTCAATGTGTTTTGCCTTTGCACAGACAGTCAAATTAACCAAAAGGTAATATGTAGGATCTTTTTCCATGAGAAGTTTTTTAGTTATGTGCAGTGGTTTAGAAAAGATGAGAGGACTCAGCAATCTGAGGATGATTATGAAAGTAAAATGAGAAATGCAAGCTTTGTGGTGGGCGGCACAAATGAGAGACTGCCAGACCTTTGGAACATCTGCCAGTGTGCCTGTGAATTATAGCAGATTCATTAGACCAAGTAGGCGGAGGGTGTTTCTGAGTACTGAGAGTTCACTATCCGCAGAAGGTCGTGCCACTAGTGAGGGTGTGGATTGTTCTACAATTTCCACTTTCCTCACCCTCATTCAGTCAGCTAATGTTGAAGGCAGCTTAAAAACCAAATGTGCCTTATTTATTTAAAGTAAGGAAGGTTAAATGGGGTCAGAGCATTAGCGTGAATTATAGCCATTACCTGGTTGGTTGGAAGCGTCCCATTCATGGCACGCAAAGGTTTTTGAGACACAGTGACTATTAGGATGCATACACCCGAGGCTTATTACTCTCTTGGCTGGGGTCAGTGGGAAATCTGTGTCTAAAGACTTAAGCTATGTCATAAATACAGTGGTGCTGTCCATGCATGCTCACCCTATGTATTATATACAGTTAAGATGCATTCACATTGCAAGCCAAAGTGTGCAATTTTCTGCTAAAATCAAAAAAAAATTGGAAGATTGTTAACGTGACCTTTTAAGTATGGCCCATATTAGACATTAGTTTGTCGTTGTACATGCCCGAAAACCAGAATATGGTTAAGTTCCTCCCTGCAGATTGCACAGAAGCAAACATTGAGAGATTGCATCCCAAATTCAGCCTCTGTCTCCATGACCAAGGGTCTCAGGCCATGCGTAATATAATTCGATGTTCAACAAGCACAGGTGTACACAAAACGTCTAGGTTAATATTGTAACCTCCGTTCCCTGATGGAGGGAATGAGACGTTGTGTCGAAGAAGCAACACTAGGGGTCTCTCTTGAGAGCCTTGTGTATCTCTGAACTTGAGAAAAGGCCAATGAGTAATTGGCAGACAGAATTTGCATGTCCCACCTCTGGACATACGGGTATAAAGGGAGGGAGATGCGGCTCTCCATTCAGGATTTTGCCCTGAGGAGCTGAGAATGAGGTCCGGCTATAACAGTGGCTCAGTTCAGCGTCATGGCCAGGAGGACACAATGTCTCGTTCCCTCCATCAGGGAACGGAGGTTACAATAGACATTCCCCGTCTGTCACTCACTTTGACATTGTGTCAAAGAAGTGACACTAGGTGTGCATATTTAATCAAGCCATGCGCTGAACCGTGTATGTGCACTGCTGATGCAGGTGCGGGTAGGTAGTTGCATGCCAAAGCAACAGGCCACGTCAGACTGCACGTACCCTTCCCCAACACCCATAAAATTGTCATAAATCCTTTAGGTTCCCAGCATCACAAAGGGGGGAACAAGGCAATGTGCCAAGCATGGGAGCAGGCTAGACACGCCTTTTCTCCCTCTATGTTTCTCCCATAGAGTCAAAGCGGCTGGGGCCATCTTAACGCTATCACATGCATTGGGGAAGGCGTTCTTTTCCAACTCCTATTCTTTCAGGGTGAAAAGACCCCGCATAGACCACCACCTGCCCAGGCTGGGGGGAGATAAAGAGTGGCGGAATACAATACATGAGTTTTCAGGCCACGTGTGGAAATGGCACGGTGGTAGATCCTACCTGAGAGCTGAGAGATGCTCACAAGGGGACCGTACTGTGGAAAATACACACAGGGGGATTAATCCACATGGGGGCCCGTCCTGTGGAGCACCTATTCCAGTACAGAGTAGTTTCAGTACTCATAGTGGGTCTGGTCGGGGAATTCCTCCGCTGAATTCGTGGACCAGAGGGCTAGGGAGGAGTCATCCAGGGAGCCGAGTTAATTGGATCTCTCAGGATAAGAGCAAAGGGGAAAAGGGGAAAGGGGAAAGGTGCTAAGTGCAAGCTGTACACACCCGGTCAGTTGTTCCGTGTTTCCGAGTTCTACTGGCTCGAACCTGAGAAATCACGGGACGATACCGACTCAGCCCGCTGCTCTGCATATGTCTGCTAGCGAGGTGCCATTGGCCAGTGCCCACGATGATGCCACACTTGTCATAGAGTTTGCTCGAACCCGCAAGGGGGCGGGCACGACCTGGGCGTGATTCTATGGCATCAACAACCCAGTGGGAAAGCCTCTGTTTGGAGACAACGTTCCCTTTCTGATGTCCACCAAAGCAGACAAAGAGCTGCTCAGAACATTTAAAGCTCTGAGTGCGGTCCACATAAGCACGCAAAGCACAGGGGGGTCTCTGAAGGCCCAAGGGGACCACTGAGAGACACCAGGAGGGGATCAGGCTTGGCCGGGGAGGATTCAACCTCCGGGTGCCTCTAAGGAACCTGATAATCAAGTCATGATTACCCAAGGACTTGCCGTCCACTGCGTCGTGGTGGGCCGCGATAGAGGCTACATACACCTTCAAGGTGGAAAGGGACAGCCTCCCCTCCATCCTCTCTTGCAGGGATGAGAACACTGACCGAACTGCGCATCTCTGCGGGTCTTCGGAACAGGAAGAACAACAATTTGTGAACAAGTCCCACTTCAGGGCATAAATTTGCCTGGTAGAGGGAACTCTGCCTTGGTTGATCATGTCTACGACCGCAGGTGGTAGGTCACTCAGATTTTCCTTGTCCCGTCCAGGGGCCAGACGTGGAGTTTCCAGAGGTCTGGGTGCGGATACTAGATGGTGCTCCGTCCCTGAGAAAGAAGATCCTTCCTCAGGGGAATTCCCCAGGGAGGAGCTGTTGCGAGGAGTACGAGATCCGAGAACCAAGTCAGAGTAGGCCAGTAGGGGGCCACCAGAATGATTTGTTCCTCGTCCTCCCTGACCTTGCACAGCACCCGTGCAAATATGCTCACTGGGGAAACCCGGGGCCAGCTGTGTGCCAGCGCGTCTGTCCCGAGGGGTGCCCCCATTAGGGCGTATCAGAGTGGGCAGTGGGAGGTCTCTTGAGAGTGAAAAGGACTACCTGTGCTTTGCAGAACCATTCCTAAACCAGCTGGACCGACTGGTGTTGAAGCCTCCACTCTCTGCTGAGAGTACCTTGTCGCAGAATTACGTCCACTGCCATATTGAGGTTGCCCGGGATGTGAGTGGCAAGCAGCGATCTGAGTCGCTGCTGGCTCCAAAGAATGAGATGGCGGGCGAGTTTTGAAATTGACCGGAGTGCACGCTGCCTTGGTGATTTATGTACGCTACCGTTGCAGTGCTGTCTGAATGGATCAAGAGGTGCTTGCCCTGAATTAGTGAGAGAAACCTCTGTAGGGCAAGAAATACAGCCAGCAACTCAAGGCAGTTGATGTGCCAATGCAATGGGGGCCTTTTCCAGGAGCCAGCGGCTGCTTGTCCATTGCACACGGCGCCCCGACCCTCCTTGGAGGCATCTGAGGTGACCAGAACGCATCAAGACACCTGCTGTAAGGGAACTCCTGTCCGCTGAAAACAGAGGTCTGTCCAGGGTTTGAAAGTCTGGCGGCGGGGGTGATGAACAACTGGTGCGTGCTGTGGCACCATGCCCGTCTCGGGACTCGAGTCTGGAGCCAGTGCTGAAGCGGACTCATATGCATCAACCCCAGTGGTGTGACTGCTGCGGAGGATGCCATATGCCCCAGGAGTCTCTGGAAATGTTTTAGAGGAACCACTGTGCCTGGCTTGACTAAGTTGAGTCATTTCAGCACTGACTGCGCATGATCGTTAAGACGGAGTCTAACTCCATGCCGAGAAAAGAGATGCAAAGTGTTGGGATGTGAAAGTCTTGATGTTCGGGAGAAGGGGGGTGTGCGCTTCCTGCGGGGTGCTTGAACCTGGAGCTGAGAGCTGGGCCCAGATTGAAGCGGAGCAGTCTGACGTCCGAAAGCCGCAGGGGGACACGGAGCAGATGGAGCATGGCCCGCGCTGGTACAGCGGTTTCTTCACTGGACGAAGTCATCAACGTTGTCGCCGAATAGACCGAGCTGGGAGATGGGGGCGTAAAGAAAGCGTGCTTTGTCTACCTCTCGTATCTCGACCAGGTCCAGTCATAGATGACGCTCCTGGACCAAGAGGGTGGCCATTGCCCGTCCGAATGCCGACGCTGTGACCTTCGTGGTCAAAATAAAGGCATTTCTCCCTACATTCTTCCCCCATTCAGTATGTCAGGGAAGATGTTTTATTCCATGAGCGTCCCTGCTGTAGACACTTCAGGACGTTTTTTTATGCATACCTGGATATAATACAAGCAAAACGTTATTTACTCTAATTCCATTGACTGCAGTAGTGAAGACACAGGGGTTTCCATCTGCTGTGCCACTGATTGTAGAACAGTCGCCATCTAGGGCTTACATGTTTCACTACAGGAGGGAGCCATTCATTAATTCTTGTGTGCCTGTATAGCGGCTTGGCAGCAGTTGTAAAACATGTTGAAATGTGTCATTTGAATAATAAAGCATGGTTATATCACGGCAGCTTGTTTCATTCTGGATCTGAGATATCTGAATTTCAATCTAAAGAAATGTCAATTCAGAGTTTTGATGAAGAAACATATTTCCATATTCAGATTGTGCCAAAGAACAGGCGCATTCTCAGATTTGTTTTTGGGGGCAAAGCAAACAAATTTTGCATTCTTCCGTTTGAAAAAAAAAAAAAAAACGTTCTGGCACCATGAACTTTCACAAAATGCATGGATGCAACTTTGTCCTTGAGGCTTCAACGCATCTGCGTTTTGAATTATCTTGACGATTAGTTGATGTTTGCTCATTCAGAGTCTGGTCGCACAACACCGAGATGTCGTTCTCAGCCATTTGAGCGGTCTAGGGACACAAGTGATTATAGATAAGAGCGTCCTGTTGCCAAGGCAACAGACTATGTTTTTTGGTTTTGTTGATTTTTCTCCACTTATCTCCCCAATTTGGAATGCCCAATTCACAATGCACTTTAAATTTTAACTTACAACTCCTGGGGTGGTAGCCAGCGTCTTTACTTGCTGAGTTAAAATGTTTCTAGGGATGGAGTTAGACTTGTTGGTGATGCAAGCATGCCTGTCTCCAGATCGTGTTCTGTCATTCTGTGTCTAGCGATGTTCAGAGTGTGAGAACATTTCACATGTTTTTGGGGCTCATGATAGTGGTTTTTGTTGTCATTCCCCTAAGCTTGTTGAATGCAAAAAAAAATTCAGTGCTGGATAAACTCCACAAAGGGACTTCAACCACTGAGGCATTGTCTTCATCCCTTCAGAGTGATGAGTGGGTGCTACCAGCCTTTGTTGCCATAGAAAACTACCCGCTTTGCGATATCGACCATTCTGTTGAGACAGGTGTGTCGCTGTAGTTGTAACGGCAGATGCTTACACCATGGGTTGGGGCGCTGTATACGCAGCAGCTGGATTGATACATACACTGTCTGGAGAGGTTTACGGTGCTGCTCGTGCCATGCTGAGACTGACATATCATATCGTTCTGTGGGCACAGAACAATGTAAAATGTACTTTCTCCACGAACCGTACATGTTGCGGGCCAGTTGAATTTAAGGCAGATCTCCTGTCCAGACAGAGTATGATACCTGGAGAATGAACATCACATCCTGTGGAAAAAGTCTGGAGGAGGTTTGGCAGAGCAGAAGCGGACCTGTTCGCTTTGAGCGAGACGTCGCACCGGGTGCTATTAGTCATCATCATTCAGCGACACGTAGCAGTGGAGTATAACATGAAGCAGGAATGGAGCTGGATCCAGCCAGTTCTGGTGACCTCAGGAAAGGAGTCCCGAGTTAGAGACAGGGAAACAAATAGAAAAATATTAGCATAGATGCCAATCAATTTATTGCAGATTTATAGATCACGATCAACGTTTTTGATCTAAAATCTATTTTGCCACTGTAGCAGCTGAACAGGTGCTTATCAATTGAGTCTCTGTTGTTAGACATTCTCTTGTATCTTGTTTTATGTGTGGGATATGCAGGCTTAGGCCTTTTATCCCATCCGCATTCTTTTATGGGATTTATCTGTTGTGTTAGAGGCACTCTGGGGTGTCCTGTTTGAGCCCTTGACAACAGTTAATGGTATGTTTTTGACTCTTAAAATGGCCCTGCTAGTGGCATTGACATTGTTTAAGAGAGTCTGTGATTTGCATGTCCTGATGATCAATCCCTTGTGGATAGATTTTGCAACAGGGTGTTCAAAGTTTGTGTTAAGACCTCATTTGGGCTATTTTCTCAAGGTTATTTCTATATAATTTTGCTTGCAGACCATTAATTTACAGTTCATCTCTCCTCCCCCATTTGAGTCAGAAGAGCATGGAAGGTTACATATGCTTTGCCCAATTCGGGCGCTGTGAGATTATGTTGAGTGTACTTCCCAATGGCATAAGTCAGAACAGTTGTTTGTGTGCTATGTTGGCCGTAACAGAGGTGTTTTGGTGTCCAAGCAAAGTCTCATTGGCTTATTGTTGCAATTTTGAGTGCTTATGAAGTGTGCAGTTTACCTTCACTTTCGTGTTTTCAAGCCCATTCTACGAGGGGCATGGCATCCTCATGGGCTTTTGCTAGAGGTGCATCCTTGGAGGACATTTGTATGGCAGCAAGGTGTTCTTCTCCACATACATTTGTTAGATTTTATAATCAGGATGAGGGTTTGATTCTTGCTTCCTTTCTGTTGGAACAGGAGTAAATCCATAATTTATTTTATTCAGATGCTTTAGCTTGCTTGTGTGCCGCTGTATACATGCCGCATGGGCTTAGACAGTGGACAGCTATGGTTGACATGGCATTAATGTATATCTTTCTGATATAGACGCAGATCTGAATGATTTTATGCACTGCTACCACACGATTGGCTGATTAGATTATCGCATGGATGATTGTTGGTGGCAGATGTGCTTGTATGAGTATTTCTGTAACTGCTGATCTCCTAGGATTTTCATACAACAGTCTCTAGAATTTACTCTGAATGGTGCCAAAAACAAAAAAACATCTAGTGAGCAGCAGTTCTGTGGATGGAAACGCCTTATGGATGTAAGAGGTCAATGGAAAATGTCCAGACTGGTTCGAACTGACAATGTCTATGGTAACTCAGTGTAACAATATTCGTGATGGGGCAAGGAGGAAGCGGGAAACAGCAAAATTCAACTCAAAAGATTAGTTAACACACAAAACTCTCGCTTTCAGCTGACTGTCAACACATGCTTTCTCTGGGTGGGTGTGTATGCATGGGTAACTCTCTCTCTCGTCACTGGCATCTGGCTTATTCTTAAAACCCGTCTCCACTCTCACTGCAATGACAAACAGCTGTTATAGACAATCATTGCCAGGTGATGATCCTTACCTTTCTCATCTCGCTCTCCATTTACAAACTGGCCCTCAACCATGCCCCCTCTACCACACTCAGATAACTGCACCGTACAGTAGTGGTGAGAAGAATATTATCTAAGAATGTTTTTCCGAGATGCGGGTTGGTTGGCTCCATTTTGGTGGCTTGAGGGGGACCTTCAAAATATTAAAAGGCAAGTGGTTTTAATGTTGTGGCTGATCGGTGTGTGTGTGTGTGTGTGTGTGTGTGTATGTGTGTGTGTATATATATATAATATAAAATTTAAAAATGTTGTGGTGTAACCATTAAGTAAAATGTATTAAAATAATTTACCTGCAAAGAATACTTCGAGATTGTTTCCAGATTAATCCATTTGACCAGAATAAAATGTTCATAAAAAATTTCAAAATTTTGTCTTTTTAAACAGACTTGTTTATACAGTCTTGAGGGTCTAAAGGGGGCTTCCTTGTTTTCATTTATGTGTATATTATTATTTTTTACTTTTTATTTGTTTTATTTATTTTTTTGCAACAGGACAAAATGTAAACCTACTGTATGTTTGGTTGCACCACCTGAATTTGATTTGTTTGATAGAAATATTTTAAGTTGTTTCTCCTGGGTTTTTTTTTTTTTTTTTTTAAGTAAAAGATTATTCTGAAGTACTTAAGCAAATCCAATTTTTTTTCAATATTTATATATAACAGTTAAAAAAAATAGTCTCAGAATGGTCCGGACATGAATGTCATCACATTTTTAACGTGATAATTATCCACAATTATAAACTGAAAAAAATTGGTGACCATTGCAGAACGTAAGATGTCCTTATACAATTATATAGATGCTAACCTAAAATCTTGATGTTGACAACTACCCATTAACATTTCAAATTTTCAGCTTCTGTTGTCACTTTCTGTTGTCACTGTTCAAAGCAAGTGTCAATACATCTGAAACCTAATGCACACAAATATAGATTTTAAACAAATATTTTCCAACATCATGCAATTATGTCAAGTTAATCATACATTGACCAACAATTCTGACCTGCCTGTTCACACAGAAGTCATGTTGCAAAACAAATCATATATATATATATATATATATATATATATAAAAAATTCCCTTTTTCAGGACACTGTATTTTAAATATAATTTTGTAAAAATCCAAATAACTTTACAGATCTTTATTGTAAAAGGTTTAAACAATGTTTTCCATGCTTGTTCAATGAACCATAAACAAATAATGAACATGCACCTGTGGAACAGTCGTTAAGATACTTAGCTTACAGATGGTTGGCAATTAAGGTCACAGTTATAAAAACTTAGGACACAAAAAGACCTTTCTACTGAAAAACAACAAAAGAAAGATACCCAGGGTCCCTGCTCATCTGCAATAAATTGCAATGTCCGTATTGTGAGATGCACTAGACAGCACTATAGAGAGACAGAAAGGACAGCTGATCATCCTCGCAGTGGCAGACCTGTAGTCTGGTTTTTAATGGCAGGAGCATTGGCGGCTTCCTTGCTGAGCTGCCTGTCAGGATATGTCGATATAGGACTAGTTTTACTGTGGATATAGATACTTGTCTACCTGTTTCCTGCAGCAACTTCACAAGGTCCTTTGCCGTTGTTCTGGGATTGATATGCACTTTTCTACATTCATATCTAGGAGACAGAATGCGCCTACTTCCTGAGCGGTATGATAGCTGCGTTGTCCCATGGTGTTTATACTTGCATACTATTTTTTGAACAGATGAAAGCTGTACCTTAAGACATTTGAAAACTGCTCCCAAGGATGAACCAGACTTGTGGAGGTCCAAGGGTTTTTTTTTTCCCTCTTGGCTGATTTCTTTAGATTTTCCCATTATTTCAAGGAAAGAGGCACTGAGTTAGAAGGTAGGCCTTAAAATATATCCACAGGTACAACTCCAATTGACTCCAATTGGCCAATCAGAAGCTAATTGCCAAGCCTTGACATAATTAGTAGATGATTAAATATTAAAAGATTTAGATTAAAAGTAGATGTCCTAAATGACTTGCCAAAACTATAATTTGCTAATATGAAATCTGTGGAGTGGTTAAAAAAAAATTGTTTTAATGACTTCAGCTATACATTTATATATATATATATATATATATATATATATATATATATATATCCTATTTATTCCATAATTGATGGTGAGAATTGAATAGGATATATTTGATGATCATATTCTGTGATATTTACTGTTTGTGCTTTTATAAAAAAAAAAAAAAAAAAAAAGATTCAGATCAGTCCTACAGAGGAATGGGAGACAAAAAAAAAATCTAATTTGGGCCACATTCAACTGCGGTTTGAACGTAGCCTTAGTCAGCTTCTCCCTACTCTTGTAAAGTAATTATGAATTTGTATGTGTAAGAAGGTGTGCTAAAGCTGTCATTTGTAAAGTCCAATATATTGGGAATACTTTGGTCTGTCAGTGGAGCCATTTACTTTGGAAGTTATGGTTTTAAGATATTAGCCTTTAATTCAACAGTGGCACCAAATACCTTTAGTTGCGTCATCAATATTCACTAATTGGTTTTAAAACTTTTCACAGAGCCTGCGTTTGCAGTACTGGGTGAAAGTGTTCTTCATTCGGGTTTAACGTTTGTATTCCTAATGCTGCAGTTCCAATGACTTCTCTTAAAATCCGAGAAGTGTTGGCACCATTTACTCTCTTTCAGTTGTCTTTTTAATTCATCCCTTTCTAGCTCTGGTGTACCACAGAGAATCCTGTCCTATTAAGTGTAAATTTATGTGGCAGACTTATGCTTTTCTAAAAGGTACCAGTCAGGTGTGTTATGTGCTTTGGATCTTTTATCGTTAACAAATAATGCATCACTATTGACTTTCCAGCACTGATTGCGTTTATTTACACGTTGTCTGCATTGTTTGAGTGTTCAATTTGCTAAGGACATTTTGCTAATTTTCAGTTCCACATCTTGCAGGAAAATATGCAAAAACATCTCTTTTAAATAAAATTCCATTTACCGCCTGTTTTCCACAGGCGGTAATAGTGCGATTATTTTTTTTGTGAATAAAGCACAATCAACTGTATAAGCCTAATTTACATAAAACGGAGGGGTGTTTATGCTAAAAAAGAATCACAATGACTTCTTTAAATATGCCGCAATGTTAGTGCATTTTTCACCTGCAAGCAGGACTGAGGGTTGGGAGTAGTTAGCGCAAAAATATGACTCGCTAAAGTGCCGCAACTGTTCAGTGAATTTGCCTCTATCCTCTGATATAAGTGATTGCTTACCAGCTAAGGGGCCAAAGCTACACACCTTACCCCTAAATAGATTGTAGTCACGCAGGCATATGCCATATGCCCACCTATCTTTCTTAGGATTTTGCTTATGCCCACCTAAAAAAAATATATGATACGTATGCTGCCACCTCCGCTCAAGTATGTCTGAACATCAACAAGCAGAAGACAAATATCTTCAAGGTGAATAACACCAACAACGACCCAGTCCAGTCAGACGGAGAGGCGTTAGAAGAAGTGGAGGCCTTCACCTATCTGGGCAGTGTCATCGACAAGCAGGGCGGGACAGACGCTGACGTCAAGGCACGAATATGTAAAGCAAGAGCAGCCTTCCTACAGCTGAGGAACATCTGGAGCTCAAAGGAACTGGGCCTAAGGACAAAGGTCAGGCTGTTCAACACCATTGTCCTTCTCTATGGTGCAGAGACATGGAGGACAACAGTGGCAACGATGAAGAAAGCTCAGATCTTCATTAACTCCTGTCTGGGAAGAATCCTCCTGATCCGCTGGCCGAACATCATCAGCAACCAGGACCTTTGGCAGGGAACCAATCAGCTTCCTGCAGAAGATGAGATCCTGAAACGATGCTGGAGATGGATTGGCCACATGCTCCGCAAGCCAGCTTCCAACATCACCAGGCAAGCGCTCACCTGGAATCCCCAAGGAAAAAGGAAAAGAGGAAGGCCAAGAAATACATGGCGCCGAGATCTGGCAGCTGATACCAAAGAACTTGGATACACCTGGAGCCAGCTGGAGAGAAAAGCCCAAGACAGGGATGCCTGGAGAGCTCTTGTCGGCGGCCTATGCCCCAGGAGGGGTAGCAGGCATAAGTAAGTAAGTAATGCTGCCAGAACAACATATAGTCTTTTGACCTAGAACTTTCAATCTACTAAAGCGATGCCACAGCACAGTTTAGTGAATTTCTTTTTTTTAAGTGTACAGAGATTCTCTCTAAATGCGCACTTAGCTGCGGGAGGTGGGAGCGCAACTGATGGCAGTAGTAAGACAGAGAGCCCGACTAATCTGATTTATCAATGTGTGCGAGTATATGTATGTATTTATGTATGTGTGTGTGTGTGTGTGTATGTATGTATGTATGTATGTATGTGTGTGTGTATATATATATATATATATATATATATATATATATATATATATATATATATATATATATATATATATATATATATATATATATATATTTAACATATGCAATTAAACTTTGTGAAAATGCTAGTTTTTGATTCTCTTCACAAATACTAGACAACTGTATCACATCAAATGTCTTTTTTTCTTTTATTTTTTTTTTTTCTTAAATTCACAGTATGCCCACCACTTCAGAAACTACTACACCACTGTATTGACTGCAACATGGTAAAACATTTAGTCTTGATATTTACTGTGCTTTAAAACAATACTGTAAGCATTGAGTCTGGTTGGATTGAACTGCATCTTAATTCACCTGGACAAGTCCACCTTAGGCCTAGTCCACACTAATAAATTTTCGTTTGAAAATGCATCTTTTTCTCTCCATTTTGGCCTTCTGTCCACACTGAGATGGTGCATTTTTGAGCTTTTTGAAAACGCATACCAAAGTGGAGAAATTTGAAAAGGTCGTTTTCACGTCGTAGTGTGGACTGTGAAAACAGATGCTTTGGAAAATTATGATGCATTTTTAGTCATGTGATCTATCCAAACAAAACAGTCAAGGTGGCGCCAGTGTTATAGCGGTGCTGTTTTGCCTAATACTCACTTTGATATCATTGTTAAAAAATAAATGTCACTTTGTACAACCTTCACATTGCATTCCATCAAAGGCGAAGGGAAGTTTACTTGGAATTGGTGTCCGGTGATGGAACACAAGGAATGTACATGCAGCTGGTATTTTCCGCATGCGCAGTAACATGATTTAAGCATTTTCATATGCTTCAGTGTGGATGAGAAACTTTTGGCAAACGCTTGAAAACGTTAATGTGGACAGAGAGCGTTTTGAAATGAAAACGAAACTAAAGTGAGATCAGGACAGGGGACACCAAAGGGACTGGACTAAAAAAAAATCTCTCTTCCCTGCCCTCTGTATTGATGGTAGCTGTCTAACATGTCTCTCTTTTCATGTACTTAGCTTTTCTCTAATTGGAAGCTAGTTTTAATGGACCTTGACCACTCGTGAACACACACACGTTTATGTCCCTGGTTGAATCTCATGAAAACATGTCTGGACAGGATCATAAATCTTAAATATAAGAGGTTGTATTTTACATTAAAAAGGTATAGATTTTAGGACCGTACATTTTTTATTTTTTGCATTGCAAGATTATTTCCGTGACAGTTAAGTATATATTTCCTCCCCAAAAAATCCCAGTGCAGTGTTGTGCATCGTAATACGACCTTTTACATATTTAGTTTAGTTTTATTCCCATTATTCTCAATTATTTCTCGTTAAGTTATTACTAATGAACAATAAAAAATTGTGCTACAAATAATACAAAATAACAATAAAACAAACAAAATCATCATTAGCAAAGGCAGTATACAACAATAAAGGCAGTTTAATATTGCAACCAGATCATTCAGTTGGTGAGTTGAACTCGAGAACTGGTCATATTCGTTATTGACAGGGTGTAACGGAGTACATGTAACGGGATTACGTATTCAAAATACTAAATATAAGTAACTATATTCCAGTACAGTTACAATTTCAATAATTGGTAATTAGAATACAGTTACATTCAAAAAGTATTTTGATTACGGAAGAGATTACTTTGGATTTTATTGTCATTTGTTTAATTTAACATTTATTCCTTTCAGTTGGGAAACATTTATACATATGAATGATGTGATACAAAGTGCATTTGAACAGCGGTGAAACACTTTCTTATGATGTGTTACATTCATACGAGCAGACAGAGAAGTAAGTTTGAAGTAAGTTTGGAGCAAGAAATAGAAATTAAACCTAAACTGTCAGATTTACACTAAACTAAAATGTTATTTCTAGCCATTTTACGTGCACCTATTACCAGACACGATCATATTGTTTTAGAAAAAAAATCACGTTAGATCATAATTTCTTTTTTCTAGTAAGATTTTTGATATTAGGGCAAAAATCTTATTCTTGATAATAATTTTTGTATCGTTTTCCTGTAAAAATATATAAAAATCCTTAAAACAAGATCAATTTGATTAATCTTGTTTTAGAAACAACACTGCATGAGATATTTGGGTTTTTCAGAGAATGTATTTTTAACATGTGTATTTTGTCTTTGTCGAGTTTTTATAGTCAAAACAAGTGAAAAAATCTACCAGTTCTGAAGAAGTAATCCAAAGTATTTAGATTACGTTACTGACCTTGAGTAATCTAACAGAATATGTTACAAATTACATTTTACCACATCTGTAGTGGAATACATTTCAAAAGTAACCCTCCCAACTCTGGTTATTGAATTGTTCTTTAGAGCTAGGTCTATTCAATGAACCTTTGATCTGGTCCACAAATTGAACTGCTGAATGTTTAATTCACAACTTTTACTCAGTGATCCTGTAAGGTTGGTTCTTGACCTCTCACTGGAGAGCAAGATTATCAGTGCCTTAAATGGATAGTTCACCCTCTCATCATTTACTCACCTTTACTATGTTGTCTGATACTCGTATTACTTTTTTCAGACCATAAGCAAAGATTTTTTTAAGGATATACTGTATGATGTCTGTTTGTCCTTACAGTGCATGCCAAATGGGGTCCAAAGCATTCAAGCTCCTAGGACAGGCAGCATAAAGGTAAGCCATACAACTCCATGGTTTAATCCACGTCTTCTAAAAATTGTGTGAAAAACAGACCACAATGAAACTTTCCAGCGGGGGCGCCAAAAGCGAGTGAAGTGGTGTTGTAATCGGACAAGATTTTAAGGTGAAAATTATATGGAGGTTTCAATTAATAAAACCTATAACTTTAATCTAAACCTAACCAATAGTGATCTAAAATAAAGTGAATCACAAAACAGGAATCTGTACCTTAAACCAACGTTTAAACCTAATCGATAGTGACCAAAAACAAAATGAGAAATGAAAAGCACATTTTCTGAAGCAACACATCATTTTGTGTCACTTCAATGACTCTCTTGTCACAAGTGTCAGCTTGCATGCTTGACTGGTTTCATACCGCAGTCTTCCAAATTCAAGGTCCAACAATCTATCAGGTGAGCTACCGCTGAAGCTAATCACAATAGAGTGTTTAATGTAGGTCAGTCTTTAGTACAAGCATTGAAATTTATTGTTTTTCAAATTATATAATTTTATTTAATTTTTTGGCTAACTATTCCTTTAATTTCCCTCCTGTTTCTTACACTAATCTATGAAATGGCTTTAGACTTCAGATTATAGCATGTTTTTTGTAATTTTTTTTGAACCTTGATAGACATGGTCACTATGAGCTGTTGCACAAAAAAGAGCTGCATGTAGATTCTTCAAAATTTTCTCCAGCATAGAGGTTTGGAACAACATGATGGTGAGTTAATAATTATATAATTTCCATTTTGGGTGAACTATTCCTTTAAAGGCTTTCCATGGAGGAACCAGAAAGAATTGGAGCCACTGTGTGAAAAGTCAGCATGTACTTTGCTTTAGCGGTGTGATATATGCACTAAACTTGATGTATGTGCTACATGCACATGTTCCTCATTAATTGTGATGGTATTAAAACATAGGACATTTCTGAAGTATGATGAAAAGCCCCATACCCCCCTTCCTGCCTGCGTGCAGATCTTAAAGCTGTCCAGTCTAGGGGTGGAATGCAGGTTTTGGCAGCAGCAACAGTGGCTGCCTTTGACGAAACGCACCCTGTGAACTGCTACATCTCGCACAGTTGCGTTCCTCTATGAAATATTTCATTCCATTGGGCTCTATACCTCCCTTTTTTTCTGCAGAGGTATGTTATCCATAAGGCAGCGTTAGTGCTTGAGCAGGGAGGGTGCTCAATCAGCAAGGGTCTGCACAAGTAATGATGCCTTTCTGTTTTTCTTGGGCACTGGCTTCAAACAAAAATACACAGCTTCTACCCACCTCACACATGCAAGGAAAGGAACACAACCACCTCCTCTTACTTTAGCACACACACACACACACACACACACACACACACACACACACACACACACACACACTTCTCTGCATGCTAGTTTCATCTACCCTACATTCTTGGGTTTGATGCTGAGCAAGGCCTAAGTTTTATATCTGGTTCTCTTCTTACATGACAGGTCATCAAATAATCAAATAATCTGTGACTTAAAAGCCCTCTGCTTTCTTCATTTCAGCCTCTCAAATTGGTCTTGTTTTGTAAGATGATTCTTCCAGTTGTAAGAGGAGACATCAACAAATATGATAGCTAACTGAGTCCTGAGGAATTTCTTTTATTTGCTTAGAAGGTCATAGCTCTTTCATAGCTGGAGAAACTTGGAGTTCTCAAGTTATATTTCATTTAAGTGTTAACCTTGTTTCAGATGTTTCTCCTAAAATTCCTTAGGAGAAATAAAAATAGACAAAAATAAGACCATTGTTGAGTTACAGTCGAGTACAGACCTATACAATCAATGAGGAGAGCATAGGATTATTTGTTTGAAAGGAACTTGAGTTCTTATTGAGGTCAATTAATTTGAACTGCAGACTTTGGTGTCTTGGCAAATCTAAGCACAGTTTGAGACATTGTTGGGTGTGTTAGGTTCTTTTTTACCAGGAAATATTGGGAATTTGCTTTCTTGTAGGGATGAGCAGATCAGTCCTGAAGTATCAACACTTCTGAAACAAATGTTTCGAGAGGATTGATTCCCACATAAAAATATATTGATAGGGCTTACAAAAGATTTTTTACAAAACTAGGGATTTTATTTTTTTATTTATCATGGAAACTATTGTAATTCAAATGATTCGAAGTGACAGAATTAACTATAAGCAATATTTGTGAATTATTTATGGGAAACATAATGGCCCTAGCCTTCACCCTCTGATTCAACAGGTCCCAGATGTGCTCAATGGGATTGAGATTCGTGCTCTTCGCTGGCCAAGGCAGAACACTGATATTACTGTCTTTCAGGAAATCATGCACAGAACGAGCAGTGTGGCTGGTGGCATTGTCATGCTGGAGGGACAAGCATGTAAAGCACAGCATTGAGATTGCCTGCAATGACAACAAGCTCAGTCCAATGAGACTGTGACGCACCGCCCCAGACCATGATGGACCCTCCACCTCCAAATCATTCCCGCACCAGAGCACAGGCCTCGGTGTAACGCTCAGTACTAGCTACATCTACAGTCCTCATGCCTCCATGCAGCATGCAGTGCACGCAGATGAGCAGGGACCCTGGGCATCTTTCTTTTGGTGTTTTTCAGAGTAAGTAGAAAGGTCTCTTTATTGTCCTAAGTTTTTATAACTGTGACCATAATTGCCTACTGTCTGTAAGCTGTTAAGTGTCTTAACGTCCATTCCACAGGTGCATGTTCATTAAACGTTTATGGTTCATTGAACAAGCATGGAAAACATTGTTTAAACACTTTACAATAAAGATCTAAAGTTATTTAGATTTGTACAAAATTATCTTTAAAATACAGTGTCATTTTTTATTTTTTTTTAACAATCATTGAAGTAAAAATATAATGTAAGGGAGGAAAATTCAACCACCTAATTGCACTAGACACGGATTTTGCGAACGCCATTATGTCCTGGTTCAATGCGGGATACGAACAGAGGTCTACCACACTGCTGGCACAATGTGCTTCCAGCTACATGTCACAGGGGAAGGTAAACCGCTTAAGCCGATGTAAAAATGACTCCTGGGGAGATGAAACTTAATTGAGCTGATCCTAGGATACTGGAACTTTCAGAAACAACATGCCTTCCGGTGTGATCTTGTTGGAAAGATACAAACAGTCGTAGACAGAGCTTAATCACAGCATTCGTTTGTTATAAATTAATTTAAATTAAAATCTTCAAAAGATTGAACATTTTAATTGTTAATGATTGATAAGTAAAGATAGATGTCTGATAATTTGCTGTTAAAGTTTATACATTTGTAACACTCCTCTATTTATTAAAATAGGAAGTATTAACACACTCAAAGGGATCGGTGCTGCTCTTAAGTGATTCGTGATATGGAGGAAGAATCTCACTCAAACACAGATGTTAACAATAAACCCAAGTGTATTTAAGAGATCACAGATATATACAAACATATAATGGAACAACGCTGACAAGACAGTGAAATATATATATATAAATATATATGTTGAGGTGGGAATGTCAGGTAGGTATGTAAAGAGTCTCGTTATCCAGAGTGCACGCACAAACAAACAAAGTTAGATCGGTCTCACCGGTGTATGTTCAAACCGTGAGCAGGATCAGTGCGGTAAAGTGACTGTTATAAGTCCACAGAGTTGAGTAATCCAAACAAGCGTTATTTGGTAGTTCTCTTCCAAGGAACGGCATATCATGCTCCAAAAAACAGCCAGCAAAAAGGATAATCCACGCAGATACAATTGTAGTTGAGAGTGAGGAGCAGCTCTCCCGATGACCGGCATATCGGTCTCTTTTATTCAAAATGCCAGTCCTTCCTGTTTACATGTTGCGTCATCCCGTGACGAGATCTCACGGGAAGTGATCGCGAGAACATGTATGGGGGCGTCAATATCACATTAGTCAGGGTAAAATACAGCTTACCGGGCAAAGCAATAGAAATAATTGACAAACCAACAATTTAGTCAATAAGCATTATACAAGGAGGTGCTTTGCCTTATGTGGCAACGTTACACATTTACAATAATGGTGTAAAGGGGTTTAAGGGAATGGAGGAGGCGAGAACCGGCTTGACAATATAAATCATATTTTAATTATGAATTTAAACAAAAAAACACAAACACACATGACGGACTTGTCCGTAAATGATCTCTCTCTCCCACACCATCCTCTGCAGTCGGCCTTTATCCCTCTCGGAGGCTTGATTAGCCCGATAAGTGACCGGGTGTGTATAATCACGACCCGGCCCCGCCCTCTGCCCTGCCACACTCCTCCCTCATTCTCAGGCTGGGGAGCCCCCGGCATGACGTACACCACCACCCCCCCCCCCTTTCCCTACTAAGCCCCATCTGCCGGCAGGTCATACCTATCTACTTGGACGAGGGAGGGGACAAGGGGAGGGAAACAGAAATTCTTAAAAATGGGGGGGGGGGGGGGGGGCACTTCCTGTAACAGTGTAGTACCCCCCCCAAAAAAACACTGTAAAATTTAAAAGAGAGGGAAAAGGCCAACACAGAGTGGCAGTGAGAGAGAGAGGAGAGGGAGAGAGAGATGGGGAAAAAAAAAAAACATACTCACCGGTTCTCCGATACACCATCGCATGGTCCTCGATCACTTCTCCACCCTCCCAGGCAGACAACAGACGCTTCTCCCAGGGCGGACCGGAGTCAGACTCACGACCCCCGGCGGTCAGAACACCCTTCCGCGTTCTCGGCGACTCCTGGGGACACTCCTCCACCCCTGGCAGTGGCCCTACTGCTCCAGGCGATCGGGGAGACACTTCCCTCCTCCCCTCGCGGTCTTCCTTCGACCCCTCTGCGTTTCTGGAGGATGACAGGGCTCTCCTCCGCCCCTGGCAGCGGCTCCATCGTTCCAAGCGGTCGGGGAGTCCAGTCCCCACTCGCCTCATGGATGGCAGCCGTTCACCATAGTTGGTCTACTCCCTCGCCCGGTGGTTGGCAGCGGCGCTCCCCTGGGTGGACGGCAGTGTCGAGGACTCCGCGATGGGCATCCCTCCTTCTTCCTGGGCTTTGGCACCAGTGTAAAGGGGTTTAAGGGAAAGGAGGAGGCGAGAACCGGCTTGACAATATAAATCATATTTTAATACTTAAACAAAAGACACAAACACGCATGACGGACATGTCCATAAATGATCTCTCTCTCGCGCACCATCCTCTGTGGTCGGCCTGTATCGCTTTCAGAGGCATGATTAGCCTGATACGGGACAGGGTGTGTAGGATCACGACCCGGACCCGCCCTCCGCCCTGTCACAAATGGCTTTTAAATATGATGTTAAATGGCCAAAATTACACATTTTGTCTTTAGATATCACAAAAAAAACAACAACATCTACTTAATTGTTATCGATATCTGCAATATTGGCTTGATAGCACTTGGCATCAGATCGAAAATAACATAAGTGGGATTGTCCATTCCTACTGTCTAGAAGAAGCAGTTGGCATCTCATTTGTGACTCTTATTACATGATTGTCTGCAAAGAGAAGAATATAAAGTCAATTACAGTTTTCTCTGGTCTGCCTTGCTCCCGCTAGTTTTAGCACTCCCTTTTGTTTGTAGGTATAAAAAAGTGCATTTTCTGTTTGAGGGATGAATGTGAATTTTAGTATGTGTGTACTGTATGTGTGGAGAGTAATTCCTACATACTGTATAGATCTGACCTTAACATAAATGGTTAGTCATCGGCTTCCCTGAGAGGCAGTGGGTAGTTTTTTAAAGACTAGAATATTCTACCTTTCTCTGTGCCTATACAGTTGCCTTTCACTCTATGCCTCTTTTTCCATGGATACTCTTCGATCCTTTCCCATGACCCTCTCTATTCTCCGGCCGAGAGCACCTGTGTTTCTTGACACACCTGTGTAAGTGCTCAGTGTTTGAAAGGTTGTTGTCAAGGTGACTAGCGAGATATCTCACAGTGGAGGGCTGCTTGATAGGATCGGCCGAAGTAGACCACCCTCAGGGTAGCATGTGAAAGACCTTATTGTGCCAGGAACCACAACCAAATCTATTGCACCCTGTGTGGCGGCTCCACTCAGAACTGTGACTAAGCATTCTCCACAGATTTTCTCCCTTTGTTCACACATGCTTGACTGAGGTGTTTGAACTGATATGTGACTTTTACACTAGGCTCTCAGGATCTCCGTTAAAGTGCCCACAAACTGCATTTGACAACACAACCCCACCAACTAAAAACACAGTAACTATGGCAACAATGAAACTGATAAAAATGGCTTTCAAGTTTTTTGATTGTTCAGCCTAATTAGGATTATAAAATTTGGCCTCACTCTGTTTAGTTGCATAGTTACTGTGTTTTGCCTTTGCAGGAAAGAACCATTCTCCAGACAATCTGGAACTTGGAATTCTCCCACCTACTTGAAAATAACAACTGGAAAAAACTTTTGAGCTAGAACATCCGACTTTAAAGAGCCTGACTGATCAGACTGATCTCATTGAAAATTCGAACCACTACCCCCAATTACTGAAACTGGAAGTGTTGTTGAATGCACGGACACATATGAGCTCTAGTTTCCGTGAGAAATGTTTAGAGTGGTATCAAAAGTGAGTTGTAAATTGTGCTATTTTTAGTTGAAAATGATGTAGTACAATCAACTGGAATGCACATTTTATTAACCATAACCATAATCCAAACCCCCAACCCTAAACCTAACCTTCAGTGGAGTAAAAATGTAATCTTTGTGGGAAAATGCAACCTGAATCACTCTCCTCATTGATTATGTGAATGTGATTACTCCCTGGTTTCCATGAGGCCAGAACCCACGTATTAGAGGCTGATCACACACCACTCTATAAGTTGTGCCTCAATAAGAGGTCAATTTCAGCCTACCGGAACTTTCAGTAACTATTTGTTGATTTCCTTTGAGACTTCAGTTGCGAGTTCATTACGAAATTACTTTAAATGACATTTCTCATTGATGTCATAATAAAGAAAACAAAAATGTCTTGGTGAGTCATGGAGCCATCTGTTCAAATTTAACTTGAGTATTCCCATTTTGGACTTTGTCTGGAATGCACATTAGGCCATAAATGCCAATACAACAGTCACTTTAAGGCAAGCCATGCCCCCTTACAATAGCCATACAAGTAGGCAATTGCCATACAACTACAGCTCCTATTAACATGAATATGGCAATATTGTAATATTCAAAAATGTTTGTTACGATTATGTTTAAATATATATCAAATCAACCATAAAGTCTCAGAACAATGACATCAAGACTTTGAACTAGAATGTACATGGAAGAAAAATACAGAGGAAAAATAACTAACGATGCCTTTACCAAAAAATGCAATCATGTCTTTTTACTTCAAGGTGGGACTTCCATTCCTACTGCTGCCATATTACATTGTGTTCTGTCTCATTGTCTTCTCCCATCTCCTACTCCTACAGTGCCTCATGACCCAAGGGACCAAAAATTACCCTCAGATGTCTGTGCCATTAAAACAGATGTGGTATTGTTCAGGTAGCTAGCTAAAAATATAAAAATTTTAACTTACTAAACTAACTTTGACAGCAAGATTCTATTCAAACTATTGCTCATGAAAAATTTCTAGCAGTTGACCTGAAAGAGAAAATTAAATGGTTTACATTTAATGCCCACTAGTGCCTCTTGCAGCAAAGCTGATAATGAATGTGTACTTGCAGTGTGTTATGAATTGCTTTCTGGTACATTTCAGAATGCTTCAATGCATGAAATCAAGCTTGTGTATCTAGTAGCATTTGCGTTCATATACTTGAGTGGTGAATGTTTCAGGCCTTAGCGTGTCCTTAGATTCACGCACAGACGTGCATGGACACAAACACATGCTTTCATTTATTGTCTTTCTTTCTTTCTTTCTTTCTTTCTCTCTCTTCTTTTCTACCACAATCTCTTTGTCTCATTCTCTTTCCCTCCCTACAGAGTGTTAAATGAACAACTTTTGATGTGTGTTTAGCTCAGAGTTGGCAGGCAGCTGGCAAGAACATCAAATCATGTGGCTTTTTTGGCTCTTGCAGCTGCTTGTAGGATTACGGCAACTTTAAGAATTGGATACACAGCAGATACGCACAGTTAGCACTGCTGGACAGATTGTTTAGATTGAATGTACGTTAGAGAATTATTGTCAGCTCAAAAACCTCAGAAAATGCTTCTTAAAAATAGCTTGTCACCCATATGATAATTACTTCATAAGATGTGGTTGTTTGGTTTTGGAATCTGCAGATTTAGAGTGCCCATCATTCACAAGTTGTAATTAGTACTATTGTTGATTAAAGATTGTTACTTTAATTATTCAATTGAATAAGTTGGTCACCACTTTGTGTTCTGACAATGCGTGTGAAGACTCTTTGAGAATGTGATGAAGAAGATCTTCTCTGACAATGTTACGGCAACATCAGTGCTAAGTGCTGAAAATTCAGCATCAGTCATTTTAAAGGCCATACTATTGCAGCATTTATTGCTGTGGGCTGGGAATGCATCATCATCATCATTTAAAGAAGCATTTGACTGTTGTGCTGAGGGAATGCAGTTGTCACAGAGCTGCTTTAGTGCCCCACTCTGGCTCAGCTGTTGAACACTGCCAGCTTAGCCCAGCTTAGGTAGGCAACACAGCTGTGAACTCTGGATTTACAGAGACAGGGAAGTACCCAGAGAACTGCCACAGCCTCAGCCGATTGTGTGTGCAGTGGAGATACTATCACTCTCAGCTAATTTGTACAGGTCAACAGTTTTATTTGTTAAGGTATTCAAGCTCGTCACTGGGATTCTGTCTTGGATCAACATCTTTTGTTGGTCCTAGAACAACTTTCCTGTAAAATGGTCGAACCTGTATTATGATCTTTAACCTGAACTCCTATTCCAACAGAGAGAACCTGGGAAGCAGGAGTCAAACCCTCGTCCAGATAATATAATATAACAAATGTATACTGCAAGGACCAAACTGCTGCCACACAAATACACTCCAAGTATGCACCTCTAGCCAAAGCCCATGAGGATGCCATGCTCCTCATAGAATGGGCTGGAATACATGAAGGGAAACCTCGCACTTTGCAAGCACTCAAAATTGCATCAATAAACCAATGAGACAGGTCTTTGCTTGGACACCAAAGCACCTCAGTTGTGGCCACCAAAGCACACAAACAACTGTTCTGACTTATACCACTGGCTATTATGGTCAACATAAACTTGCAATGCTCGAACTGAGTAAAGCATAAATAACAATTCATGCTCCTCTAACTCAAATGGGGGAGAGAAAGTTTGAAAATTAATGCTAGCGAAATGTAGAAATTACCTTTGGCAAATAGCCCAAATGAGGTCTTTACACTACCATTGAACACCCTGGAGCAATATCCTTAAACAAGGGATTGATCAACAGGGCATGCAAATCACAGACTCTTAAATGATGACAATGCCACTTGCAGGGCCATTTTTAGAGTCAAAAACTTACCAATAACTGTTGTCAAGGGCTCAGACGGGGCACATGAGAGTGTCTCTAACACAACAGATAAATCCCATAAAGGGACACGGATGGGACGAAAAGGTCTATGCCTGTGTACCCCATGCATAAAATGAGAGACAAGAAAATGCCTACCAACAGAGACTCCATTGATAAGCGAATGTTCAGCCGCTATAGCAAAAACATAGATTTTAAGCATTGCCATAGATTTAAGCATTGGGGTAATTATGGCCCCAAAATGCTTCTGCAAAAAAGCATTTTTCCAGCACTGTTCTGACAGGGCAGTGAACTGGATTTTCACTTTATTCTGTACCCCAAGAAGTGAGAATATGCCACTTAAACATATATAGCCTTATTTTTGATAGAGCTCTGGCATTTAGATTGGTATCAACCACAGCGGGGGATAACCCATCATTCAAAAGAGTGCCCCAATGAGGGGAAACACCCTTAACTAACATAAATGTGCTTCGATGCCCAGCGGTGGCAAGGGCGAGAGAGAAAATGAGAGGGAACAGTGCGACGTCTAGCTTGAATCAAACAGAACAACTTCTGCTCTGCTAAAATTCCTCCATATATGTTCCATAATCTAAGGATGTGATGTCCATTCTCCTGGTAACAGACCCTATCTGGACAGGAGATCCGCCCGTAAATTCAACCGGCCCGGAACATATATAGCTCGTAGAGACAGTACATTTTCTGTGCCCACAGAAGGATGTTGTTGGGCCTCATGTATTCAGATACAAGACAAAGGCAGGCCTAACTCAGTCGTAAAGCCTGACTGAAGCCCACAAACACAAGTCTTTGTCTTACTTTTACAATCTTACTGATAAAAACCACGCCAAAATCAAACAAAGGGAGTACAAAACAGACTACAAATCCCAAGGATCCTTGATCAATTTACAACTGTGTGAAATTCCAAAGGATTGAACTCTCAACTCCTAGCAGATGAGGCACTCAACAGAACGTCGGGAGTAGAAATACCTCTGAGGTCCTTCTGAGCATTGCTTCCAGCTACTTTGCGTGCCATACGTAGATGCAGCTCATCGCTGCTCTCAAATGTAGCCTCGTTGCACAAATAACGTACGACTTGAAACTGTGGCCATACAATCTCCATCTTGCCTGGACGAGTTGAGATTATTCTCTGTTCTGCCAAACTCTAACGGATCCGAAGGAGACAGCCAAGCAATCTACACCTTCATCCGTTTGCCTGCAGAAGTTAAGAAAGAAGATTTCTCTTCCATCTTCAATCGATTAGATGTCGCTGATTTCTCCGCCAGCCCGCTGAGAATCAGCAGCCGTACCGCCTGCCGACAGAGCGAGGAAACGGCCTCCTGTCATCACAGGAACCTCAAGGAACTGAGTCGCCGTCAAACGACGGATGAAGACACATTCTACCTGTGTCCTCAATCGGTTCAAATAAGAGGTTACGTCTGGGCAGAGATAGAATATTATAGTGTGTTAGTCTTGTGGATCAAGGTTATTGCTTGTATAGTTTATGGACCACCGAGTCTGCTTATTGCTGTTAACAATACTTAAGGTATTACTGTAACACTGTTATCACGAATGAGATTCGTTGGACTGTTTTGTATTTATGCAATTGTGCATAAGATGACACACAGTGTTTATCCATTAAAGGACCAAAAACCGTAGGATGGATTATGAGCCTTTCACCGCATCTCTGAGTGATAAACCAACAGTTGCCATCTCTCCCACGATCGCGAAACCGGCTTCGGCTCTGCCACTTTATTCTCTCTCTCTGTCGTACTAACTGCACACACGCTTGACCCCTCACAAACATTTGGCTAGTAGATAACTTTGTGATAAAGCTCAGCTTTGTCCCCAAGTTATCGTAAAAGCGTAGAAACAGGCAGACGCCATTAACCGGCTTCTCTCCGCCCACATTCGCAGCCATACTCTCTGGCCAGAAAGCTTGCGTGACATACTCTCCACGAGAGTCACGTCCACCATTTTGTGTGCGTCACACCACACACGCAAACACATACGTTCACGTGTAAGTCGGAAGTTTATTGACCGCATTGTATTGATTCATTTAAGTAATGTCATACGAGCAAGAGTGTGATATGGCCCTATATCAACACTGCTGTGATTTGGCCGCAGGCACGAAGGCCGCAGGCTGAGTGCCATAGGTAATTACAACAGTGCTGATGTAGGGCAATATAGCACGATTGCGAGTGTGATATTGCTTATATACAACAGTTCAATGAACAATTAAATGTAAAAAAATAAATAAAAACCGAGTAAGGTCATATAAACGCATTTGTGCATGGAACTACTTTATTACGCTACGGATCAGACTCTGCCATTGCTGGTTCAAAACAATTGATTCGTCCAAGCCTCCCTTAGTAATTAAAAAAGTTCACTTCAGAAATAGTATCACGGCTTGTGCTGTTACTAATAAGTTATTGGATAAACAAGGATGCATTGATGGGTGTGTGTGTGTGTGATAGAGAGAGAAAGAAAGGGAGACAGAGTATGTGTGATCACCTGTTGCCACTCACAAGCATATATGATGTCAGCATTCTGAAGGTAAGCATTCGCAGTGGAAAAATAGCGTCCAAGCGGGGGTATTTTTACCTATATATTTACCCCTCCGCCATTTTTAAACAGTGTTTATCCAATGTGGAAACTCGGCAAGCGCCTCGAGTTCTGTAATCAAACAGTCAATTGTGTCTCAGCTGCAATGAGCCGTAATCCTGAAATTGTTCATTTAAAGCCGTTTAAAACAATGTCCTAGCTTAAGTAATGTAGTGGTAATATGAGCGATCATGGAGCGCTGTTCTGTGTAAACATTGACTAACAGATTCACTTTATGTCACCAACTGGCTCATATTACACACAAAAATTATCTTTTGCCACCACCTGCTGGCAAACATGTAATTTCAAAAATAAAGACCGTAACTCCTAACAGATATATATACTGCTCTTACAGCTTAGTTTAGAATGGCACGAACACAAGCGGAGTGATACACACACACAGTGAAGCGTCCGAGTGCTGATCTTCAGTGCTCATGGAACGTCTCTCGTCCAATCAGATTTGAGGACCGGAACTAAATGTTGTATATTAATTGATATTACTTCATCAATAAACTTTGTTGTATTTCAAAGAGAAGTGTTTGGTTTGGTTTGCATACACATGTGTCAAAGGCTGCCTTTTGAAAATTGATGTTCTCCGTACATCTATTTTCCTAAGAGAACAATCAAATATTGAGATTGATATACTGTCTGTTTTTAGTCCCTGATTCCAGGGTGGTGCCCCGGCGATATTAATCCTTATTAATATTCTATTGATTTTGATAATTGACATATCTTTTGATTATTGTTGAATTTGAAGTATCAATAAGCTAGTGTTAATTCTAATCAATTTTCCATTAATTTGAATAATTAATGATTATCTTTAATTATTAATATTCTATTGAATTTGATAATTGATGGTTGTCTTTGACGATTGTTGATTTAAAGGATTATAAAGCTAATATTGATACTAATCAGTGTTCTATTGATTTTAATAATTTATCATATTTAATTATTGCTAATAACCAAACCCGCTCCTAAACGTAGAGCCCTATAATGCGGTGTGCCAGTCTCAGCATGACATGAACAGCACCTTGAACATCTCCAGACAGTGTATGTCAATCCAGCTGCTGGCACATACAACGCCCCAACCCATGGAGGAGGCGTCTGTCGTTACCACTTATTGGCAAGACACCTGTCCCAACTGAATGCCCAATATCATTTCCGGTCCACGGTCCATTTCCATGGCAACAAACCCTGGTAGCAACCTGTGAAAAACCTGTGAAAAGTTCTTGCAGGGAGAAGAATGTCTGAACATCGCTAGATACTGGCTTAAAGACAGAACACGATCTGGAGACAGGCCTAGCTCCATACCTAGAAACATAGTCTGTTGCCTTGGCAACAGCACGCTCTTGTCTAGATACACTCGCAGCCCTAGATTGCTCAAATCTAGAATCTGAGAAAGCGCCTGTGCTTTGGCACAATCTGAATATGGAAATAAGCATCCTTCAAATCTAGTGTCACAAACCATTCCCACTGGCTGTACTTGTGACATTATTTGTTTCTGCGCCAACATTCTGAATTTACATTTAATTCGAGTGAAAGGTCTCAAATCCAGAATGGGATGACATATAACCATCATTCGAAATACCAAATTGAAATTGCTCTGATATTTATGCTGTGTCAATGATGTCCTTACGTGTTTGCCCCTCAAAAGGGAGAAAAATAATCCTCTCTTTGAGTCGCTAGAAACAAACATGGGCTTAGATAATTTGCGCATTTGAAGAACAGAAAATCTGACATGATGGTGCGAAAGCAAGCACCTTTATGGAGCCCCAGAAGGGACGTTGCTTAAGCGCCATCAGCCAATCAATTGCTGTAATTATATAAGAGCTTCAGACCACGTGACACTCGGACAGTGTCCCATAGCAATCATACACAGCTCGAGTTCCACGAAAGGAGACCTCTTTTTGACTAATTGTGAATGCTTCATAACAACAGCTTTTTCTAAAATAAACATAACATATGGATGTTATTGAAACTATAAATTAGAATTTGCATAAGACTATTATTGTTGTCTTTTGAAATAAGTCATGCTCAGCAGCTCAAGGGAGGTGCAACAACCACCTGATTTCAGATGAGATAAACAAAACTTTACAAGTGGTCTGCACATTGTAAACATTTTGCAAGGGACTATTCTGAATTTGTGTTTGGCATGCAACACACAATAGTCACAGAAAAGTTTTACACATTTATGCAAAGATGTCTGATGGGGGATGCAGCCGATATAAGGGTGCTGGAATAATTGGGAGCAACATGTTGTCTTCCTGTATGATCATGTTGATTTGAAAGGGAGATGTTGTGAATTGTATTTATCAAAAATTAAATGAATGTAAAACTAGCTAATTTGAAAAAGTAACTTTGTTATTATAGCTTTTTATTATTACTACTATTATTGTTGTTGTTATTATTATTTTACTATATTTTTTTCCTAAAATGAAGGAAGAAAACTGGTTATGTGAAAACAACATCATAATATGTTTACAAACACAGTAGGCCAACACTAATATACACTAATTTTACAACCATGAATCTAACCATTGCTTTCAGATGCAATAAACAAACATTTACAAACAATCTGTACATTATGTGCACAGAGGATGACTGAACATTGGGTATCAATGAACATTAGTATCACTGGTTTATTGTTGAATGTTTCTTTTTGAGGATCTGTGGTGTTTTTTGCAAATAAATATGTCAAACTGACCCCAAACATAATAAATGTCATAATTTTCTTAAAATACAAAAAATATATTACTTAATGCCATAAGCTGAGACTTCAAACAGCACAATGTATTTTTTGATAACACAACTGTGATTTTGCTGGTATAAAAATGATTTTTCTATGCAAACTGTACATGTCATTATATATATCAAAGAAGCATATAAATATCAAATACCATGTTTTCTCCTAATACTTTGTATAAAAAGTCAGTAGGCATGACATAAAAGCAAATAACATTTTAAATTTGAGTAATTAATCTTATTTTAAAATGATTGGGATCATTTTTAAATGTTAAATTTAAATGCTACAGGAGGGTCAACATAGGTTCTTGCTTAACCATGGCGGTAACAAACCATTGATCTGGATGTTTTACTATTCAGGTAAGTTGCTATAAATACATTGACTTTACCTTAATAGCTAAGCAATATTCTCCTTAGACTTGCTCTGCTATGACAGTAGTTGTCTTGAAAGAGAAAACTCACTGTAGATACAGACAGTTCACGCTAATCTCGCTACAGCAGCCCTTACAGCTGCTTTGAGAATGCAACATGTACTTGCGTTGTCTAATTGTAATCTGATACATTTTGGAATGCAACAACACACAATTGAGCTTGCCTAGCTAGAAACGTGTGTTCATGTCCTACTAAATTATTTCTAACAAGTCATTCCACTGGTGGCTGACTTTTGAACACTCCCTGGAGGCCATTTTCAGTCATGACAGTGCTGCTACTATCTATTTGAATGGGGGAACACGAAAATCTCAAAAACGGTTGGTCAAGATTACAATTAAAGAACATATTTTATATCAGCAGTAAATCTGACAGTGCTGGTATTAAAAATTATGCTTCTTTAACTCAAATAAAAAATGGTATTTTCCCAGCTTGTGTAGTTAAAGCGCATGTACGTTCTTGAGATGATTGATGACTGAGGTGATGTCTGTATCCAAGAGGTGATAGGCACTTTTACCATTGGGCACCAGAGCTTCTTGGTTGGGAGCTTTGTGGTTGGGCATTCCAATTTCTCCAATTAATTTTGCTACTGGGCATAATCATGCTCAGTGGTCAAACTGGTTTTGGCTTGTAGATGTTTTTTCTGGGCCAAAGAGGTCTACCAGCCCTAAGCAGCTTGGTCAATATGGTCTACCCACCCAGTCAGGTTCCTACCATCTAGTAGTCCAACTGTTCAACCACCTAATCTAGCTTGGTCCAGGTAGGCTAATGATTAGCACCGACCAGTAAGAAACTATGTAGAACTAGATTCCCTTATCTGACGTCTGTTTTGGAATGAATCCATTGGTTGTTAGAGTTCCCCTGCTAAGGTGTGCAACCATATATGCTATGGATCAAAAAAGTTCAGCTATACACAGACACAAGGCTCCATTCATAGTGTCAGTTAACCTTTGAGAGATATTTTGATAAGTGTGAATTGTGGGGGTACATTCATAAATAATTACCGCCAAGGGTTTTTTACACTTCCTTTCCTGCTCTTAAACCCTCAGAGAGCACTTTTCAATTACTTGTGGGTAAACTTAGCCAGTGCTGATAGGAAAGAGGTGGGAAAGTTGTGTTAGTTGGCAAGAGCAGGGGCGTAATTGTCATTTAAAAAGTAAGGGGGACACATCTGTCAGTAAGTGACTTACACAGACCCACAACTTACAGTGCAATATTAATATATTACAGTATATATTATGTATGTATAAGTATTATATTAATATATACATATTTACTTTTAATATTTGTAGTATTATAAAGATTCAAGTATTTCAAAATAATTGCAACATTTAGCTAAATTAGCTACAAAATGAAGGTATCTTGTTTCACACATGACAATAAAAGACTGAACACAAGCTGGTCCTGAATAAATTATTTAATCAATGACAAGTGTGCATGTGCACAGTTTTATTTTTTACTCTGTGCTTGTGCACTGTGGGATTTAAATGTATCCAAGTTGTTACGTCCCAAAATAAGTCTTGGGGTATAAACGGACGCAACAAAGATTAAAAGTTTAAAGAGCATTAGTCTGAGCCCTGCCACAGCACCACAAGCAAACAAATTTCTGTGATTGGGCACGGGTTACGGCACACACTGGGAAAGTAGCAGAAAACTGCATGACGAAATCATTTTGAGCAGACCAATCAGGTTCTTCAGACACAATTGGAGAAGGAAAGACTATGCCACCTGTCAAATCATTTCCCAAAATCATGCTTACCCCTTCAACAGGCAGTTGCAAATGAACAACAATGTTCACAAGACCTGAAAAAAGATCAGACTTTAAATTAATTCTATGCAGCGGAACTGAGACACAGCCCAATTCAATCCCACAGACTAGTATGTTAGCACCAGTATACGAGCCGGTAGAGAACAGAAGGGCGCTGTCCAAAATTAGAGACTGCGCTGCTCCAGTATCTTGAAGCATTAAGATTGACTTAAAGTCAGAGTCCTCGAAGAGAGCTACCGAGCTTCTCATTAAAAACGGACTAAAAGTACTTGGACCAGATTGTAAACTTACGGCATTACTCTCAGGAACGGCATTAATAAACGCTACATTCTTAGACTTAACAGCAGAATTTTTCTGTTTCCAGGCTTTACAATTTGAAATTAAATGCCCTGGATCAAGACAGTAAAAACATACACGCTTATCCTTGTTTCTCTTCGATCCTTGCAAAATAGATTTTAACAGGGTTAGCTATTGACAAATTCAGTTTTCTCTTCTGAGGAAGTTTTAACAGAATGCACAGAAGGGAAGACAGTTCTGTGTGTAAGCACATAATCGTCAGCCAAAACTGCTGCCTCAGTAAGTTTACTTTTTGTTCATTCAAATGAACTACGACACCTTTGGGAATACAACTTTTTAAATCCTTCAGCAACATAAGTTCCTGAAGTTCTTCATAAGTTGTAACCCTACTTGCGACGCACCACTTCTCAAACAGTACCCGTTTTTCTCTCGCGAACTCCATATAAGTTTGGCTAGGAAACTTTGAACATAACCTAAAACTTTTGCTTATAAGCTTCAGGGACCAATTCGTATGCACGGAGCACTTGACAACAGCGCACACGCCTCTTGAACTTTGCCAGCAATATTGCTCTGCACCCAAAGAGCCCACGATTCCTTTGGCCAGTTTAATCTTGTGGCAATACGCTCAAACTATTAAATGCCTGGACTTCGAGGTCCTTCTTTCGAAGCCTAATATCTCGATCCGCCTCAATTTCCAGAGATCTTAATGAGTTTCATGCTCCTGTTTCTTAAGTTCTAGATCTAATTCTTTTAGATGAAGTGTTGTCAAAGGATCAAAATTTTAATCTCCTATTTTGTTAGAAACAGAAATTGATTCTGCCGACTCAACTTCCCCACCCACGTTAGAATCTGCTGGCAAAAAACCCGCTTGAACTAGATTTTGGTACAACTCATCTTTGATGCATTGTTTCCTTGCCTCCTTGTTGACAGGAATATTAAAAAACTCTGAAATCACAATCAGATCCTTTTTCCTACACCTGTCAAACTCTTCCACTGTTGGAGACAATGTAAACATGACCAAATCAAATGCCATATCCAATTATAAAGTATATACCTCACCCGAGTATATACACTATTCCTCACCCGCATCAGTTCGAAGCTGCCAAAACTTATACCTATGACTACCAAAATCAGGTTATCAAACAAAGAAACAAACTATTATGTTCCACGAAATAATAAAATCGAATGTACGAGCTCCCAATTGTTACGTCCCAAAATAAGACTTGGGGTATAAACGGACGCAACAAAGATTAAACATTTAAAGAGCATTAGTCTGAGCCCTGCCACAGCACCACAAGCAAACAAATTACTGTTAAGGTCTTTATTTACAGTTAAAGAAAATAAGGACAAGGTATTGTGACCAAACAAGAAAAGGGAAGCAATGGCTTCAGGAGAGGGCAAGGCCAAAATAACAAACAAACAAACCTGACTGAAGTAGTAAACCTCTCAATAAGCTAGAAAGAAAAGAAAAGAAATAACACAATAATACTCTAGCTCTCTTTCTGGCCTCAAAACAGGAGAAAACAGAGTACAACAAAAATGGCACCCACCTCCCTACAGCTTCCAAATAAACAATCAATAACATGTTAGATATTTACAACAGTAAAAAAAATGTGGATGTTCATCAAAATTTGTTCAGATTAATTTAATGATTCATTGACCATTTCTGGTGATGCCAGAAGGTCATGACAAATGAGTGTCTTGTGTGAAATGAGTTAGTTACTGAAACAACGATCAAAATAAAATTGTAATTCTTTAAAATGTGTCTACAGACCTAAAGAGACGTTAGTAGAGGTTTTAAGCATTATAAGAACAAATCTATCGTTTCCCTACAGTTTGTGAGCTGCTGAGCATGACTTTTATCAAAAGACAACAATAATATTTTAAGAATTTCAATAACGTCCGTACGTTTTCATGTCTAAAACATCATGTCTTCATATCTATTGACTTCAGTAAAGTGTTCTAAGAACACAGTAGATCTATCTTTTTTCCTGCAGTTTGTTGACTGCACACCAATATAGAGGTAAAAAAAACTGGAGTTAATATTAAAAATAGCTTTACATATTTAACACACATCTAGTAATTTGCTCAAATTGGCAAAAACAACTGATCAAACTATTACCTCACTAACAATGTAAAAAGCATAACTTGTGAAATGAAAACTCGTGCACTGATATAAAATCCACTTACAATGTGTGCTTTTTTTCTGTAGTGCATTTCATGTAATGCTGCCAATCAAGAATGATATGATGATAATGATGTCATTTGTATGTTCCTCATCTCTAGATTATTAATTTAGATCAACATCAATGCTGATAAAAAACATGGATAAATGAGCATTGTTGAAAGCAACTTTGTAGAAGTGAATGGAACCGCGTTGATTAGACTGTCTGACTGACGGACCATTACGTAAGTGTTGTTTTGGCTCATTAAACTTACCTGTGATTGGTTGGATGATCACTCAATCAGCCCAAAGTAACAAAACACAAAGAATACTGAATACAAATCCACCATTTGGACTCGGTATGGATTCAGCTTGGAAAAGTGCAGGGGACAAAAATCACCTATTTAAAAGAGTGGGGGGGACGTGTCCCCCATGGCTGCTATGCCCATGGGCAAGAGAGTATGTTCTCTCTCTCTCTTTTTGATGTGTGTGACTGTGTTGAGTCATGGGCTCTGGTATAGGGATCAGAAGGGTTGAGGGGGAAAGTCCCTAGTCTTTTACATTTGCACCTGTACACACTCTTTCCTGCAGCCCACAGGCCTGAATGAAGGACTTTTATGAGTGGGTGGGTGTGCACAGCAGTTGTGCCCTGAAATGTAAAGTATGCTAATGCTGTATGAATCCTGTAATCCCTAACCACATGAAAATACATTTTGGAATGACATATATGCCCTCTCTTATTTTTTTTGCCTTTTTTAACCTAACGGATATGGTCCACCTATACGTTTGTCTGACATGCATGGAACTATTTATTCAACCTTTCACCTGTTTTGGTACACTAACATACATCACAATCATACACACATACATTATTTACCTATTTATCTAAGTGGGGAGTTATCATTGGCTTGTTTTTTTTTTAAGCTATAATAACTACAATAATTATTTTTAACACTGAACTTGTAAGGTTTTTAAAATCAGTAAAGACATTATTATTTTAAGGTGGCATGTGTAAGATTTTTGCATATTAAATCACTTTCTACTAACCAAGCTTAATATACATAAAAAATTGTAAAGAAAGTTGATTTTTGTTCTGAAAAAAAAAAGACTGTGGCTTTGTGGCACTCTTAAAACATTGCTCTGCTTATTTGAGCGACCTGACCAGCCTGACATAGCAATATTGACTCAACCATTGACATAAGTTTGGGGCAGGACTATCTGTTTGTTCGACCAATGATGGGAGGGAGATGGGAGGAGTGTTCAAGAAACCTGTTTGATTTTTATTTTTGCTATTCCATTTTGGTGTTTCTAGTGATGCAGAAATTACACACTTCACCTTTCATCTCTTTATTACTGTAACATTTATTTTTCTTTTGAGGAGGTTCCCAAAGGGATGTTTTGTCAGATTTAGCTGACTTCTGGAGACCTTTTTCAGTACTTTAGTCAAGTCAAGTTAAGTCAGCTTTTTTTAGCGCTTCTCACAATACGTTTTTTTTTTTTTTCAAAGCAGCTTTACAAAAAAATCGTGCCTTAATTTCCCTGTGAGCCAGCCAAAGGGGACTGGAAAGAAAAAAGTTTAGTCCTTTGAAGTATGGCTAGATTAGAGACACTCACACATGACTTTCTCCCTGCCTACCCTTCTGACTGATCGCCTAAGTGTTTGAAAGTCCAGAGCTCTGAAGGAGTGCTATCCTGATAACTTAAAATAACAGCAGGATGGGGCTTTACCCAAGCTAAGGGCCAGAGCCTTGTTGTTTCCGGAATTGTCTTTGACCTTCTCTCTTTTCTCCACTCCACAGGTTCTTCTGTGGGAGCTACAGCCTTTTTCCAGACACAACAAAAATCAGAGTCTCTGGTTCATTTCATAGCTTCCTCTTCATTGTTTGCCTGCCTGTGTGACTGGAAACCAGCAGTGACAGACAGATGACTGGCCACTCTTAAACTGAGTTTGTGGAGAAACTGGACCTGCTCAGAAGTGGTGAGTAATTCAAGGCCGGTGGCCGAGCTCCATGCTTTTCCCACACTTCTGAAGCAGCACAACCTGTCGCACTGACCTTGTTGTTCAACTCTGTTGTCAGTTTGATGTCCAAATTATCCCGTCACATTGCTACCCAGTTGCAGCAGTTGTTTAAACAATCCTCCACCCAATGACTGTCTCATGTATCGCTCTCTCTCTCTCTCACACTTAATTTCATGATTTAAATAGAGCTGTTTTGTCATTTTAATAGAGCTGTTTAGTCATTTTAATAGAGCTGTTTAGTCAATTGAATACAGCTGTTTAGTCATGACATCAATTTGTAGGCAACCCGAAAGGCTAATTCGCCATCGATCTCTTAAGGAGTTTCGAAAAGGTTTTTGGAAAAGCTCTTTTCAATTTATGAGTAAAATAAGGTCTGTGGTTAACATCGCTTGAAAATATGTTTGCATTTTATTCTGCAGCATAAACATATATACATATATATATATATATATATATATATATATATATATATGTATATGTATATATATATATATATATATATATATATATATGTATATATGTTTATGCTGCAGAATAAAATGCAAACATATTTTCAAACGATGTTAACCACAGATATATATATATATATATATATATATATATATATATATATATATATATATATATATATATATATATATATATATATATATATATATTGAATTGTTGTGTTCTTTAAACAGCTGCTATTTAATGGTGTCGGAATGATCATATTTACAAGTTGGAAAGCACATGAACACCACCACAAAGTCGTAATTACCAGTGGGGAAAATCAGGATTTTCTTTTGCCCCAACTTGAGTTGGGGGCATGGTGATTAAATAATTATGGCTGAAGTAAATTGATATTGGTAAGAAATTAGTTTTACTTGAGTTACTTGAATTTTGACTGTGACAGTTTACTTTGTATGCAATTTTCGTGTACTGTACATGAAGAATAAAGACAAAGTTTGCTAGAAATGCAGACATTTATCATAATTTACTCACCCTCATACCATCCCAGATGTTTATGACTTTCTGTTTTCTGCAGAACACAAAGAATTTTAGAAGAATATTTCAGCTTTGTAGGTCCATATAATGTAAGTGAAAGGGTGCCAAAATTTTGATGCTCCAAAAAGCAAATAAAGGCATCATAATAGAAATCCATGTCTTAAGGAATTACAAATATTCCTCATGTCTTCAGAAGTAATTTGATAATTTTGATTGTAACAGATCAAAATTTAAGTAATTTTATGCTAGAATTTCTTCTCCCCATCCAGTAGGTGGCGATATGAACGAAGAATGTGAATCACCAAAACACAAGAAGAAGAATGTAAAAGTTTAAAGCAGAGATTGACTGAGCAAGGAGAAAAATGTATAGTATAAAAGGACTTACATATTAATCTGTTTCTCACCAAAACCTATCGTATCACTTCTGAAGATATGGATTTAACCACTGGAATCTTATGGATCACATGTATGCTGACTATGCTTCAAAACTTTGGCACCCTCAATTGCATTGTGAGGAAAAAAAGAGCTGAGAAATCATTCTAAAAATCTTATACATAAACATCTGGGATGGCATAAGGTGAGTAAATGATGAAAGAACTAAAAAGTTTTGGTGAACAATTCCTTGATTAAATCAAACATCTGCATCAATAACATCAAACCTTCTCATTCTCACTGTGTCTTGTGATGTTATTAAAAAAAAGAAAATTGTGATCATACTGCTTCAGAAGACCTTTTTTGAGCATGACTGATCACAATCACTATTCACTTACATAAAAATATTTTTTTAAATGAGTAAAAATATCACCTTTGTGTGTCATGGAAGAAAAAACATCATACAATTTGGAGAAACATTCAGGTGAGAAAAGAATGACAGAATTTTCATTTTTGGGTGAAGACAACTGTTGTAGTCCTTAAATAACAACTTGAAAGAAACCTACCAGTTATAAATGCACAAATGTTTCAAAATTCAGACCTTGTCTTGTGCAGTATTTGTAGAAAAAAACAAGTTCCCTTCAAGTAATGTTAACCCCATCAACCCTTTATTTTACTCATAATTCGAAAGTAGCTATTCTTAAATGCCATAAGCAATACCAGTGGGAACCTATGGCTCAAAAATTAAAATTATCTTCCGGGTTTGAAGACTACAAACTTAACTATAGCTACACAGCGCTGCATTCAGGTCAGAGGTGTGCATCTGGCCTCTTTGGCTGTATTTAAAGCACCACATGGAGTACTAACTTTGAAAAACAGGACTTATAAATTGACAGGAGACAGTGCAAGAGCATTGATGGCTTAGGCAGATGCTAAAACCCCTGCGAGAGTGTGTTCATGGATGTTCATGCTCATGGATGATTATGCAGTGTGTGTTTTTGCATGCATGTTTCTAGCTTTATCCAGGGGTAAATCAATTTATCCTAACCAAAAATAATATACATTAAAAAATAGTAAGGAAGGTTGATCCAGAGGTACTGAGAGGTTAGATGACACTCATTGTGTTAACCCTTCTGGCTATGCCCATTCAGTACAAATGTAAATACATATAATGCACTGTGAAATACAACCAGAGGCAATTGAGATTTGCCTGTCAGTCACATTTGTATTATATTGTGGCTTTAGGCTGTGTCATTACTATTGAATATTCACACACAGGCAGAATAAAGGAAATCATAATTGTGAATTAGTTATATGCAAGGATGTAGACACACATTCAGGACTGAGCGATCAAATGTAATAATTTAAGAATCAACTATAAAAACCCATATTGTGTGATCACTAATCTGAGTATTAGCAGGGTGTTGGGGTAGTCGACCACTGAAAGACATGGGAGTGTTTGGGGTAAACTGCATGGAAACAATCATTATTTTTGCAATTCTGTTTGATGACACTTTTGGTACAGAAATTACACTTCTCTTCAGCTTTAATTAACATAAAATGTGTTGGTTTCTGTAGCTCAAACTATGTTTCAAGCAGTTGAACAAAACAAACAAAAGAACCCCTGCTCTTCTCCATGTGTATTCGACTTATTTGTGTTTTCTCAGCAGGTTGGGTCCACTAACCTACTTGTTCACAATGACAGGACTGATTCTTCCTGTCGGTAACAAATGGCAAACAGAGGGTAGGCTTGGAGAAAGAGTGATATATGGAACTCCCACCTTTTCTTTGCATTCTCGCCCATCCATTCTCTTGTTCAGGGGCCGCTCAGTTACCCCATATTAGTTATTTTCCCTTTGACCTCAGCCACAGGAAGAGCCAGTGACAAACTCTGAAATCTAACCTCTCTCTGGAGACACATGTGCATGTTACTGCTCCGTCCAGGTCACGTTCTAATACCACTGAAGCCCTACAAGCTTACTGTCTGTGTTTAGAACTGCTGTGACAGTTACATCTTATTCTCACATGCTTGTTTTGTTTCACAGCACATTCATTGCCAGATGTTTTAAAACCCCTAGCCTCTAATCTAATGGTGTTAACAGCTTGTATTTAGCTGGTTTACCTTGTCTCCCAGCCTGACCAAGGTGCCCAACACCCCTCTAAAACCAGTAAATAGACCAGCCAGACAAGGCTGGGAGACCAGCTAAGACTAGCAAACCATTTTAGGCTGATTGAAGCTGTTTTGTTAATGGAAAGAGGAGCTGGAAACTAAATTGAAGGCTCATTGCTGTCACTCATGTTTTAAAGACTTCTAAAAGCATTTGTAATTCTTTACTCTGAAGACCACTATTTGTTGCAGAAATTGGCATCTCTCATGTCTTGCTCTTCCTCAAGTTCGTATTGTGAATTAATATCATAAGAAGTGATGATCAATAATAGATGCCACAACAACGTTTGCTCCCAGACTAGACAGAAGGCTATGAATTATGGTTTGTTTTTCATGGCTAGGGTGGTTTTTATTTTTTTGTTTTGCTCGAGAGATCTCCACCTTATCTTGCAGAAAGAGCTTGTCAATTAAATAATTATGAAAACAATACCTCTCAATGCCTTTAATAAGAGCACTTAGGCTATTTCTGAAATATGTTAATATCATTGATGCATCTACAAAAGGGAAATTGTGAAGTACAGATAAACTGAGATTTATTTGAGAGTTGTGGGACTTCTACATGAAAAAATGCACTTCAGGAATTTCATTTTCATTTACATTTATGCATTTATAAGACTGTTCTATTCAAAGAGACTTACAGTGCATTCAAGGTATACATTTTATCAGTTTGTGCATTCTCTTGGAACCGAACCCATGCATTTGGGGTTGCTTGTGCCATGCTTTAACAGTTAAACATCAAGGTTATGTTGGTCTACCAGCTAGACCAGCAGCAAACCATACTGAACTAGCATTCATTCTGGTCCGAGCTAGTATTTTTCAGTACGTTTACCGCTTGCATTTCTTTACAGTGTTTTTTTTTTCAGAATGGTTTTCTTTTCCCAGTGCTTAAGTTTGGGCTTCCTTCTGCTCATCAGAATGTTAAACATCAAAGACAGAGCTCTGTTTATGTTTAAAAGACTATTTGAGAGAGTTTGAGGGCCCTGCAAACAATAATGATCAAAGTTTTTGTGTGTCTTACTTTCATTCGGCATGTTTAGTCAGAGTGGGTTTTCTCTGGTTAAAACATTTAAGATAAAACAAACTTGTTACCGACTGTGCTATTTTATCCACACATCAGTCATCCACATGTTCAAAGCATCTCCGACAGCTTTGATTGAGGAACTTGAGGCATTTGCTTTTATGTTTTGCTATGTGTATTCAGCTACCCTGTATTCCTGAAGATTTCTCTTCCCTCTTTAGTATTTTACTCCCTGTCCTTAATGTGACTGACACAATAACGTCTCAGTTACTTCCGTAACCTCTGTTCCCTGATGTAGGGAACGAGACGTTTTGTGTCGATGTAGTGACACTAGGGGTCAGTATAGAAAAACTCCACAACAGCTGAACTGTGTTACGTGAACTGCTGATACAGGTGCAAGCAAGCTGTTGCATGCGCAATTGCAGGTGCATCAGACTGCACGTAACCTCCCCCAATGCCCCAAAAGACATCATGTATTCCCCAGTCATGTTCCGACGTAACTAGCATGGGAGCAGGCCGCGCCAGCTGCCCAAAAGTGGAGGTCAACATGTGGCAATATGACACATGGGCTCACCAGCCGCACATGGATGAGGCATGGTAGTAGGTCCTGTCTTGAAGGGGAGGAGATCTACAAACCAGCAACCGGGGATAGAGAGAGCTCTACCCAAGGGAGATGTGGGTCTGCTGACAGGGAGACTGTACTGCAGAAAATACATCACAGGGGGTTGATGGGGAAATCGGCACCTGTGGAGCACCTATCCCGGTACAGGGCATATTAGTACCCGTTGTGGGTCTGGATGCGAACTCCTCCATGAAATCATGAGCCACAGGGTTAGGGAGGAAGGACATCCAGGGTCCATGACTTGGTGAACTCAACTGGGGGTAAAAGCGCACGTTTTACTGCATTACCAAACACTGGATGAAACCGGCTCATCCCGGAGAGTGTAAAATCACGCGAAGTTATTGGGTGTTGCCCAGCCCGCTGCTCTGCAGATGTCTGCTAGAGAGGTGCCATTGGCCAGTGCCCACGAGGATGCCATACTCCTTGTAGAGTGTGCTTGTACCCGTAAGGGGGCAGACACGGCCTGGGTTTGGTAGGCCAATGCTATGGCGTCCACGATCCAGTGGGCAAGCATCTCGGAGCATCTAAAGTTCTGCATGCAATCCAGGTAGATGCGTGAAGCACGCACCGGACACAGCAACGATAAGGCTGGGTCTGCCCCCTCCAGGGGCAGCACTTGCAGACTCACCACCTGATTCCTAAAAGGGGTTGTGGGAATATAGCCCAGTCGGGGTCTCAAGATCACGTGAGAGTCTTCTGGACCGAACTTCAGGCACATTTCACTGACAACGGTTGATGAAAGTGAGCATGGTCAGGAGGGCGATCTTTAATGAGACGGCCTTTAACTCGACTGACTCTAAGGGCTCAAACAAGGCTTTCCGTAGGCCCAACAGGACCACAGAGATGTCCCATGAGGGAAAGAGGTGCGTTCTAGGTGGGTTCAGCCTCCTGGCGCCTCTCAGGAACCTGATGATCAGGTTGTGCTTACCAAGGGACTTGTCATGGTGCACTGTTCTAGCAGCTACGTTCGTACACCTTCAGGGTGGAGGGGGGACAGCCACCCCTGCAGCTACCTCTGCAGGAAGGAAAGCACTGACCAGACTACACATCTCTGGGGGTCTTCACTATGGGAAGAACACCATTAGCGAACACAAGCTACTTCAGGGAATACAGCTGCCTTGTTGAAGGAGCCCAGGTCTGAGTGATCATGTTTACCATTGAAGGCGGTAGACCATTTAAGTCTTCTGCTTCCCATCCAGGGACCAGACGTGGAGGTTCCAGAGGTCTGGGCGTGGGTGCCAGATGGTGCTCTGTCCCTTAGGAAGAAGGTCCTTCCTCAGGGGAATTTTCCAGGGAGGTGCTGTCCCAAGGAGTGTGAGCTCTGAGAACCAAGTCTGGGTGGGCCAATACGGCACCACAAGTGTGATTGTTCCTCGTCCTCCCTGACCTTGCACAGGGTTTGTGCAAGTAGGCTCATTGGGGGAATGCATATTTGTTTAGCCCCCGGGGCCAGCTGTGTGCCAGTCCATCTGTTCTGAGGGGGGCTCCCATCATTGCATACCAGAGTGGGCAGGGTGAGGATTCCCAGGAAGCAATCAGGTCTACCTCTGCTTTGCCGAATCGACTCCAAATCAGCAGGACCACCTGGGGGTGGAGACTCCACTCTCTGCTGAGCTTCACCTGCCATGAAAGCGCATCCACTGTGGCATTGAGGCTGCCCATGATGTGAGTGGCCTGCAGTGACCTCAGCCGCTGCTGACTCTAGAGGTGGCGATGGCGGGCGAGTTGCGTCATACGAGGAGAATGTACGCTGCTATGGCAATTTATATATGCTGCTGTCGCTGTGTTGTCAGACCAGACCAACACATGCTTGCCTCAGATCAATGGCAATAGCCTCCGCAGTGTGAGCAGTACAATAAGCAACTCTAGGCAGTTGATGTGCCAACACAGCTGTGGCCCTGTCCAGGAACCAGCGACTGCATGCAAGCTTGACTTGAAGGCATCTGTAGTGACCACGACACATCTGGACACTTGCTGTAGGTGAACTCCTGTCCATAAAAATGCATGGTCTGTCCAAGGGCTGAATAAGTGGCTGCAGAGGGGCATAACAGCCATGTGATGTGTGCTGCAGCATCATGGCCATCTCGGGACTCGAGTCTGAAGCCAGCGCTGAAGCGGTCTAATGTGCATCAACCCGAGCTATGAGGATGCCATATGCCCCAGGAGCCTCTGAAAGTGTTTCAGTGGAACTGCTGTCCTCCGCCTGAATGAGTTCAAGCAGTTCAACACTGACTGCACGTGCTCACTTGTGAGGCGTGCAATCATCGACAACAAGTCTATCTTCATATTGAGAAAAGAGATGCTCTGAACCCGAGAAAGGTTGCTCTTTTCTCAGTTGACCCTAAGCCCTAGACAGCTGAGGTGCGTGAGCACCAGGTCCCTGTGTGCGCACAGCCACTCTCAAGAGTGTGCTAGAATCAGCCAGTCATTGAGGTAGTTGAGCATGCGGACGTCCACTTCCCTTAACGTGGCAAGAGCTGCCTCTGCGACTTTCATGAAGATACGAGGGGACAGGGACAGGCCGAAGGGGAGGACTGATATGCCCTGCCATCAAAAGCAAACCGTAGGAAGGTCTGTGTCGAGGTAAAACCGAGACGTGAAATACACGTTCTTCAGGTCTACCACCGCAGACCAATCTTGAAGCCGGTCACACGTCAAAATGTGTTTCTGCATCAGCACCTTGCCTTAGCCATGCATCCAAGCTCCAGGCGAGGGGCAATAAGGGGACGATCCCATCTGACGTACCTGGGGGTGGGGCCACCTTGCGGGGGGAGCAGGCAATGCCACATCGAGGAGTGCTGCTTCAACCCTAGGCGGCTGTGCTGAGGCACTTACCTTGAGCTGAGGCAAGGTAAGCACTTACCTTGCTCTGCATAGACTTAGGGGAGGATGGAGGGTTCCAGTCCAGCCCAGTTGATTCCTCGGCGTCAGACATCGCCAGTGCACTCTCTGATGTAGCAATCGAGAACTCATCCAGCTCACAGCCATGAAAGAGACGTTAAGCTGGCCATGAAGAGAGCTGGTCTCATCTCGGAACTCAACGGGGCAAGTGAGCATTGAACTCTCCAAATCACCTCCAGCTCCAGGTAGAAGCTGGAGTGACTTTCCCCTGGAAGAAGGAAAGCCGCAACTGCAACGTTGCCATGGTCATATTCTCACAATGAGAACATGAACCATCCACAAACACTGACTCAGTGTGATCGCTTTCCAGACACGTGAGGCAGTGCCTGTGGCCATCGGAGAGATAACGACCACATCCGGGAATCACACAAAGATGGAAAGGCATCATTATAAAGATGCATCTTTAAAAAGATGTTCACGTCAATATGTTTGCTCTTAAAGAGGATATATACTCTTTTAGCAGAAATATACTTTCTTAGTAGCGCTGTTGAAGCGCCCAGGGGCGTAATCTGCACTAGACGTGCAGAAGGAGAGTAAGCCGCTGGAATGTGATGTATATCCAACAGCATACGCTTCTTCAAGGTGAATAAAACAGCAGTAGTATTCAGCTGGCTGATACACAACAGCTCGGCTCCAAAGAAAAAATCTGAATGAGAGTGGGCATTCCTTCTTTTATACCCGTAGGTCTGGAGCAGTGGCATGCAAATTGCACTCACCAATTTTCATTGGCCTTTTCTCAAAGATATGAAGTGTTTTGAGGATCCCAAGAGCAACCCCTGGTTTCACTACATCGACACGTCGAGTCAAGTGAGTGACAGAAGGGGAACTCTATTTGCCCCACTTGGTCACACTCTCCATGGTGTTTTTCACTGTGAGATTTTTTGCTGAGTAAATTTTGTGCCATTTCCAAATCCCCCTTGCCATCATCCTCCCCTACACTCCCTCATCCAGCTCATTGGATTTCTACAGATTTTAAGACTTTATCTTCCTCAAGGTTTGTCATTTCTATAAGCAGATCCTGAACCAATGCAAAGCTTTGCTGAGTAAGCAGGTTGGGAGTTAACAAGACTGATCACATAACTGCTCAGAAGCATCAATGTGCAGTCTCTCACACACACACACACACACCCGCACGCACGCACGTTCATTCACATGTGCACACCTATTTGAATATCATAACACATGCACATAAGCACAGTAAAAGGAATATTCTGGGTTAATCTCAATCAACATAATGTGTGGCATAATATCAATTTCCACTAAAAAATATTTTTAACCTCCTTTAAAAAGGGTTACAGTGAGGCACTTACAATGGAAGTGAGTGGGGCAAATTTGCCTGTGAATCTTATCATTTTTATAAGCACTTCCATTAATCCTTCTATTAAAACTTGTGTATTAGCTGAGTGATAAAGTTTTTTAAATTTCAGTTTTTTAAGTCTATTTAAGGTTTTAGTGTTTGCTGTTGTGGAATGGCATCAAAGTTAAAAATTAATATAACTTTACAATGAAAATGTTAGAAAGTGATTTTATCACACTAAAATCATGTTAGAATCCACAATCATGTTGTTTTTTTTGTTTGTTTTTTTAAGAAAAGGAGGTACATGTCAAAATAATTTTTGTGGTAATCAACATTTTGCCACAAATGCTGTCAAATATTCTTTTAAAATAGTAGATGCTAGATTCTTACTACAACAATGCTAGGGCACTGCTTGGTTGCTACTGTAATGTGTACTGTAATGTGTTCTGAGATAGCTTGTTGCTATATTGTTGCAAGGAAGTTCTGGGCAATTGCTAGGGTGTTGTTTAATTGTTATATTGAGAAAACAATAAGCAGTCATGTAATTACATCAATTTACAATTTGTATCAGGCACAAAAGCCTGCTCTGCCCAAGCATCAGTCTTGCTATACTACAGTCACATAAACATATCTAGGACAGAGGCTGTTATTTAGACATCCCTTCACACAATTACAGATTCTCATTCCAGCTGAAAAGGCCGCAGTGGCCCCAGAGAGAAGAACATTGCGTCCAATCAGTGAAGATGAATGTCTTTATTTTCACAGCAATGCAGAGGGCATGCTTTATAACTGACAAACCTCAAGTAAATTTCAGTCTTTTAAAACAGCTATTTCTCCCGGAGTGGGAGTAGCTGCACCAGTAAAACAAACAAACTGAACAAGCAGACCTCCCCTTGCGATTGTATTCTCTCCCAGACCTGTTTGGAGAACGATGAGTTCCTTGTTTGTCAGAGTGTTTGGGGAGTTGGTACGGAGAGAGAGCGGATGTAAGTTTAAGTCAGTTCCTCTTTTTGTGCAGAGCAATATTAGGTCTGAGAGGGGCTGTTAAGGGTGCACTGGTGGCAAAAGCATTATTTGGAGAGAACCAGACAGTAGCCATCAAAACAGGAAAGGCAAACAGCAGATGCCGAGATCTGGAGCAGGCCATGACGGTAACCTCAAGCCTCCACCCCCTGCTCTCACAAACTAAACTTCCTGTTTAGCAGAGCAGAGGAGGATGATCCTGTGGTTAAATGCAAGAAGAACGCACAACAGACTGACCAGAATCCAACAGTCATTTGAAGAGTTTAAATAGTGGCAGGTGTAACAAATAAAATTGTGAAAGAAAGTTTAATTTTGTGCTGTTTTCTGTGAGTTCTTTACATATTTGCAGAAATAAAGCATTTCCTTGCTGTTCTGAAATAGCAGGCATACTGGCTTTTGGAACATGGTAGCTGTTTTTTAATTTTTTATTATTATTATTATTTTTTTTTTGCTGGTCCAAGTAAGATGGCCTAGTTCTGATCAAGATGGTCTACCAAGACAAGCTAATGAGGTCAGTTAATGGGGTCAGGGCGAAAGGTTAGCACTTGTTGGTAGATACACTAACCATTATGCTGTACACTATTAAACTATTAATATTTTTTGCTGGGTGTTGATTTTGATGTGCATTTTGGATCATTGTACTGCTGGAAGATCAAATTTTAAAGGCCCATTTTAAGCTTTCTGGCAGAGGCAGTCAGGTTTTGATTTTTTTTATCTGATGGTATTTGATAGTCCATGATGCCATGTATCCAAACAAGATGAACAATACCTCTTGCATAACAACAGCCCCACAACAATAAAGAGACACTTTATTTAACCATGGACATCTGGTAATTTTCCATATGGCTACCTCTCTGAATCGGCCAAACCCATCTTTGGTGTTTTCTGACAAAAACCTCTATTTTTGTTTCATCTGACCATAGAACCCTGTCTCATTTGAAGTTCCAGTAGTCTCTGGCAAACTGAAGATATTTGAGTTAGTTTTTGGATTAGACCCAACTAATTTCTGAAGTTCTCCAGCTGTGATCCTTGGAGAATTTTTGGCCATTCGAACCACCCTCCTCACCATGCGTGGATACAATATAGACACACGTCCTCTTCCTGGCCGATTCTTAACATCTTCAGTTGATTGGAAATCCTTTATTATTGCCTTGATGGTGGAAATGGGTATTTTCAATGCTTTAGCTATTTCTTATAGCGACTTCCCATTTTGTGAAGCTCAACAACCTTTTGCCGCACATAATAACTATATTCTTTGGTCTTACCCATTGTGATGAATGACTATGTGAAGGCAAATTGGCTTGTGTGTTACCTCATATTTATACTCCTGTGAAACAGGAAGTCATTGCAGGACAATTTCATGTTCCTAGTTGCCCGGGTGTACTAAACATTTAAAATATGAATGGGAAAAAAAAAGTTCAGTTATATTTTACGATTTTCTATTGTGGCAAATGTATTATGGAGAAAATACTTTTCAATTAGTTTACTTCAATTGAAGGTCTGATTTTTGAGAATATTTTTAATGAAAGATCAAAAAGAAAACAATAGACATATTTTGTCAGTATTTTGGACACAAATGTATACAGTGTGTGTGTGTGTGTGTGTGTGTGTGTGTATATAAGTTTTTAATCAAATTAATTACATGGTGTCTCAATTAATCGCATATACAAATATTTGCTGAGAAAGCCCCTCATATAACAATAATTCAATATATAATGATTATACATATTTATATCAATATATAATTATACAGTTATCTTTAAATATTTAAAAATGGTATATATATATATATATATATATATATATATATATATATATATATATATATATATATATATATATATATATATATATAGAAAATGTTCAGATAATTAAATGCTTTACATTCTTGTAGCAGAAGAGTTAATCAATGATAAGACAATGCAAAAAGTGGCTTTAGAATACAATGAATTGTTTACTACCATATTATTGATCATAAGTAAATCATTGGCAGACAGTTCACAGCAATTCATTTCACATTTGTCAATCAGTTGGAGATTTATTATGAGGGCTTGTTTCAGAGCCCGTCAATCTACACCTGCATCTGACATGCTTGTGTAGTGTCTCGGGTGTGTTGCATCATAAACATAAAATGTTTGTTCACTGTTTTAAGTTAAATATGGTTTAATACTCAATCTTTAAACACATCTTGAGTTCCCTTTGTTTGCATTTGCGCTCCTTCGAGTGTTTTGAACGCAAGAACGTAACGCATGTTTGTGTTCTGCCTACTGAAGTGTTTTCTTCACTGTATAAACTGTGTGTTGCTCATACAGCTGAAATTTCACTTACTGCCCTCTGGAGTAAACAGGTGGTACTACAAGCATTTCTCAGGAATCTTCCTTACTATGGTGCGATTAATTGTGTTAATTTTTTTATCGCGTTATTTTTTGTCAAATTAATCGCACTGAATTAACGCGTTAAATCAACAGCCCTAATATATATATATATATATATATATATATATATATATATATATATAATTAATTAATTAATGATAAGAAGTTATAGAAAAGAAGTGACAATTTATGTTACATATCGTATATTGAGCTGTATGGAGTATACTTAATAGTAAGTAGGTCTATCAGCTGTATAGGACAGAAGAGAGTAAACACACACACACACATTCGTACACTGGAATATTCATACATGCATGTGTCTTGTCTAATGTTAACCAATTAAAATTCACACTGAATTTCAAAGTTAGTGGCTGTTTGCCTAATAAGATATGACATCCCTCTGTTTACTATGTTCTAAGAGTATATGAACTACTTCTCAACTGGCTAATCGCAGACTCTTATAAGTAGCTCTTAGTAGCCAATCTGAACGCAGGAGGAGGGACCAACCTGAATACTGGTGGGGGAAAAAAATTGCGCCCTCCAGCCAGATGTATGAGGGTTTGGACAAATCTGGTTAGACAGATCCTTATGTTTGCCCCCTGCTGGCAGGAGTTGCTCTGTCCACCATCACCATGATCCCTGCCGTTTCCAATAGGCTTGAGTCCTCCTCATTAGGAAGAGTGGGCCATAGGGAGCAAGAAACAGAGAGATCTTAATATTGCTTTTGTAGTGCACTCTCAAATGTATGGGCTTTTCATTTTTTCAGAGCTTTTTCTCCAGACACGAGAGCACTGCTCTATTAGACTGTCCGCTCATGACTTAATGAGGTACCAGCCATGACGGCATCCTCTGATTCATGACAAATTGCCTAATTTTTCCTGGCTACTCATTCTCTGGGCGAGGGTTGTGGGGCATACAATGCATCCACAACTGCCACCATAAATCTCCATGTTCTTGCAGTTCTTCTCCTGACCATTTTTTCACTCATTTATTTAATTGCTTACTATCTAACTAACGGTTCATTATTTTGAATGGAGATATGGCAGCCCAAAGCTTACATGAGTTTAAGTTAGGCAACTATTTATGTCATGAGTCTATAGTTAAACCTTAAATAGTGTGTTAAACGTTTGGTTTTAAACCTTTTTTCAGTGGCACACAGTTTGTCCCTGTATCCAGGTGATTGAGCACTGTTGATTGTTCCACTCCTAGAGCTCAATAAAGGTCACGTGGTCTCGTAAATCAGAGTTTAGGTGCGTCTCAAACTCCACATTTTTGCACTATTTTACATAGTTTTGTAGTGTAAGTTGTACAAGTAGTACGTTAACACTGAAAATGCAGCAACAAGAAGTGTAGGCTACTATAAGTACATAGATGATGCACTTCTTCAACCATCAAAACGAAGTGGGAAATGTTGGACACTCCATGCACTCAGCGCTCGTGGCTTGCCGCATGTTTCAGAAAGGGCGGATTTACCTAGCAACAATGCCGATCTGTCAAAACTATTTTAAATATTAATAGAGAAAGTACAAGTGAAACTTCAATGAAGACAGCACCTTGCAAATATGAGTTGAATTCTTTACCACCACCCCACGCTGTGTGATTATGTACTTTGTTTGAGATACAAGTGTTGAATTAAGGTTGGCTAATGCGCTAAAGCTAGTGCCAACATATTACATGCATTTGAAACGTCACTTCTGTCAGCTGTTTAACAGTTGAATGGTTCTGTGTAGAAAAAAAAAAAACTGTTTAGTGTTCCATTTAGGAAGATACTACATTTAAAATTCATACACTATCTGGCTGAGTGCATAGTACATATTATTAGTGCATAGTGTATAGTGCGTCCTATGGGACAACTTTTGTTGTTCTAATACATCTAATAAACTGAAGTATAACGAATGAATGAATGAAAAAATGGCCATCATACCAAAATTCTCATATGGTTTGACAGAAGCTCATGCAAAAAATAATAAAATAATAATAATAATAATAATAATAATAATAATAATTATTATTATTATTATTATTATTATTATTATAAAAATTATAATTACGTATTTTTGCCTTGTTTGCCCAGTAAAATATCTAAAAAAAATCTTCAAACAACATAACTTGAAATGTCAACATATTTTGTCTCATTTAAAAAAAAGAAGAAGAAGAAGAAAAAAAAAAGAAACAGTTACATTATAACAAAAAAACTGTGTGCCAATAGGGTAAGAAATTCAAAAGGAAAACAAGTTTATTTTCTAACACCTTTGTCAAATATTTTTCTTGTTTTAAGCAAGAATCTCACAAAATTTTGTTGAATTTATCTGAAAACAAGTCTTTATCTCACATTATTATGGTTCTAAATGAATCTCTCTTGAATCTTGTAATTTTTAAATATGAGACAAAAACACCACTTCAATTATTATAATTATTGTTTTATTTTTTGCAATGAATAATGGGGGGGGGGGGGATGTTTAAACTATAAAGAAGACACTGTGCAACAACTGTACCCATGTGTGAGAATGTTGACTTAAACTGTGCTACAGAACATTGCAAAACAGTACATTATTATGCTTGCACATTTCTGAGCATTAGATACCAGAGACACATACAAAGTGTGTTTGCGTAACCCCTGCGTTGACCTGAATTGCTTTTTTCACCTCATTTATACATAAGACTGAATTCTGATGCAATACCTACCCTTGGTTAGTTTTCCCCTTTTCTCTTTCTCCATCTTTCATACAAAAAAAAAAACCCATGCATACAGTCAAGCACATCATCAGTTAGAATTATGCCCCTTCTGTCTTTCCCTGGCTCTGTTTCAGCTTACTCTCTTCTGAGTTCCGTCTCAGGTTTATAGATACACAACCAGTAATTGCGAGGTAGTCTAAAGCAGGTTTCTCCAAATCGTATGCTCACTGGTACCTCCAGACACTGTGCTCGCAGCTCACTGTCCACAGCTGTGCCAGTGACCCAGTAAACTCTCAAATAAACCACTGCTTGTGCCAGCTAATTGGCTGTATCAGAGACACATGACTTAAGTAAAAGGCACAACCCAAACTCTCTGTATCTGTCAGTTTTTTTTCTTTCTTTAATCCCATTCCAAAAAAATCTCTAACCATTCTTTCCCCCTGCTATGCCCGCAATATAACCCTTTTCATCATGAGGGGTCATGTCCCTTGAATAATATAATTTTCACTGCAGACATGCAGTGATTTCCTCTAAATCTGTCAAATGAAACAACACAAGACAGATTAGTTTTCTCTGTTCTCACACAATTTCCACTTCCCATTAGCTCAGTGTCTTTTCTGATGGCCTGCCCTTTCCATTCTCAATGTAAATTCCCATTGTTTTTATTTATAAACAAATCGTGGGAGTCAGGAGTTTTGGGAGTTTGTCTCTCTCTCTTCGTCTTAACCAGTCCCATGAGCAGTGGGCACCAGATGGAGGTCTTATCTGGGAAGCGCTGTCCACATGACCTGGCTGTGCTCCCTGTGAGCTGGGTATTTCCCTCCTGTCCCTCCAGACTTTGTGATCTCTCTTACATCTCAGTAATGGTACAACTTCTCATTCAGGGAAATAGACAGTACAAAATGTATCAGTATTTTAAATTGGGTCATGTTAACGCATGATCTCTAAATTGAAAATTGCAGGTAATTTTCGGGAAAAGGCTATATGTGTAAAAGTGACTATTGTTGTGATCTCTTCTGAAACTCTAGAGGAGACATGTGAGTTTACTGGAGACCTTTGCTCAAGTGAAGTCTCTTTTTAATCTCATTGAAACCTATAGGAGAAACAATTGAGATATGTGTGATTTGTATTTCCTATGGGTGGGTTTGCTTTAGCCTTTTTTGGAAATCCAAATGTAACAAACACTCATCCTGCTCTCCCTCATGTCCTGATACTCTGGAGAGGTCAAGACAGTACCTTCTATTTTCATCCGCTTAGTGTTCCACAGTCAGAACTATGAGAGACAGAGACACTCTTGGGAGAGACAAACCAAGATTTAGTGTTTTCCTCTTAAACAACTTGCTGTTGATATAAAAATGATATGAATCCACTTAATTTGAAGAAAAACAACACTAGTTCATTATTCTGGGGTATAAATATTGTTCCGTGCCAAATAAAACTATTTTCCTGCCCTTGATATGTAAATATTTAGATGGAAAAACAGTTTGATTCGATTACCACAAGGGAGACGCACAAAAACTATTTTTCATTATGTGCTGCTTTGGTTTCCTCACTCTAAAAACAAAATAGGGAATAGTGGACTTGAAAAATATACAGGCTCATATAAAAGTGAAAATATATAATTAAAATGTGCCTTCACAATCATCTGTAGAGCTGCTGCATTTTTTTGGTGACCAACTCAGTCATCATTTCCTGTCAGCTGTATTGGATGGGAAGTCGTTTTCCATTTACTGTGGTCTTCTACTTCCCTTTGACGGTCATTTAGAATTGACATCCCTCATCTGTCCCTTTTGATGGTGACATCATCTCTCAAATACTGCCACAGGCCCATGGGTCATTTGCAACACACTCCTCTCCAGCTCCCCAGACACAGTGACACATGCTCTTCGAGTGTTGGTGTTGCAATTATCCATTGAGAGATCGCACCTATCTGTCCATCTTCTTAACTGTGAATGATGGATATCTAATAATAGAGAAGCAGTCTGCATGGAAAGAAATGTGATTTTCCAAGACTCTGATTCTCTGGTACAGATGCAAGCCACAAGTCTGGTGGCACTCGGTTACTCTTTTTCTCACCCAATATTCTGTTGCCTGGAAACTGGTATATCAGAAAAAGAAATAGTCAGACTTACCGATTCATTTATGACTTCTAAGTGGGGGTGTAAAGGGATTTAGACGGGCAAGGAGGAGGCGAGAACCGACTTGACAATATAAATAATAGTTTAATGAAAAACTTAAACAAAAGACAAAACACACACATGACGGACATGTCCGTAAACGATCTCTCTCTCCCGCACCACCATCTGCAATTGGCCTTTATCCCTCTCCGAGGCTCATTTAGCCCGATAAGGGACCGGGTGTGTATAACCACGACCCTGCCCTGCCCTCTGCCCTGTCACAGGGGGTAAACATGAGATAAGTCTGTGGAGTGGAGGGGGGCGGGGCCGGGCTGGAATGTCGCATGACTGGTCCCCAATTGGCCTGATGGGGCGCACGAGGGATAAAGGCGGCCGGTGACAATGGTTCGATTCGAGAGAGAGAGATCAATCACGGACATGTCCGTTGTGTGCGTGTTTGTGCTTTTTGTTTAAGTTCTTTATTAAATTATTATTTATATTGACAAGCCGGTTCTCTCCTCCTCCTTGCCCATCTTAACCCCGCGTTACATTGGTGCAGAAACCCGGGAAGGAGGAGGGATGCCCATCGCAGAGTCCTCGACACTGCCTTCCACCCAGGGGAGCGCCGCTGCCATCTGCTGGGTGACGGAGTGGCCCGACCGCCCGGACATGGGGAACGGCCCCCGTCCGCGGGGCGAGTGGGGACTGGATTCCCCGACCTCCTGGAGCGAGGGAGCCGCTGCCGGGGGCGGTGGAGTGCCCTGCCATCCCCAGAGATGTGGAGGGGTCGAGGGAAGACCGCCGTCCGTGAGGGGAGGAGGGAAGTAACTCCCCGACCGCCCGGAGTGGTAGGGCCGCTGCCAGGGGCGGAGGAATGTTCCCACACGTCGCCAGGAAAGCGGAGGGGCATTCTGTCCTCTGGGGGTCGGAGGTTGACTCCGGTTCGCCCAGAGAGGAGTGGCTGTCGTCTGCCAGAGAGTGTGGAGGAGTGTTCGAGGACCACGCGATGGTACATCAGAGAACCGGTGAGTGAGCTTTTCTCTCTCTCTCCTCTCTCTCTCTCTCTCTCTCTTGGTCTTTCGCACCGTGTTGGCCTTTTCCCTCAGCTATTTTTTTTTTTTTGTTGTTGTTTTCCCCTCCGGTCTCCTCCCAGGTCGAGGAAGGCGGGGATAACCAGCCGGTGACGACGGTTCGTAAACACGCCCTCCACAGTGAAGGGGGGGGGGGGGGGGGGGTGTACATCATGCCGGTGGAACCCTGGCCTGAGGTAACGCCGGGACGAGTGTGGAGTGGAGGGGGGCGGGGCCCGCTGGAATGTCGCACGTCCGGTCTCCAATTGGCCTGATAGGTGCGCGAGGGATAAAGGCGGCCAGTGATGGCGGTTCGAGAGAGAGAGAGAGATCAATCACGGACATGTGCGGTGTGTGTGTGTTTGTGCTTTTTGTTTAAGTTCTTTATTAAATTATTATTTATATTGACAAGCCGGTTCTCGCCGCCTCCTTGCCCATCTTAACCCCGCGTTACAAAGTAATTTTCACACACTAGTGTTGGATAAATGTGAACTTGTCCATGTAACATTGCCATGAAATGTTTTTTACCCTTTTCCCAATCTCCTATGCATGTTTAAATGTGTGTTAGCATTGAGGTCACATACTGTCATAAATGCAATGTACTCCAAAACATGGACACAATTCACTTTTAGCAGATATCCAGAGTTAATATTTACAGTCTGTGGAAAACAGACCAAAAATATTAATGACTAACTAGAAGAAAACTATGGTGTTTGACAATGATGTAACTAATGCCCTAAAACAGTGGTTTCAAAATGTGGGGCAATGGGGCACAGAAGACTACTACTTATATTATTCACTTTCACTCATTCATATTTGCTGTGGTGACAATACATGGAAGAACCAATTTACCAAGTTTGTGAGCATTTGCTACATCACTGCTGCCTTCTCCTTAGATGTGTCGTGTGCACTCGTTGTTTGCACACCACATTGGAATGGCCGAAGTGCAAAATTTTCAGTGAATTAAGACTTGAGTTTCTCACATGATATGATAAGGCTTCTGATGAGTTTACAAAAGTTTTACTAGTTTCGAAGGGGAACGTAAAAAATTGAGAAGTACCATCCTTAAAAAAGGGCGACAAGCCCTTTAATATCACTTACAAAATTTGAGAGTTCAATGCAAATTTGTTGAAACTTGCCACAAATTCGCCACAGATAAATTTCACATGCAATTGAGCTTTGCGGCAAACTTGCGGCAAATTGTCCATTGTTGCCAAAGGTTTGCCGGAGGTTCACCACTAAGCGCTGCGTACTTCTGGAAAATATTTGCAGTGAATCACAAGCTCGTTTGCATGTGAAAATAACAAGCGGCAAGATTGGCGCTTCCTGCCTGGATTTCTCAGCATGGTTAGCTAAGTGTGCTCAGCTGTGCCTGTTGGACAGCTTTAGCAATGTAGCAACACACAGTTCCATTCTAATCCTGATTACACTTCACTACAGTTAAAAAAGAAACTGTATCAGTGTCAACAAGCTGGATCGGTACAGAACAGTACAGTATTAGCAATTGTAACTGTCCTACCTGATGGTGGAAGGCTTCCTGAGCTGAGACAAAGTTGTAGCTTTTACCAAAAAGTCTCTATAAAGTCACATTTCTAAAGCCAATACTTACCTCCTCACACACATCATCTCAGCTCTCTCCCTGATCCCAGCACAGCAAAATTAATCAATGACTGCACTGCACTCCCCTTACAGTTACCACATTGGTGACATCATGTGCACATGTGCGCTCCAGTCCAAAGCTGAGCTGATTCAGAGTTTTAATTAAAGCTTGGCCTTGTAACAGAACAAGTCACACAAATGCAGAGTGTAAGGAAAAGCTGTGGCATCTTTGGGTGCTGAGATTTGTTGAGTTGCTTATTTCAATGTAACCTCACATTACGCTGAATCCAGCATGAGATAAACACTGCAGTGGCTTTCAGTGCTGGTGTCGACTGCTCACTAGATTAGAACCAAATCCATAAAACTTTATGAGTTTGTGCGAATGTATTGTTTCTAATCAGATAAGCAATACTTTTACTTTACAGCTTTTTTAAAGGTGGCTCTTTCAAAGCTCGAGAGACTTTTGAGTTCTCAGTTATGTATTAACTCAATTCATTAGGAGATAAAATACAGTACAGTGCAAAAGTCTAAGACACATTAGATGTTTCACAAAAACATTAAGATTGTTATTTTATATCTACTGCTTTTGAAAAAATTGAAGAGATTTTAAGGCATATCAGTGTGTTCTCATCTTTCTCCTGACCTTTGCCTGTGTTTGTGTGCATGTGTGTTACCACAGATACATTCAGTGATTGACTTAGTGCTACCATCAATAGAACAACAGATCAGTAGTGTGTGAAATCCGGACAGCACAGTGACTAAAGAAAGACAGTCAGGCTGAAACAATGGCTCAACAGCTTTTTAGAAAGGGTTAGAGAAGCAGTGATGTATTAACAAGGTCAATTGCCTTGATATTTGACTTTTTATATGTGGCAGAGAAAGCTAGAACACTTTACAGAGGGCATCTTCTAAATGTATGAAGACAGCCAGCATCTCCTCATGGCTGTCTGAGCTGAACCATCATCCCCTCCAGGCAAATTTGCTTCTTGTTTTGTTCTCATAACTGTTTTGCTGTTAAAATGGAGAGGTGTATTTGGATACATTACAAACCTCAACTGTAAAGTTCCTGTAGCTGACTGGTAGAGCATGGCCATAGTAAGGTCAGTAAGGTAAATGTACGGTAAGGTTTCATTCCCATTGAACACAAATACTAATACATGTATACCTTGAACCCACTGTAAGTAATGGATTAAAGTGTATACCAAATGCATATACAGTTGGTTAATGGTTAGTTGGAAATAGAAGGTTAAGTCAAGCATGTCATTTCTGGTGTTCATGCTATGCATACAGAACATTTGCAAAGTATATATAAAGTATGGAAAGTACACAAGCCTGTGTTTTTGACAATTTTTTAAGTGGGCTGTTGAATGCATATCCTGTATTGCGTGGGGAATTTAAAAGCTTTCTGCTATTTGTGGGAATGAAACCAGAAGGTAAAGTTGCCTGGGAGGCAGATTGGCCTGACAGACTGATCATCTGTGAAAGCTGTATTGATGAGACAAAGAAAACGTTAAAATGCATCTCTCCAAACCTTATCCTGACTGACAGACTGCTTTTAGACCAGTTTAGGAAATATTTTGGAGTAGAATTGAATGTATAGTAAACATTTTAATGCATTTTCACAGATAAAGTACTATACATCTTTACATGATGAACTGACTTGAGAGAATTTGTTTTGCTTCTTGAAAATTAAAGAATTATTAGAGACAGAGACTATACAGAATTGTATATTCAATACATCAGTTATGTTTCTCATTTGTAGTAGAAAGATTAACATTTTGTAGAAACAGACCCATAATCAGTTTGACGTTTTATTTATTTGACCAATATTCATACATTTCTACATAACCGCTTCTTCAGTTCTGTCTACTGATAAATGGTGCCATTTGTTAACTATCCCAAACAATGCCATTAAACTTCTGTGCATTCAACAGAAAAAAAATGTCCACAGTTAAAGGAACATTTTTTAATGTTATATTTGCATAAACTGTTCACCAAGACAGATTTCAGAAAAGATCACAAAATAACTGCATGAATTGTATGTATAAATAATAATAATAGTAATAAATATTCTAAATATTCATGTTTATTAAAAGTTCAATAAAAATATTATTATTACTAAAGTTCATGTGTATTATGTATATTACTGTAGTAATACTGGAATATTTACTGTACTAATGTTTAATATAATAATCATTGTATCAACAAGTGGAAATAAAATAATTTTAAACCAATTTAAGTTTCTGCATGTACATTATTTGACAGTTAAAAATAATCAGCATTGGTTCTAGTTATTAAAAAAAATTAAATAAATAAATAATATAAATTCCTATTTTTTCCCCATACATGTTTAGCCACCTCTCTGCTAACTATACTTTTGATTTCATTTCAGACTGCACAAATACTCTTTGAATTCCTGTTTATAATGGAAAACAAATTCTCTCTGTGCTTCTGTTTCTAACTCTCTCGTAACTCTCTTTAAGGTATTGGCTTAAAAAACATCTGTGAACAATGTGTTCATCTTAATTACCGTTGGAGTTCAGCAGCAAAGAGTATCATGGCAGCTTTATCACATCACTCACAGTCATGCTCTCAAACATCCCCCTGACCTTCTAAACCCTAAACCTCACATTACCTCTCCTCCATACACTGGGTTTAAATAGCTCAGTGTCTCTCTGTATCTGGTCAAAACCTCACTACTTCCTTTTAATCAGCCCGTCTCCCCCCAACCTCTTGACTTATGATCTTCCTTCCCCTGAATATTTCCAAAGCATTTTCATATTTATGGCCACATTATCTCAGGTACTCAGCTCAGAAGAGGCTTTCAGGCATGAAAAGCTGCTCATGATTTTGTAACAGATTCATGTGTGAAGTGAAAAGGCCACTCTTATGTGTTTCACCGAGTCAGATTTATTGGGTGTCGAGTTTCTATCAAATGGTTAGTTTCCTGCAGCAGGCCAGCAAAGAGTCACTTGTTCTAATCCGAAAAATTGGGATTTGAGCAGTTTTGGCTTTCCATTTTGCTTCCTCATGAAATTTCTACAAGAATATGAAAATACTTTCTGCTTCTTGATATACTTCTGCTATATGATGTAATGAAGGCCTTCAAACTCTGTAGGTTACCAGAAGAGAAGCACAAACAGTTGAGACCAGCATCTATTATGTTATCTGAAAAACCTGCCAATGCTGATTTAATATTAGCAAGCAGTTTGAATCTGTGTTGTCTTTGAATTTGGCATATGTAGCATTTATGCTTATAACTTTGAGGTTGAAAAGAACATCACACAGTGACCTTTTGGCCTAGGTGCGAATGCTGTTTGTTACATCTCTATGTCTCTGTTACGGCATCAATGATAGCTTGCGTGTAGACACACATACACACGCAAGCGCTAATGGAGCGGTCTGTCTGGGAGAATGACCTCAGCATTAGGCAGGATTAGGCGTAGTGTGGCATGGTGATTAAGAGATCTTCCTTTAATTGTATTAGTCTGTCAACAGATGTTCCACTCATTATACAAGGAGGACTGGGAGCAGAGCTTAGTAGCTGCTGTTAAGGCTTTTTCTAGTCCTGAGCAGGAACATTAGTGCTAATAGAGTCGTACCCTGCGTGTTTCGGTTGGCTGTCCTTATGCCATGGAATACTTTGTTATGTGATTGTTTTTTAATTTGAGGTCTGATAAACATCAACCTCATTGGGTACCGATTACAGTTAGGAAAAGCAGAGTGTGAGACATGGGCCAAACATTACATGTACAAATCCACAACTTTTTATAGTGTGCAGAGTGGCTCCATTGACAAATCTGCTTTTATCCGCTTTAGAGTACAATGGAATCCAAATGAGCTCAAATGACACTTAGGAGTAGATTCAAAAAGGACCTTCAGTATCCAGACAAACCACTCTATTCCTCATCTTCTGTAAGTCAGGTAGGTAGCAAGAGGAGAGGATGTGGAGAGGAAGGAGAGCTGAGGATTGCGAGAGTGGGGAGGACGAGGGGGCGATTTGAGCTTCATCAGAAGGTGAGCTGAGAGAGGAAGCAGCCAATGTGGGGAAATAAACAGAGTCTGAAGTGGCTTAGCCAGGTTTGCTAATCTACAAATCCCCTTTGTTTAGTTGGATGCTGTTAGGTGTTTAATTGGTTTTCGCATTAAGCTCTCCAGTCATGTTTTTCGTTAGAGATGCCGTCCTGTTTAAACAAGGTTTGTTTGAGGTAACTTGAAAACAAACAGATGGCTGTGGAGCTGAGAGCTTTTTTCATCCATTCTAAGCTCTAAACAAGCTACATTTTATTTCCAAATGCAGCCTATTATTTTAATTTGTTCTTGTTTTCTTGTGGGTGTGCAGACAATGCAAATCAGCATGCTAATAATGACAGTGTTTCTAATTGACAGAAGTTGCTTAGAATGTAGATGCAGAAGTTGGAGAAAAACAAATTTTGGCACATCTGGGTCTGAGTGGGATTCTTGTGTTTCCTGAGGTGTGTGTTATTATGTAGTTCCATCTTTTATCTCCCAAAGCCTTCAGCATGGAAACCATGTATAACTGATGGCCAACTGTGGATGATAGCCGCTTTCTCATTCTGAATGATACCTTTGGGCTAAAGTGGGAAAGCGTGGACATATTTTTCCATCTGCTTCCCAGTGACATCAAAGGAAAAGCCTTGGATTCTATGGCCTATATATAAAACCTGCAGGAAGACATGTGTTATTCTGGCTCTCTTCCTGTAACCTAGGGCTAATCTTGAGTGTGCTTTATTTCTCATTCTCCTTCACATTGTGTGCTTTATACTCTCTGCTCTCTGTTGAAGTGGACCCTCTGATGATGACTAAATGTCTTTGTTTTTTCTTGTGGGTCTTTCATGTTAGCTAGTTAACAAGTGTTTTGCCACTTGATTTGCTGACATTCATGGGGCATCTAGAGCTTGTGGAACATTCTCAACCTCTTTATAATGAACCATCAACTTTCTTTATCACACATTATTTGTCTACTTTCTGCGGTTCAGAAAATTTCTGATATTGTTATCAATAAACTTTATCAACAGAAGAATCTTGCTCCATTTAGTCGAAAACAGCTCACTATTAAACACTATAAAAAAAATTTTAAAAAATTCTATTGATTATAACACCTTTGACTCTAAACATTTTATTAGTCATAATAATTTAATTTCTACTTTATATGTTTCAGAGTTCTTCATCAGAAATTATTAGTGGTTGAAAATGGGCATATATTTGGCTTGAACATATTTCCATTGATCATGGTATAAATATTGGAGGGTGTACTTTATTGTTTTTTTATTATATCTGGGGTTACCTCCCCCCATCCACCAGAATCTACACCCCTGCTACTAAAGGTTGTACCAACTAGTTTACTGTTTGGTTAGTTCTGCCATTAGTCGATACGTTGTGTCTGATTTCATTTACGCTTATTCCATGTGATGACAGCAGGAGGGCAATTCCTCAGTCAGCAAACTCTGTCCTGCGTATATGCATATAAATGTTTATATGTGTATATGCATGCAAATATATTTGAATTTATGGTAAAGTGTAAATAAATTTAACACTGAATGCTTTGTGTTTGCAAAGCACGTATGACTGAAGCACACTGTAAAGCATTCTTTTTCACATTCAAGAGAGAGTGAATACGCATATGTATAGATACCATGTAAAGATTGGTCAAATGGAATTTGACATGATATGGTTTAAATGGTTTTCTTTCTAGCTTTTTATCTGTCAAAATGGCAGATATAATTTGGAATTGGCCTACAATGTACAAGTGTTTAAAATGTGGAAAATAGCGAAAATGGTAAATGTAAATGGTCTGCACTTATATTGTGCCTTTTAACCTTAACGGTATTCAAAGCTCTTTACACTGTGACACATTCACCCATTCACACACACATTCATACACCAATGGCGGCAGAGCTGCCATGCAAGGCACTAGCCTGCCATTGGGAGCAACTTGGGGTTCAGTGTCTTGCCCAAGGACACTTCGGCATGTGGAGTAGCGTGGGCCGGGAATCGAACCACCTACCCTGCGATTAGTGGCCAACCCACTCTACCACCTGAGCCACCTGACTGACTTGTTGACTATTTTTCTTGATGACTAGTCATGTGAACCTTTTAGTTGTAAAACTTGAATCTTTGACATTATTTTGAATTTACATAAAATAAAATTTTAATGCAGAACTAAGTTTTTATTTATTTATTTATTTACAGTGTGGTGGGTGGGCAATGAACAGTACATTGCTCAAAAAAAAGTCTTAACTATGTTACAGCCCAAAGATCTTCATAGCATTTATGTTTAGCAGAGTGGAGGGCAAAGCAAAATAGACTAATGTTACTAATTGAGATTTAAGTCAGAAAAAGAGTCGGCTCCGCCACGCTGCTGTTGACGGAAATACTAACCCAATCACAAATAGAAAGGGCACACAGGTTCGTTGTTTCAAAACAAAAGGGCAAGAGACATGGATACCAAAGTACAAAAATATTTTATTTATTTTAACATTAGATGAGTCAGATGGTCACTGCACATTCATTCCATCATTAAATAAGTGTATTAAAATTACTGTATGAGCACGAGCAATAGATGCATAGTTTGCAATGAGGCTTCACACACACTCAAAAGAATAGAAAAGTGTGCACATGCTAAACACAGAGAGCTGAGGCTTACCAGGAGCAGGTAGGCTAGAAGAGTGCGTCTATTCCCCCCATATAGATACACTTCACCCACAGGTGTACACTCACACACACAAAGCACAATGGTGAATCAGTTGTGAATACAAAGCACTCAGCATGTGACACCATCTAGCGGGGAACATCCAGCCCCCTACACTGGGCCCTCAGCTCCTGAGAAAAGAGAAGAAATTAACAATTACGTTGTAAATCATACACAAACCAACCAACTAACCAAACTCTCACCACCATTGAGAGGACACAGAGCTTACCAACTCAAATAAGGTTTTTAACCCACGCAAAAGAAAAGCAGGGGAAATGGAGAGAGCTGATGACAAATCACCCTGCTAAGATCAACTTTACACAAACAATATTTTGACAGGGTGGAGGGCGGGGCTGGGTCGTGATTTTACACACCCGGCCCCTTATCAGGCTAATTAAGCCTCCGAGAGGGATAAAGGCCGACTGTGTGTGGTGCGGGAGAGAGAGATCGTTCTTAATAAAAATATTGTTTTATTGTCAAGCCGGTTCTTGTCTCCTCCTTTCCATTAATGCCTTTACACTGGTGCCGAAGACCTGGGAAGGAGGAGAGATACGCCGTAGTGGAGTTCTCACCACTACTATCCACCCCAAAGGATCAGCCGCGGCCATCTACCGGGGGACGGAGGAGCCTGGCCGCCTGGAAGCGGAGGAATGGAGACCCCGACCATCCACCAAAAAACCCGGCGGGGTGTTCCATCCACCAGGTCCTGGAGGTCTGACTCCGATCCACCCAGGGAGGCACGGCTGTCATCCACTAGAGGGTGGAGTAGGTGAGCACCAGAATATGGCGTATTGGAGAACCAGCGAGTAAGTGTTTTTTCTTTATTTCTCTCTCTCTCTCTCCTCTCTCTCTCTCCCACTGCCGCTCCTCGTTGGCCTTTTCCCTCTTTTTTTAAATATTACAGAGGGCAGGCCGGGTCGTGATTTTACACACCCGGCCCCTTATCAGGCTAATCAAGCCTCTGAGAGGGATAAAGGCTGACTGCAGACGGTGGTGCGGGAGAGAGAGCGCGTTTACGGGTGGCTGTCAATCATATGTGTGTGTGTTTGTGTCTTTTTGTTTTCTTCTTAATTAAAATATTGTTTATATTGTTAAGCTGGTTCTCACCTCCTCTTTTCCATTAGTCCCTTTGCAAATATCAATATAAAATAGTTTCAAACAGAACAAAACACCGTTTCCAAACTCTGATGACATCTCGTTGGCTCAAAATATACAAATACTGAGACAAGGATCACACATGTCTCTGTGAGTCCCAAAACAGCACTTTCAGATGTTTGAATGGAAACACACCAAAAAACAAAACGGAACATAAACAAAATAGAAAAGTAAACCAAAACAGCAGCTTCGGAGTGCAGCGCTGCAGCTTCAATGCAGACAGATGCATTCTTTTGAGAAGTTTATTTCACCTATAAAAGTACAAACAATTACAAAAAGCTAAAAACGTTAAACCCGCACATGTTTTAATCACCATCATATTTAATGATTTTACATACCAAAAGTGTTTGAGCTACAGCCATAACTACTGCCACATATACGCAGGCGGTATATGGAACAGGCAGACTGAAGGAAGGCAGCCATCGGCACGCAGAGCTCGATACTAGCCTTGCTCAAACAACTGCTATCACATAAAAAGGAACTAACATTAGCACCGGGTGCCAGAGCTAAGCGGTTAGCCTGACATCAAACAACAACACATACCTTTGGAGCGGAAGCATCCAATACTGGAAAAAAAGCAGTTATTAGACATTAACACATGTCGAGGTGACACATAGCCGGCCTAATATACCCCACGAACGCACAGAGATAGGCAACCAAACACCACCTAAATCCAAGGGGGCATGATACAATAAAACATATGGAAGCGCTGTGTCTTCTCCACGCGGTATAATGCAGGTCGATTAGAGTTAAAATCTATTATGCATAAAAGGGAAAGGCAGCATTATACACAATATAAAATAAATGACAAAACCAGGGGAATACTACAAGACAATAGTCTGTCTTGCTACATATGCAAATAAGGCTCCACCATTGAAACTATTACATTGGTTTCAATCTAACCTCATATCAAACATAAAATTCAAAAAAGGTTGCGAGCGGACACAATCTTCTGCTTATGATACTGCTTCTTCTCAACTTTCCAAGCTTCCACCCACATGGGACTATAAGGTTAATTAAACCACAATGTTTGGTGTTCTTCGGCGGTGTATTAAAGCGCTTGTTTGCTAATGACCTAGACAAATGGAGAATAGATCTGACAAGGTGTTAAAGCTTTCCGAGCTCATGACAATTAGAAACCTTGTGTGCTGTTTGTGAGAGCACAGGTGATGTATCATCCTGAGCATCCCACTACTGTGGCCAGTGTGTAATTTGGTTGGTTCCAATTAACTTGCATGCCATGCTCTACTGACTACTGACAGTCCACTTTCTCCTTCATTGACACCCTGGCCTTTGCTTTCATCAGAGTTTGTGTGAGCAGAGCTATTTGGATAGATCTGAACTAACCAGAATCTGGCTCCTAGTTAATAATAAATCAATCAATAAAATGGGAAATGTATAATCAACTGATTAACTGCAAATATTTTCAGTTGCATTTTTTTTATGTTTATTATTTGTCAGCCAGTGCAGCAGACAACTTATATGGATTTGTATCCCTTAAAAGTGGTTTGTGTTAATAAAGCTCTGTTTGAAAGTTTACATTCAAAATTCAGTTAATAGCTAAATTGTTTCCCCTAGACAGCAGTGAGAGCAAATTGAGTGTTTTGCATAAGAATCCTGCATCTTATTTTTTTCTCCTGAGAAAAAGACCCCAGTAATGCCACATGTCTACTCTTGACTTTCAGAAGAGATCACAACAATGTCACAAACTGTGTTGCAATTAAACACTGCAATAAAGTAAAAACATTTTTTTATATATATATAAACTCAAATTCTTCCAAAGCCAAATTATCTGAGACTGTCTGTCCCCATTCATTTTGTAGCCCTGCATTCTTATGTCAGAAATAGAGTGCAAAAAATAGAGAAAAGTAAAAATCCCAATGATTTTCTGGGAAACTCACAGATAATCACAGCCAATAAAGTGTGCAAAAAAGCTTGACCACTCACTCCCATGTCACACTGTGAATAATGCATTCGATTCATACTTCCTACCCTCTAAACCATTTAGATATTTGCATTTCTCTGAATGTTTTGCAATACAGTTTTTTTTTAATTATTAGTTTTACATTTTCCATAATTTTATTTGATTTTTATTTGGTGGCTAAGGCTGTGCTAGCTCCATTAGTACTGTTAACGCATGCTTCATGAGATTTCATTCTCTAATGAAATACCTCTTTGCAAATTCTTGCATTGCTTTAAAGCAAAGTTTATAAAGTTGTGATTCACCTTGAAGCTGGATGATTTTGTTCATAGCTTCAAATGCTTTTATGAAATCCCTTTAGAAAAAAAAAACAAATATGAATGGGGAAACATACTTCTGGACGCAAAACAGCTAAAAAAAAGAGGGTGATTGCTGTTGTGTAGTATGGTCACATTTGTGTCAAAGTTGAGAAATAAATAAACACATAATTGAGAAATCTGCTGAACTGTGACATAGCAACTTCTGACCAATAATTTTCCTTTTTGTGCATGATAAGAAAATAAATGTGAACTACTTTAGAAAAAAAAATAAATAAAAAAAATCAGATATACCTATCTAATGTCATAAATTCTCCTCTCCTCTTTTTTTTTTGCCCACTTTCTCTACAGCTTCTTGGAAGACTGCTTTTTTTTTTTTTACCAAATAATTAGTCTTAAGCTCTTAGGTTGGAAATTTTTTGACACCCTAACTTACATTCACACAATCACAATGTTAATCAACATCTCCTCCGAGTCCTTAATTGGCCTTATAGACATCTATTTTCTACAGAGCTGCAGTGAATATATACGAATAGCACACTATTTCTACATAGCATATTAATACATTAGCAGTTTTTGATTAATAAATTATCAACTATAAACTGTGACTTTACAAATACTGTATACTGTGCAGTTATTATAAAGTGTTACCAAATATATTATTCTTGACAATATTTTGTCATTTTCCATTAAAACTTCCAAAAACTAAAATTATAGAAAACAATTTCACTTGTTTTATATATACAATATAATTTATATACACAAATCTGCCAGTGATGTTTGTAATGATCTGGCCATGGAGATGGTGTTAGGATCTATGTACAGGGAGTTTATAAAAAGAGACACAAGCAAACAATCCAAAACAACAGGCAGAGAGACATAGTTGCAAGCAGGCAGATAAATCCAATAAACCAAATAGACAGTCCAACCAGGAAGGTCACATGGAAAGAAGGAGAAATACAGTTTTTAGCAGGAAGCTATAATCGGTAAGTAACTGGGTTTATTTGACGTAAAATTCTGAATAGACCCACATACCTTGGACTGAGCTTCCTGCAGGGTAGCTGCAGATTGAGATCCCTTGTGGACAACCAGACCCTCTGTCCAGGCTGATAGTTGGGGTGAGGGTGCCTCTGCCGGTCAGCCTAAAAGTGTTGAGCACAGACCGCTCGCTATGGACATGTGCGCTGTACCTCACCCTCTCGCCTAATCCAATCATCCACTGCTGGCACAGTCAGGGAACATCGGGGTTGGTAGCCCAGCAAGCATTGGAAGGGGGTTAGTTCCATAGAGGTATAAGTGTGGGAATTCTGTGCGTATTTGGCCCAGGGCAAGAAGTTTATCCACTTTTCCTGTTCACGACTACAGTAGCTCCGAAGATATCTGCCAATCTCATAGTTTAAACATTCCACCTGTCTATTGGCTTGGGGGTGATAGCCTGAGGTGAGACTCACATTGATGTCCAGTTGCTTACAGAACGCCTGCCAAACTCGGGACGTGAATTGTTAAACTCGATCGGACATGATGCCTTCTGGTAATCCATAGACTCTGAATACTTGGTATAAGTAATATACCAGAAATAGAGTGCTAGCAGTTTCCATAGCTGTGGGTAAACCCTTGAGAGGAAAAAGTCTACATGATTTTGAGAACCAGTCAATAATTACCAGTATGGTGGTGTATCCGTTGGAGCTTGGCATGTCAGTAACGAAATCGATGGACAGGTGGGACCATGGTCTTTGGGGTATTGGCAGTGGTTGGAGTAATCCTGAGGGCAGTTCCTTGGTAGTAGGATTGATCCAGGATGAGGTTGGATGTGGGGTGGATCTGTGGAAAGTGCATCTGCTTTGCTATCCTTGATGCCAGTGCGGTATTTTATGTTAAAATTTAACCTGGTGAAGAACCATCGGGCTTGACGTGGATTCAGTCACTTCAAGGTTCGTGTGATCAGTGATAACTTGGAAAGGGTGGACGCCAGTGACTCTAACCAATGCTCTAACCAGTGTGACACTCTTTGAGTGCTGCCTCCATGGAAAGTAATTCCTTGTTCCTCACATCATAGTCTCATTCAGCATAATACAAATTTCTGGAGAAAAGGGTAAATCTTGCCTTGGTACCATTACATTGTGAAGGGACTGCTCCAATCCCACAATCATAAACTTCATCGGAATATTGGGGTTGGGGTGTTTCAGTATAGGAGCGGTCATGAAACTTGACTTGAGGGTGATGAAGGCTTGGTATGTGGCATCGTTCCATGGGAACTTCTTGGGTTTTCCCTTAAGCAATGACATGAGTGGTGCTGCAATGATACTGTAGTTTCTGATGAAGCGGCGGTAGAAATTGGCAAAGCCCAGAAATTGCTGTAGTTCTTTGATTGTGGAAGGATGAGGCCTTTAGGTAACTGATGTGATTTTACAGATATCAGCTACCAAAGTGTAGAAATAGATATTGTAACCTGGGTACGTGGTATAGGAGATATGAAACTCACATTTCTCTGGCTTTACAAATAGCTGGATATCCTGGAGACGTGATAGGACTGTTCTTACATGCTGGATATGTTGGGGGCGTTAGCAAGTCCATATGGCATGACCAGATATTCATAGAGCCCCTCTGGTGGTGATGAATGCATTTTTCCACTCATCTCCTCTGATTCTGATGAGGTTATAAGCACTTCTTAGATTGAGCCTAGTATAAATCTCAGCCTCACGGAGTTGTTCAAGAGCTAAAGGTACAAGTGGCAGTTGTAAGGTGACAGAGTTCAGGCTTCGATATTCGATACATGGACGTAGACCGCCATCCTTTTTCTCCATGAAGAAAAAAACTTGCAGCTGCTGGAGAGGTGGAGGGAAAGATGTAAACGGAGACAAGGACTTCCTCTATGTAAGTTTCCATAGCTAGGGTCTCATGTCATGACAATGGATAACCCTTGCTTCTCGGTGGAGCTATATTAGGCAGAAGTTAATAGCACAGTCCATGGACGGTGAGGAGGAAGTTGATTAGCTTTGATTTTACTAAAAACTTCATTGAATTCTGCATACTCCTTGGGAATCATGGTTACTGTTAATTCAGGGATTGCAATGCTGGTGGTAAGACAAGGCATGGAGACAGCAATATGGAGACAATGACCATGACAGAAACTTGACCATTTTGTGAGCTCACCCTGGTTCCAGGATATAGAAGGAGTGTGGATGGCCAGCCAAGGATGACCCTGGATAAGAGCATGATTGGGTGAGTGTATGACATACATTTAATTGTTCTCCACATGAAATATTCCAATCTTGATGGTTATGGGAACAGTATGTTGGGTTATACTAGTACCAATGGGAGCGTTGTCAACTGTGGTGATATTAATCATTGGATTGCATTGAATGGTGGGAATATTGAGTTCTTGTTCGATCTCTTGATTTATGAGATTTACAGCAGCCCCAAACTCCACTAAAGCTGTAACACATTTTATATGATCACCAATGGAGACCTCTACAGCAACAGAAAACTTTGAACAGCTTGATTTCTTGTGTGGACATGCAGCATTGATGTGTCCTGGTTCACCACAGTAATAGCAAAGGTCGAGGTTGGCGTTCCTCCATATAAACATGGGAGTAAACAACTTGCATAGGTTCGGGTGATACAGTGGATGCCTGTGCCTATACTTAGACTGTAGACTTAGAAGCGGAGTGAAACTGGGGCCGTGGAGCTTTACGAAGCAGGTTATCCACCTTGATAGACATGGTAATGTATTCAGACAAAGTAGAACCCTCACCCTTGCATGTCAGTTTAGCCTTAAGTACTTGGTGTAGCCACTCGTGGAAAACAGTTTTCAGAGTGACATTGTTCCACCCACTTTGAGCCGCTAGCGTCCTGAACAGAATTGCATAGTCTGCATGGAAGCAGCTGAACAGAGATATCATGACTACCCTCTGGATACTCGAAGACTTCATGGATCTGTTGAACGAAGTAGTCTGGATTTGAGGATCCTTGTCCCAAACAGTGGTGGCCTAATCGAGTGCTTTACCTGTAAGCAGAGCCATCATAAAAGGTACATTTCTTGGTGTCTTGATTAAATGATTCAGGTTGATTAGAGAAATAAACTTTACACTGTCATAAACAACCGGCATTTATTAGCAGAACCATTAAACTTATCAGGAAGAGCCTTACTGGTTTAGCATGGGGAGCTGGCAGTGAGAGAATGTAGTGAGTCAAACATTCTTTGGTGGATCGTAGGTTGTTCAGCTGGTCTTGATAACCCTTTTAAAACCTTGCACTGGTGTGCAAATGCAGCCTGGAGCTGTGCGACTTCTACTGGATCCATGGAAGGCAAAGCATTCTGTAATGAACTAGCCATGGAGGTATTAGGATTTAAGTTTATTAAAAGAGACACAAGCAAACAATCCAAAACAGCAGGCAGAGAGACATAATCGTAAAGCATGCAGATAAATCCAATAAACCAAATATATAGTCCAACCAGGCAAACAAAACAAAGGGTTATCCAAAAAGCAGCAAATCCAGAAAAACAGGCAATGGTCATAACATGAATAAATAGACAATTGAAATGGAAAAATGCTCAGTAAGGCAGGGTAAAATGACAATACTTCACACAGAACAATGGAACTGCATGGCTATATATATATATACATGTAAACAGGATATGAGCAGTGAAGAAATGGGTGAAGATCAGTATTCGGGAGAGGGCTCCCTCTGGTGGTTGGTAGGATGGGTAACAATCTCAGATGTTACAACATTAGACAAAAATATAGTTATATACAAGACACATTATAAGACAAAAAAATATTTAAAAAGGCTATTAAAATCTATTTTAAGAATTAATTTAAGCACTGAATGATTTTTTTTTTTCATATGTAAAATACTTTTTATCTCAAAACAAGTCATATTATCGTACAGAGTTTTTCTCCAGAAGTAACTACATCTTGTTAAAAGGTTGTTTAGATATTTTTACTGGAAATCAAGACTATAATGACTGAATAAGGAAAGTTTTTTTTTTTTTTTTTTCCTCTCGGTGTAGGGAATAGCACTACTCTGATTGGCCCATCTCGAATATTGGATATCGAACTTCTTAAACAATCTTGTTAGGTTTGAAGTAACATTGCTAATCATCCTGAGAGTGCAGAGTAACTTTGTTTGCCCATATCTCGATGTGACATCTTTCTGAGGATTGCTCTTAAAGGCCATCGAAGCAAAAAATATCTACTTTAAGCTGCTTTATTTTAGCACTCTTCCAAGGTACATGTAAAGCGGTGTATACTCCATGAGCATACCTTTGCAAATCCCCCTTTTTTGGCTTGTGCTTAACTTGCTTTGAATAAAACTTAAGATGACATCAGACGGCCGTGAACATCAAACAACCAAGGGGAGGTTTGAAGTACTGTATATGAGTATGTGTGTGAGTTTTAGATAGTGACTATGTGTCTCTGTAAATGTCACTTTAAAGTGTGTATGTAGAATCCTGCAGTTTTTGCCCCCCGTTGTGAGAGGTGATTACAGTCTATCAGTCACACCAACCCTGCCTTCAAAACCAAGGTGCACAAATACGCTGTCGTCATAGCAACAGGGCTAAAAATTTTCAATGAGAAATGCAGTGGATTTATCAATGATGGCCTCATTCCAGGTATTCAAGCAGGGTTAGGCCATCAGAAAAGACATGGTGTTTTAAAGAGGCACAGAGATATTCAGATTTAATTACCACCCTGTTGCCGTGATGTCACTTCTTTTTGTAGCACTGATAAATGACATTTACATAGAGCAGGACCTTGTCCCATATTTAGTCTTCAAGACTTTAGTGGATCTATGCATGGCATAACCGACCAAAAGGACGGAGTTAAGCGGTATAGTATGTCCAATCAGTTACACAAGATAATTGCATACTTCAGGTGATGTCCTTATCTAGGAACTAGAAATGACACTTCATAGCGAACCTGTTGACCCTTTTCTTCTATTTCCTCAAATGGTTCCATAGAGCTGCTCATCTGGCCAGAGGTTAATGGTATTGGTAATTTTGCAAAGGACTTCATTGTAATGTCTTCTTCAGAGTCTTACACATGCAAAACATGATAATACGCATTATATTCTTTGCATGTTCTGTTGACATTTTACAAAAATGGTCAGTTATGGGTTCAAGTGATATTTATTTACTTATTTTTGTTTTGACTTTAATTACTTTTCTACTAGGGTTGTGCAAGGTTTGCCAGTGCTGTCAGTATGTATGGAGGAACCTTCTTTTGACTCCTTTGAGTCTTGGAAGAAATTGATAAGCTGAACTCAATAGAAGAGTTAATTACACTCCAGTGGAAATGCTCCTTTTTTGAAAACAAACACAGCTCTGTTTTCATTAATGTGTTTTTTTGTCTCCATAAATTTGAAGCAGCTGTAGGTTGACAATGATAGCTGCTGAATCCATCATTAATATGTTTATGCTGGAGTTTCTCTGATGATTGCCACAATTTCAAAACGCAAAATTAAGCTATTAGCGGAGTCTGTTTGTGTCTGTATTTTTCATAATAACGCGCATTTCAAATTAAACAACACATTGCCATTTGTATAATTGGAATACTGAGCTGAATTAGTAATTTGTTTAAATTGCCCTTTCTTGATGTACTCTTAGGTAATGCTTGCCTGGAGCATACCAATCTCTCAGTATGTTAATGAGTTGCACAAGGAACATGTTAAATATGTAGACTCCTCATTTGCATACAAATTCAATTAATCCAGCTGAAGGGGAAAAAAAGAGAAACAAATCTTTTGATTGATGTTTTTGTGCAAGTACAATGAAATACACAGAATGTGAATTGACTGAGGGCAATATATCTCAGTGGAATCATTGCTTCGCTTTGATTATCATACAGGAGGTCCATAACAAAAACTCTCGCTCTCTGAATGTCCAAGGAGTAAAATGTCAGGTTAATCAACAACATCATAACTCATAAAGTTTGTAACACATTTCTGGTGTATAACAGTCTGTTAGCATCAGTGTGGGATGTTGGCGAGTCCTTTTCTACAATTTAACGACTTGCTTCGAGTGCATAGTCCAATTAAGGATAATTGGGACATACAAACCTGTGCATATCAATGAAGGCAGAGCGGGTGAACTACAGTGGAATGTCATGTCGGTGCATGGGTGTCTGATGTTAGTGTGGCAGCAGCGCAAATATACGGGGCCCTGCCTCTCCCAACATTTACATATTAGACAATTAACCAAATCGATTTCTGGTGCCTATGATGAGAGGTGATGGCATAAGCTGCTCTTTCTCCACTGAGGGTTGGACAGTCTGGCTCTCCATCAAAGATGTCACAAAGAATGCTGAAGCTTCATTAGCATGCTGCTAATTAGATGGTCACATGCACCCACAAATTAACATATATACTATCTTTTGTTGACACCCTCCAAAGCTATGCATTGTCTATCTAAAATCTCCTTAATTTGCATGATTGAGATATTAATGGGTTTAATTGGCTTGAAATGTCCTTGCACCCACTTTTATTCAAGGCTAAGGACCACTGATGACTGTTTTGATCTGGAACATTCTCTCGCATTAAAATGGCTTTTTCCTTTAAGCTTATAGATAAAGTCCTTGAAGAACATCTCTCTGGATATATAATTAAATTATATAAATATAATTTCTCCAGATATTTCGATTATGCATTCAGAGTGTGCCCTCCATGTGATGTCCATGTTTGTAAGTAGCTGGTAACATTTAGCAGACACTTTTATTCAAAGTGACATACAATACACTTATTACACAGACAATCCCTCTAGAGCAACCTGCAGGAAGTGTCCCATCACCTCAAAGACCATAGGCAGTGAAACTTTATTGCATACCACATCTAGGGCAGGCCCGCCCGACGCCCATTAGGGGGAAATAGAGGACAGATTTCAGGGGTCCAGCCACTGAGAGGGGCCCAAGAGAGATAGATCAACATCCCTGATGACAGCCAGAGATCGCCCACCGGAGATGACGGGTGCGCGTTGTTCTCAACAAATAACACTTTTGACTAACAGCATAAAGTCCAGTCCACTTTTTAGATTATTCTTGACAAGAGAGACTGTTCACACTGTGAATTCGGCAACAATAGACATACATTTTTGCTGCTGAAATCTGTCTGTGCTTGCCGAAATTGGAACCACTATCCACAGTGGACAAATCTGGAAGTGTAGTTGAACGTATGGGCATGTGTGAGCTCCAGTTTCCAGGTGAAATGTCCACAGAGTGGCACTATTTTTTGTTGTAATTGATGTAATGGATTCAAAAGGAATGCACGTTTTACTAAATCAACCCCTTAACCCAAACCTAAACCTAACCATCAGTGAGTAAACATTTGGCAAAAATGCAACATCTGAATCTTGCTCACCATTGTTTGTGTGACCATTGTTACCAGAAAATGTGTTCCCAGGCTGCCTTCCCCTAAAACTTGCCCTGGGAATAGAGGCCGCAACAGAAGCCACGTATTGGACCATTTTTTTGGACATTCCACATCCTTCACATAGCCCCATTTACTGCATGGGCGCCAGCTCCCTCTTTATTTTGGAAATGAATTGCCCCTTGGACACTTTATTCCCCTTTTTGAACATTTTATGTTAATTATTATTTAAAATAAACACCTCTCTGAGGCCTGGCACCCACACACACTGTGTCTTTCACTTGCGCACACCGCCCCACATTGTAATCATGTTGGCCAAGAACCACCCACTTAGACAGGTAGTGATGTCTGATTGGCATGTGAAGTGACCAACCACAGTTAACTATGTTTTTACATGCATTTTTGTAAACTTGCAAACACAACTTTATTTCCAGGTGGACTGGTGCACCCTGTGAATGGACTTTGGCAGTATACAGCTCGAGTCATTACAGGACAAGACAGCTAGGTGAGGCTTACTTGCCTAAATGCAAGACCCCCAGAATACAATTCCAATGACAGAACTATACAGGTTCATTTGCTATGATACAGTATGTGGCCAATAGTTTGTGAACACCATGTGCTTGTTGAACATTTAATTTAAAAACTGTAGGCCTCTATACTGCCTTTGCTGCATTAACAGCTTCCACTCTTCTGGGAAGGCTTTTCACTATATGTTAGTATACTTTATGTAGTAACATGGCTCCAGGGATTATTACCCATTCAGACACAAAAGCATTAAAAGTCAAGCACTGATGTTGGGTGATGGAGTCAATTCACAGTTGGCTTTCCATTTCACCCCAAAGATGTTCAATATGGTTCAGGTCTGGGCTTTTTGCAGGCAAGTCAAGATCTTCCACACCAGATGCAGTAAACTAATTATTTTTTGACATCACTTTATACACAGTGGCATTATCATGCTGGGATAGAAAAATAGAATGGTACTGTAATAGCATTGAGATTTGTCTTCACTGGAAGTAATGGAGTAACATACTCGTTGATGAGAAGTTGGTGTCCACATACTTTTGGCCATATATTGTGTATATGTTCAACATCAATTTGGCCAGCTGGCACTGGCCAAATTGATTCCCTAATCAGAGATGTGAGGCGATTATCAGACGTGACTTGAACTGCGAGTCGATCATCTGTGTTCAGCAACTGCTATTGGGTCCTTGAATAACATATAACATGCAAGGATGGGCAGCCAGTGGAGTTTCTGGTGTCCCCTAGTGTAAGAAGATGCCCTCCCTGGGGAGTTGATGCCCTACGCAAACTGCGTAATACTGTGGCTGCACTGGTAGTACTCATTATGCTGTGTATCCGATTAAGAGACTCTCATATTTTGGAAACTAGCTTCACTCTTCAGTTCACAAGTTGAGACTCAGGCTGCCTTCCAGTACTGTTGAGTCATGGGATAAAGTATAGTGGGTGGGTGTGTGAAATTAGTTCTCAAGGGCTCTGAGCAGACACCCCAGATTTTCTGAGAAAGTCAGAGACACTGCAGAAAAGTGGAGTTATCCTTGGCTCAGTCTTTTTGTCTGTTTGACATCCTCCTCTCCCTCACTGAGAATGATGGGGGTGTTTTTTCTCAAAGTGCTGAGGAATAAGATTCATGGAGTTCAGTTCACTTTTAAACATGCAGTATATTACAGCTCACACGCTCTCATAATTCAATATGATTATTTATAAATGTAAGAGTTCTCAGTTGCCTATATTTTTGGTTGTTTTCTTTAATAATCCACAGTTCATGTTTCAGTACATCATCCATGATTTCCAAGGCTGTGTGAAAATTGCAAACTTTAAGAAGTTAAAATGAAATATAATCTCAAGCAATTAACTCTTTTAGTCATTTTGGATCTTGACAGCCACAATCCCCAATTACTTTCAAGATATGTTAAGCAATGAAGTTAAATAAATAAGTGTTCCATGGAAGAGGGAAAGTCATATGGGTTTACAATAACATGAAAGCAAAATAATTCATTTTTAGTTTAGCTTTCCCTTTAAATAAGCAGAAAGATTTCTTAAGTATGAAACAAATGTGTTCTAGCATCTCCTTATGCTGAGTGGCCACAAACTAAGACCAAAATGATGAGAAGTTAGGCAACCCTTGTTCCCCATCTTTCGCTCACTCGATGTTGTGTCAGTGTGTACAGTTATAAAAGGAGGGAATCGTGCATCTGTACATTCAGATTTTTTCTTCGGAACCGAGCAGCGAGCTGAGATCTCTTCTGTTCCACTCACCTCTGCAGAGTGTTTGCTGTTCAATCTACAGCACATATCAGCGGCTTTCTCCTTCTCTGCATGCCAGTGCAGCTTTGCCCCTGGGCGCTTTGACACCGCTTCTGAAAGAGAATATTTCTCTAAAAGAGCACACACAGCAGGTGTGAACATCCTTTTCAGGGCGCGTCTTTTTAAAGATGGCCTTCCACCTCTATGTAGTTCTTGTCGATATCTCTCTGATCCTGACGGTCATAGATGCTGCCTCATGTGTCTGGGCCGCGATTACACTGAGGCGGCGTTTGTGGATGGTTCTTGTTCTCACTGCGAGATCTTAACCATGGCAACTTTGCGGTTATGAGGCCATTTCTCAAATCATGCCTCGTCACCATTTCAGCTCGAGCCGTGCTCTGTCTGCTCGCTGAGGGTGTCCTCCTGCAGCTTCCAAACGTCAGGCAGCTCTGCCTCAACCTGGGCCCAGCTCTCAGCCCCAGCATTGAGTGCCCCGCAGGAAGCATACGCCCCCTGTCTCTCAGACATCCTCGAGGACCCGGAAGGCTCCTGAGATGGATGACCCAGGGAACAAGATGTTTGCTAAGGAGCTGGTAAACAGACCAGTCTGTCCCCCGGTGGAGAGCCGGGAGGAGAATCTTCATTAAAATGTTTTTTCTTTGCCACAACCCCTTCGGACTGCGGTACCCACCCATCTCAATAATAGTGAAATTTCCTCTTTCCCTGGGCCGTTTGCATGGCAACCCCATGGCACACTCTAGCAGTCCTGGCACCGCAGATGTGGACCTATCGCCTCATGACTGCTGCCCCCGGCTGGCCGGTTCTGATGAGTCCAGAGGACGCCTACACAGGACCTCCTCCTCAGTCACTAACTCACCCCCTGCTGGGTGTGCGGAGCTAGGTAAGTGCCTCGGGATGCGCCTTCGCCTCCCAACGCCACACTATCTGCTCCGCCCCGCTGCAAAGACTCGCCAGGTACGTCAAAACGATTGTCCTCTTAGTGCCCCTCGCACGGAGCTTGGATGCGTGGCACTCATTTTCCAACCCATCGCGCTGTTTAACCAGGACCATCCAACTTGGCTACGCGATTCAGTTCACCAGGCCCCGCCCCCTTTCGGTGGCATCCACTTTACCTCGGTGCACGGCGAAGACACCAACACCCTGCATGTGGAGATCGTGACTTCAACGTACCCAAGAAAGATGCCGGCTTACGACCTATCGTGGACTTGCGAGTTTTCAACAGGGCCTTACACAAACTCCAGTTAAAAATGCTCACGCAAAGACACATTCTAACTTGCGTCTGGCATCAAGATTTGTTCGCAGCGGTAGACCTGAAGGACGTGTACTTCCACGCCCCTAACTTGCCTCGACAAAGACCCTTCCTACGGTTCGCATTTGACGGCCAGGCATATTAGTACAAAGTTCCTGTCCCATCGCGTCTTCACAAAGGTCGCAGAGGCAGTCCTTGCCCCACTAAGGTAAGTGGGCATTCGCATACTCAATTATATTGACGACTGGTTCATCCTAGCCCACTCTCGAGTCACTATGCGCCCACAGGGACCAGGTGCTCAGGTATTTCAGCCATCTAGGTCTTCAGGTCAACTGAGAAAAGAGCAAGCTCACCCTGGTAAAGAGCATCTCTTTTCTCGGCATAGAGTTAGATGAATGTGCTCAGTCGGTGCTGAAATGCCTCACCTTATTCAAGCCAGGCACAGCGGTCCCTCTAAAAAAAATTACAGAGGCATATAGCATCCTCCATGGTGGTCATGCTACTGGGGTTGATGCATCTAGCTTCACACTCGAGTCCCGAGATGGGCATGGCGCCACGGCACGTACTGTGTTATCATCATCCCTGCCTGCCACCAGACTTTCAACCCCTGGACAGACCTCTGTTTTCTGCGGACAGAAGTCCCCATACAGCAGGTGTCCCAATGCGTTCTGATCACCACAGACGCCTCCAAACAGGGTTGGCACATCAACTGCCAAGAGTTGCTGGCTGTAATCCTTGCCATGCGGAGGTTTTTCCCACTAATACGGGACAAGCACATCTTGATCTGATCAGACAGCACAGTTATGATAGCATACATAAATCATCAAGGCGCCATCTCTTCCTTTGGAGCCAGCAATGACTCAGGTCGTTGTGCGCCACTCACATCCCGGGCAACCGCAACACAGAAGCGGACACTCTGTTGCGACAAGGTATGCTCAGTGGAGAGTGGAGGCTCCACCCCTAGGTGGTCCAACAGATTTTTTTCCCACTGGGTCATTGATGCCACCGCTTTGGCCAATCACACCCAGCCCGTGTCCGCCCCCTTGCGTGTTCGAGCACACTTGACAAGAAGTGTGCCATCCTCGTGGGCACTGACCAACAACACCTCACTAGCAGACATATGCAGAGCAGCGGGCTGGGCAACACCCAATACATTTTAAAAGATTGAACAATCTCAGGGTTGAGTCAGTCTCATCCTGTGATCTCTCAGGTCTGAGCACGTAGTACTCGGGAATGCGGAATGTCTGACCAAGTGTTCCACTTGCACATAGCGCCTTTCCCCATCCACTGAGGTGATTACGTGCGCTCTTTCCCCCAGCAGAGTTGACTAGTTTGTGCTCCCTGGATGTCCTTCCTCCCTAGCCCTCTGGTCCGTGAATTCAGCGGATGAATTCCCTGACCAGACCCACTACGGGTACTAAAATGTCTCTTTACTGGAATAGGTGCTCCACAGGATGGGACCTTGGGGATTAATCCCCCTGTGTGAATTTTCCACGGCACTGTGGGTGGACCCGCGTCTCCCTTGGACAGTCCCCGCTGCCCCAGTCGCCGTGTTTGTAGCAACTCCTCCCTCCATATGTGACCAGAAAACCCATGTGACGTATTTCGCCACTCTTTACCTCCCCCCAGCCTGGGCAGCTGGTGGTCTTCACGGGGTCTTTTCCCCCTCAAAGAATAGGAGTTGGAAAAGAATGCCTTCCCCAATGCATGTGATAGTGTTAAGATGGCCCCATCCACTTTAACTCTATTCAAGAAACATAGAGAGAGAAAATGTATGGCTGGCGCATGCTTGGCACGTCGCTTTGTTCCCTCCTTCGGTGTGCCTGGAGCCTAAAAAGTTTAGTCTGACGCAGCCTGTCACTTTGGCTCACAACTTCCTGCCCACACCTGCATCAGTAGCGCACGTACGTGCTCGGCGTGATTGAATAGGGACCCCTAGTGTCGCTTTGCTCGACACAACGTCGAAGTGAGCGACAGATGGGGAACATCTAGGTTACTGTTGTAACCTCCGTTCCCTAATGGAGGCAACGAGACATTGTGTCCCCCTGGCCACGATGCTGAACCGAGCCACTGCTATGTCCGAACCTTATTTTCGGCTCCTCAGTGCAAAACCTGAATGGTCAGACACATGATTCCCTGCTTTTATACCCATATGTCCGGGGGAGGGACATGCAAATTCTGTCTGTCAATTTCTCATTGGCCTTTTCTCAAGTTTATAAGTAACCAAGGCCTTCAAAGAAGTCCCCTAGTGTCGCTTCACTCAACAAAAGTCTTGTTCCCTCCATCAGGGAACGGAGGTTACAACAGTAACCTAGACGTTTTAGCACCCAAATCTCTCTCATCCACATGATAATCACATCTTGTCCAAATCTCAGGGTTGTCCTAGGAAGTATGCCTGTAATGTAATCTACTGAAGTATGAAGTCTGGCATTGTGTCACAGGGAAAATCAAAGTCTGCGATTCAGTTATGGATTGTAAGTCTTACAAAGGCTGAATAGTGATCAGAGAAAACCTATCAATAGTTTCATTCACATCTCCTTAATAAACTGTGATAATGTATTAGGAGAGAATTTACGGGAAATCTATGTTGTTCAGTAGCACAATAATGAACAACAATTAATTGTGGCATATTTTGTAAGCCTTTTAATATCTAATGTCACCTAACAAAAGAGCATACATAATTTCCCAAACCATCTTCCATTGTCCCAAACAAATTGTCCCAACCCCAAACTCACTAAACTGGTTGTGGATGGCAGAGAGCCATCTCTAACTTTTCTGATTGGCTAATGTGTAGGCTGTGGCCAAATTTTGTGTGGTATTCCAAAAAATTGCTTACAGCAGCTTTGAGTCAAATATCCAACGTCTGAGTGATGACATGCATATCCTGTCATTCCATGGACATTCCTTGGATTAAACCATTTCCTTTTCCTCCTTTTCTCTTCCTTCAGTCGGAACAAACTTTTCTCCTCCAGAGGCCTTACCTCATCTTTTTATTCCAACCATCCTTCAAAGTCTCTTTATTTTTTCTTTCTTTTTCATTTACATCCTGCCCTCCTTCTCTTTATTGTCTGTCTTTTCCTGTTGGCTCGGGAGCGAGCACTAAGGGCTGGTTTGAATTAGGATTACATCTGCATGTGGATGCCTGTACTCTGCTTTGAAATATAGCGTATGTACAGTACAGTGTATTACATATAGACCTCATGACCCCTATTACCTATAGATCAAGTCAAGTCAGGAATTTCCTGGCTAGCATAATCATGCACATAACTCTGAGAATCAAGTCTCAAAGGGAGCTGCTTTGCACTTTGGTGTGAGATCCATACAACCTGACCTTCTAAAATTTTTATCGATCTCGCCTTTACTGTGTGAAGTCAGCGAACTTGTTTCCTAATTCCAAATTCTGCAACTATTCCTTCTTTTTGCATCACTGAATCAATCTTTCTTTGACTCTGTGTGTGTTTTTTTTCTTAGGAGTGCTGCATTAGTTTGAGTGTGCATAGAGTACAGGCGGATTTAGGCATGGGCAATATGGGCAGCCTTCCCGGGGCAGCATCTTGCTGGGTGGCGGAACTTAAAGAATCTAAAATATAAAATGAAATGAAAATTCAGTCATTATTTATCCACTCACCTTCATGTCATTCCAAACCCATATGCTGTTTTTTCTTCTTCACATATTTTTTTAAATTTAACAACTGCACTGTTCATAGAATGTTAAATGGACAAACAAGTACCACAGATGTTGTCCATATGACTCCCACTCTATATACCAGGTCTTCTGAAGTGAACCACAATTTAAGTCATTATTCACTGATAATCTTCCCCTCGAATGAGCTTTTGAAGAAATACTCCTGGTTCAATACAAGTTAAGCTCAATTGACAGCATTTGTGGCATAATATTGATAACCACAAATTTTAATTTCGAGTTGTCTCTCCTTTTCTTTAAAAAAAATAAAGTGAGGCACTTACAATGGAAGTGAATGGGGGCCAATTTTTTACATTAAAATACTAACTTTTTTAAATTATACCTACAGGACATTATGTAAACATGATTTTAGTGTGATAAAATCACTTACTAACCTTATCTGTGTAAAGCTATAGCCAATTTTACAACTCCGCTACCACGACAATGTAATGTACTTGCAGTTTTAACAGAATAATTAATGTAAGTGCTTTTATAAAATTATAAACTTCACATTTAGATTTTTTTCTCCAGAAATTGGCCACATTCACATCACCATAGTAAGTGTCTCACTGTAATACAGATTTTTGCTGTTTTTTAAATAAAGGGAGGGATGAGCGGAAATGCATTCATGTGTTAATCAACATTTCGCCACAAATGCTGTCGATTGAGCTTAACTTGTACTGAACCTGGAAAATTCCTTTAATTTTTTCCAATGGGACATACACCATGTCCTAACCAGACGTGATGCCACGACATGCGATATTAGGTATCTTTTCCATGTTAAACAGATTTTTTTCCTAACCAGCCGCAACACACTATGAGCGACAGTGACAGGGCTTTCTATTTTTGATTGGTTTCAGTTTATGTGGCTCGCGCCAGGCAGCACAGTCAACAAATGTGTCTGAAATGATTATTTTAAAAGTATATTAAAGCCAGCATCTCACTAGACAGTTCAGAACAACTTGATTTTGGCCGAAGGTGTCACACACCTACCGAATGTTGTGCTTGAGGTCTCATTCTCTTCATGTGGAGCTCTGTCAACACAAACACTAGTTCAGAATGACAGTGGGGAGACATACCAGCTCATTCTGATTTTCTCTCTGCTTCCATGTCACGTGGAGATCGGCGAAATAACAACAGGAGTACCACGTGAAAAGTAATTTTCCCTGTGTATGTGTGTGATTGTGTGTTTATGCCCTCAGGGCTTGCCGTAATATTAGAGGATTAGAGTAATATTTTATTGTCAATTATCCTCATTTTAGTGTATGTATATCATGGTGTCACGACGCGCCTGTTACAAGACAGACAGATTGCTTGTCGCTGGAATCTTATCACGTCGCGTGTGTTTAGGACAAGGTAGTAGAATTCAATATTTCTGAAGAATCTCCATTCAGCCCTTTTTCATAGAGGTGGTCACGTACGTCAAGCTTCAAAAAGGACAAAAATATACCATAAAAGTATCATAAATGTAGTCCATACGACCAGTGTTGCCAGTGTGTGACCTAATTACAAAGTAATTAGTTACAGTAAAGAAATAAAAATCAGATTACAGTTACTGACTTTCAATTAATTACTTTTAAGTACATTACTTGGGTTAAACATTTCTTTTTTTAAATTTGTGTTGCCCTTTTCTCCCAATTTGGAATGCCCAATTCCCACTACTTAGAAGGTCCTCATGGTGGTGCGGTTACTCACCTCAATCCAGGCACTGCATGAGTTGCCTCCACTTCTGAGACCATCAATCCTTGCGTCTTATCATGTGGCTTACTCTGCATGACACCGCAGAGACTCACAGCATGGGAGGTTCGTGCTACTCTCCGCTATCCACGCACAACTTACCATGATTTAAACAAGTTGTATGGACTACTTTTATGGTGTTTTGTTTTTGTCCCTTGTGGAGCTTGACAGAACTGTCACTGTATGGAAAGAGCCATGTGAATATTGTTTCCATGAAAAAAAACGAAATAACAGCATGCTGTATGTATTTGGAAAGAGATGGTAATGTGTAAATTATGACATTTTCAATTTTGTGTGAACTATTCCAAGCATAGTCAGTCTTCATCTTATGGGTGAATGTGTTTCTTTGATCAGTATGTATGAATTTATTGTTTATGTTGGCATTCAGACAGGAATGAACAACAAATTCAAAAGTAGGAAGAACAATCTGCACAGTTAGTCACCATCTGAAGAGGAAGTGTTACTGCAGTTTACAGAAAAGCTTGTGTGGAAGCTTCCACACAGCAAGTGTGTTTAAAGATTTAGATTAGAATGTACATTAAGGATCTGGTTCGTTATGTTTTGTTACAGTACGCTATTAAATTTGTTCATTTATTCTTGTTTGTAACATGTAAATCCTCTGAGATGACTAACATTCTCCTCTCACAATGGTGGAGGGCTTTTAACTGGTTTTCCAAAGGCTTTTAACACATTAGGGCTACGCGTTTTCCCTTATATTGAGCTCATTTGCATACTTAATTAGACAGTTTTATTAAATGCATTTCCACAAAGGAATATCAGTTAAAAATCCCACACAAACTCAGAGGCGATGGATGCCTGCATGAGAAAGCACATTAATTATCACAATCTCCTCTTGAGAATGGTGACTGGAATGATGGCCTGGCCCTTCACTCCATTTTGGCTCGATTAACTGTGCAAATGTAACGTCAACTTTTAAACGTGTTAAAGAGTGAAATTAGCCATCAGCCCCATGGCTAAGTGATGCTGACATCCCGTAATTATGTCCACGACAGAGAAAATTAATCAGACGAACATCCACAGAAACATATTTAAACATCTGTCAGACACTTTGGCAACACATGATGGACAATTCTTGTGCTGTGTCCTTACCCCTCTCCATCAGGCATTTGTTTTTCTGCTTGAATATTTGATCACTTGCATTTGTGAAATATATCTCTACAGCTGTAATGACTGTCTGATCAGAAACAAAAGGACTACATCCAATGGACTATACATGATAATACGTGACACATGAACATACATTTATATTTAGGGCTGATTGAGGGCAAAAACATGATTTTATAATAGATCTTAAACATTTAACATTGTTGTACATTATTAGGCTGTGCATACACATATGCGAGAACATGGTCAACCCATGTGGAATCCAAACACAGTCAAGATCTCCTTCACACATTTCAGACTGGACAAAGTGTTAATTGCTGTGAAGCTATAACTTTGACACGCTCACAGCCTGTTTTGAGTCATTTAAACAAAACTTCCTCATTTGCAGAGATTATTAGTGCTTGAAAATGTTTAACGAGTTAACCACCTCAATCGCCACCTCCAATTTCTCCCCAAGGTGTCTGGCTGTTATTGCATTACAGCCTATGCATTTATTTACTGCCTCTGGTTGTTTGAATGCAACTATTATAGATGTCACAACTGAAAAGTTTTTCCTAATTACATGTGAAAAGTAATGTATGCAATTAACAAGATAACCGTTAGACCAAAAATGAAGGTGACAATTATTTAATCTTGTAAAAAGGGGTAATGGTGTAGAGTAGTCTCTCCCTGAGGTACAGTATAGAGTCTCACAGAGAATTACCGAAGCTCTTTGTGGATGCTTGAGTCTAGGTAGATCGTAATGCATACCTTTCTAAGCGTTTTATCTTATAGCTGAAGTGTGTCATTTCTGCACAGCTAACATTACCAAACGGAACTGCAAAAAGAAATATTGTTTTCAAACAGCTTTACAGATTACTCCCCCCAGTTCTTAAGTCCAACTCACTGACTCAGTGTTTCAGTTATAGCTGTTCTCAAGATAAAGGAATATTCTGGGTTCAATACAAGTTAAGGTCAATCGACAGGATTTGTGGCGTAATGTTGATTACCATAAAAATTAATTCAGACTCGTCCCTCTTTTTCTTAAAAAAAAAAAAAAAAAAGCAAAAAGCTAAAATTGTGGTTACAGTGATGTACTTACATTTGAAGTGAATGGGACCAATTATTTGGAGGGTTTAAAGGCAGAAATTTGAAGCTTGCAATTGTTTAAAAGCAATAAAATGAATTCTTCTGTTAAAAGTAATGTGTTATTTGAGCTGTAAAGTTGTTAAAATCATATTTTTTTTTACAGTGGTTTTAGGGTTTGTTAACATCGTTATGGAAATTAAGTTGTAAAATTAGCTATAACTTTACACAAAAAAGGTTAGTCAGCGATTTTATCACACTTACTGTAAATAATGTTAACACACATTGTTTTTCTTGCGGCTATGCTTTTGGAAAAAGTACGTATTTTGATGTTCAAAAATTGGCCCCATTTACTTCCATTGCAAGTGCCTCACTGGAAAGTCGAAATTAAAATTTGTGGTAATCAATATTATGCCAGAAAGGCTGTCCATTGAGCTTAACTTGTACTGAACAAGGAGTATTCCTTTAAAAGCTCACTGGAGGGGAAGATTATCAGTGAATAATGACTTAAATTGTGGTTCACTTCAGAAGACCTGGTATATTGAGTGGAAGTCATATGGACAACATCTGTGGTAGTTGTTTGTCCATTTAACATTCTATGAACAGTGCAGTTGTTAAACGGAAAAGAATTGTGTGAAGAAAAAAACAGTATGATTTTTTAAATAATGACTGGATTTTCATTTCATTGTATTTTTAGATCCTTTAAGTGGATCAAATTATTTGGGGCATCTTTGAATCAACTAGTGCACAATGACTTGAGTTTTGTCCTCTGCATAACCCTTATGTGGCACTTAACAGTCAGATGTGTATTCATGTGGTCTTGTTACGTAACTCTTAGTGGTAACTTTGTATATCATCAAAACACTGTATCTTGTAATTTTCATAATTTACTGTTGTGGTCTTCATTACTCAACGCCTCCATTTAGTTACACAGGAAGAACCTCTTTCTTTTAACCAGTTTGAAGTGACTTATGAGCTTTTAAAGGGAGTGAGTAATGTTTTGTGCTGGGAGTAATTTCAAAAGATGTGGCTGACAATCTCTTTAATCGACTTTGTTACACAAAGAGTCTCTTAAATAAAATGTCTCCTTATCCCGAGCTTACCTGTTGGAGATGAGACATGTCAAGATATGCTGCTTTGAAAAACCGGGGGTATGGCTTTGCTGTGGTCTCTTAGACATTGAGCAGGCACATGTGTGGTTCATGTATATGTGCATATGTGTGGGAATATTTCAGCCTTTGAATGTCTCTTGGCAAGGCTCTGTAATGTTGGCCTGGACTCCCACATAGGATCAGATCACAGGAAAGTTATGGGTGGCAGATCGCAGACATACAGATGTACACAAAGGAAGAGGAAAGAAGTTTTCAATGCTCGGTGGCAATAGACCCCATTGGGATCTGTTCTAAGTGTATTAGCACTGCATGAGTATGAATGAGTAAAACTCAAACAAAATGTATCCTTTATACTTGTGTGATGTTGCTCTGTTTATGGTCTGTGGATCAAGTGTTTATTATGCCATAGATCACCAAGATGAAATAAATAGAGACAAATTATTGATGTTACTGTTACTATTTTCTATATATTAGAAAAGTGTAAGGTTGTCAAAACTATAAAATAACACATAGCATTTTTTTAATGTAAATAATATTTAATATAAATACAATATTAATATCAATTCAAATAAAATAAAAAGAATGATTAAAGTAATAAAGTAAAATATTAATTAAATTAAATACTGAAAGAAATATGTATTTTGAAAAGAAATTAATTTGCAGGTACAATAAAAATACTATATAAAATACAAAATTTTTAAAAGTACAATACTAGATAAAAATAAAATAACAGAAATAACACAATTAAAGTAAATAAATAAAAATAATAAATAAAATAAAATAATACAAAAATAAAAATACAATTAAAATAAAATGCCAAATAAATACAATGTATTTGTTTTAAAGATATTAATTTGTATGTACAATTGAAAATACTAAATAACTTCCATTTTGTAAAGAAACTCATAATAGGCACAATTCTCATTTGTCTTCATGTCTATAATAATTTCAAGGATAAGCAGTTAGATTAGCATTTAGATCAGAAGTTTTGGAGAAAAATGTATCTAGTCAAAACTGTTCAAACTTTTGACTGGTTTTGTGTATCAGCTAGTGTAAATCACCATCAGACCATTGATGATAACATAACGAAATAGTCATTTATGTCTTTGAACCTCTCTGCCAATCAAAACAGATCTCTCATGACTAAATCAGAGTGTTTTTAAATCCCAGAAGAGCTGCACTGTCAGAAGATTTGTTCTGCACAGAGCGTGTGTTGTCAAGTGTTTATCCATGTTATTGTGTTTTTATACACCTTTTGCCCACCTGGTGGTGAGATTTTTAACAGCCCTGACTTTTCCCCCTCTCTGTGTATGAGGGCATCGATGTGGTGGGTCCATATAACCCTCGATTATGAAATCTATCCGTGCTGAGCGAAGCCTCAGAGTGGGGACCAAAGGGTTTGATTGGGAAAAATGGGGAATTGTGTATATGTCCTGTATTCTGAGACCGTGGCCCGTTTAACATGTATACATCTAATGTGTGTGTTTGTTTCTCTTGACATGCAAAACTCCCACATTCAGCTACAGAACAAACAAACTGCCAAGAAAGCTGTCAGTGAGCAGGATCTTTTCTGGAGTTACATATCAGATTGCAACTTCCTTTTAACCCAGATCTCCCCATCTGAAATGCTGTTTAATAAAAATAGGCCAAAGACTTTAATTGCCGTTGAAGGTGGATTGGAGCAGATTTATGTGTTTATATGTGTATTTAAAGATTTTTCATTTGAATAGCCAAAGGAATTCATCCCTAAAATAAGCAGTCCTATCGGTGAAGATCGTATTTTTATAAAGCGACACATTTTTCACAGTCTGAGCTCATTTTTATCCTATTGTTTTGGTTACGTCACACTTTTGCTTCCTGGCAAATATATTAAATCCAGCCACCCACGCTAAACAAAAATAGCACTTTTTCATTCTCAGTCTCATGTTAATAAGTCTCTCTTTTTAATCTTTCCCTCTACGTGCAAACACTTTCCAGTTCTCTGCTCTATCACCCACAGAGGGGTCTATCCAATCCATTTTACCCATCTGCCAATCTCAATTTAAGTGATCAGCTCTCATCTCCTCAACCCTCTAACTGTGTCCAATCAGTTATATTCTCTAATCAGTCCTTTACTGTCATCACTGAAAATCTGTGAGCAATCCGCCTCTTTTAATGCAGCCTGTAAAATCAGAAATGGGATTTAACTGAGATAATATACTCTGGAGGTTACGAAGGCATTATTCATGGAGCGAATGCGTTTACCCCTCAGCCACTGCAGTGGTACACTTGTTCATTGAGTAAGGTTATGTTTGCAGTAGTACACAACCATACTATTTATACAGTATGTATAATGTGTGCAGTATGCACATTTTCTGTATGCATGAGATAGTTGGACACTTATAACATTTACCAAAATTTGCAATATACAACAGAGCGCACTGTGTGGAATCCTGTTCAACTTGACGTTACGTTTCAGTGTAAAAATGAACCAGGATTTGTTTACGTCTCCTTGAATCTTTTTTATTTTTTTTTATTTTCAATGGAAAATAACTTTTATTTCCAAATAATAACTGGTCACCACTCATTTAATTAAACACAAAATGTAATGTGATCATATACCAACAACATTGCTTACCACTGTTTTAAAAGTTTATTTTTGCAAAATGGATATTAATTTTTCAAAAATTTTGAAAAAGTTTTCAGCTTATTTCCCATAATAGCACTAGGTAGTGATGTATGTGTTTAAAGCTCAGAAAAGAACAAAAAACACTATAAAACTCTCATAAATTAAATTGAGATGGCTCGGGCACTATATCCCCAGTCTTCTGAAGCCATACAAACACATTGTGCAGTGAACAGAACAAAATATAGGTTGTTATTTACTCTCAAATCAATTTATAAAAAAAACAAAACACTAATGATACCATGACATTTGGTAATGAGGCACAATGAGAACTTATTATGTTTTATCATTAGGTAAATAATGACATAATTTACATTTTTGGTTCTACTATTACTTAAAGCAGAGGTTATTTGCACTAAGTGCAAATAGTGTTAGAAATTATTTGCACCCCATTACAAATAAAGTGGGAGACACCATTTGTTCTTGTAAATGGAAATGTGTTTATTGTTCATTGTGTGAATTCAGAGTCCCACAGACAGGTGCTTTTTACATCTAGTGCAAATAGTCACTCTGTTGTTTAAAATATTATACATTTTATACTTCACGGAATGCTTAATTCTGAAGAAAGTCTGAGATATGTGATGTCCACTCCTTTTTAGATAACATACCACTCAGATGTCTTAATAATAAGGATTACCTGCATTTTTATTATGCCAAATTTGCCTTTAAATTAGATAAAGATCTCGCTCCATGTGATATGCACCACCAGTATTCTAGTTTAATGCATGTTTCTGAGCATGTGTCATAAACAGTACCTGTGTGTGAGATCCTGTTGATACTGTGAAGGTGTTTTGGCGAATCATCACAAGGTCTCAGCTCTATGGCAACCCCCAGGCCCTGGATGTTATGTTCTTAAGGAGGTTGATTGTTAAATTTAATTGACACATCCAACTGGCTGCTAATCTTCATTTGTTTCACAGTCAGACAATTAAGCTCATTGTTAAATAGCACTGTATAAATAATACATACGGACAACTCTTCCATTCTCTCTATCACAATGGCTTTATCGCCGGCAAATGCACTCTGTAAATCAACTAGAATGTTTGTGCACAAAGCCTTGTTGGATAAAACATTCCTTATTCTAACACTTTTACTGACCCATAAAGCTTCAGGGGCCATTCCAGAACAAATTACCCAGCAGAATGCGAACGCTAAATATAAGACACAGATATCCATTGCGTTCTGCTCCCCTTGATTTAGGATTATTTGCATTCTGCTTGGCTTGACAAAGAGTCCATTCAAATTGTTTATGGAATCATCATGGTCGTTCCTTACGGGAGAAAGACCGTAATAAAACCAGAGCACCACCGTTTCAGTGTTAGCCATATGTGAAATATGTAGATCCCTGAATCCTGTGGCATATCACCACACTGGAGAAATTGGAAATTGGAATAATAATGTTCAGCAATTTTAAAGGGCTGAAATTAGATTATTAATCTTTCTTTAAACTGTGTGTGTCATGTGTGGCAAAATGGACAACTTGCAAATTTCCAAACTTAGCATTTGTTGTGAAAATTGTTGGTGGAGGAGGTTTGTGTGAGTTTCTTGATAAGAGACTGTAGCTTTCAGTGGGAGCCACTGGTAACTTTATGGGGGATTTTTGTCAAAGTGGTTTCTCTGTTTGGATTGGATCTATTTTTAAACTCTTTTGGGCTTTTGGGTGGAGTTTGCTCAGGAACTATGGGCAAGAGTTCAATGTCTGACAGATAGAACACCTCACATCACACTGGAGAAGAGAAAAAGAGGGAGTTAGTGAGTGATGGGAAGTGAATGAATGAGTGACATAGCAATGATGTGTCTGAATGAGTGAGTGGATGAATTAATTAATGAATATTCAGTGAGAATGAGTGAGTGGATGAATGATCGAATGAAAGACCTAAAGTGTATGAGTGAGTAAGCGAATCAGTGAGTGATTGACCAAATCAGTAAGATTGAGTGAATATATGGTTAAGAAAATGAGTGAATGATTGATTAAATTAGTAAAATATTGAACCAATGATAGAATGAATGATAGAGTGAATGGGTGATTATGCATGAGTGAGCAAGTGATTTGTGAAAATGAGTAAGAGTGAATGAAAGAGTGAGCAAATATGTGAACATTTGGGCAAGTTGGTGAATTAATTATTGGGTAAATGAGTAACTGAATGATTGGTTAAGTGAGTGAGTGAGTGAGTGAATCAGTGAAAGTGAGTATGAGTGAATAAATGGTCAAGCAAATGAGTGAAAATGTATGAGCGATCAAATTAGTGAAATATCAAATTGGTGAATGACAGAGTGAGTGAGTGAGTGAATAAATAAGTGAAAGAGTGAGTGAGTGAATGGTTGAGCAAATAAGTTAAAGTGAATGAGTAAGCAAGCCAATTAAAAATGAATGTTAGCGTGTATAGGCAATTATGAGTGAGTGAATGCTTGACAAAGTGAGTGAATTAGTGAAAGTGAGTGACTGACTGACTGACTGAGAAAGTTGTCATTGAGTTGTCGTGATTGAGCAAATTATTAAAATAATTATTAAGTAAATGGTAGATTTGGTAAATGGTGAGTGAGTGATTGAGAAAGTGAGTGAGTGAATTAAAGAGAGAGATGGAACTCAGGGGAAAGGACCACATCAGCAAGTGGTCAGAAGCTAATCTTTTTGGCCCAAATCAAACTCCAGTGGAAAAACAAACATAAACACATGATGTCATAATACTGACATGATAAACTTCCATGTCATGCCATTTTTTTATTGTATTTAACATGACATCATACCTACCAAACCCATAATTTACAACAACCCTTCCAACACAACAAGGCCACATTTAAAACACACCTCTACTAAATATAGAGCCTATCTGCATAAAATAGTGTACAGAAGTGCAGCGTAGAAGTTTTTTATTTCTGAAGTCTTGGCTTGCATTGTTGTTGACTTTGTCTATTTTCACAGTGGCCTGTATTTCCAGTAGAGGAGTATTTATAGGTGCTGTACCAAGAATATGCCATGTGTAAACCATAAATAATTAGAGCTACTTTCCTCACCACCGTCTCCAACAAAGCAGTCTTTATTAAAACCATTACCACCACGTTCAGCTTCACTGCATCCCAATCCCACAAACCTCAGCCTCTACCCTGGCAGACAGGTTACAAGTGGGCCCTGACACGGGTGGGGGACCTTATTGGGAATCAACTGGAAAAACACTAAGGCTAAATTCTTCTTACGAATACCTTTCTTCTGAATGATAAAAACCATATGTTTGGTCAAAATGGTATTTCTCTTAGTGATGTGTCTGGATTTTCCCTGTTAATATAAGGAGTATGTGAAATGGGTTGTTTTGACACTGTGTTATAGCCGGAGACATTTAGATAAGGGTTGAGGAAGACAGTTTTAGTGAGTTTAGGCTGAGGTTGCGTATGTGTATGTGTGGTATCTCACAGGCAGGAGAGAGAGGGATGTTGTAAGGTCAGTGCAGGACACACAGCTGTATTAGTGAGCAGAGGCTTACAGTGTTATGACAGGAGCAACTGGGGTCAGAGCAGGACAGTGTCAACTGTATATTTTTCTTTTTTGATTGGTTGTGATTGTGCATATTCTAAATTTCCATTCCCTACACTTTTCTTTTCAATATGAAAATGCTTTAAATGTAAACATTTTCTTTCTGCATTATCTGATTTCCTCATATACAAGGTTAAACATGCATTACTGTTGGCATTTTTACTTATGCAGGTCAGGAAATTGTGTAGAGGGTTCAATTAGTATGTTGCTGACTGCTTGCAAAGAATGTTTCCTGCTTTTTTCTTTTTAATAAAAGAAACCCTCACCCTGCTCTAAACTATTCATAAAACAACAAGGACATATTTTCAATTAATAAAATTTGCCTTGTGACTTTACAATAGGGAAAATAAGAAACCAGACTATGAGTATGGTCAATAATAATAATACAAAAAATCCAATTACACCCCATAATCAGAGGTACATTTTTCATAAAGAAATTGACTTTTCAGGACCATTTCTAGTTTCTGCTTAATCAAATTATTGTCATGACAATTAAGAATGGCCTCCCAAATCTCATTGCCATAATGCTAATGAAAACAGTAAAAAAAAAGACTTATGTTTTTATTATTATTATTATAATTTATTATTATTATTTAAATCGGCCAATTAAAGGTGGTTCAGCAAATACTACCATGATGTATTAATACCAGAGTTGGATGTATTCCAAATATAAATTAATTAGTTACTGTAATCCAATGATTTTAATATCCAAAAAAGTAGTGTAATGCATTACTTTTTAAATTCTAGTAATCATATTACAGTAAATTACTTTCAAATAGGTTAATTACTATTGAGTACATTACTTGGGTTACACATTTCTGAAATATATTTATGTAGAATTTAAAACAATAAATACGTGTTCATGTGACAGTTGAACTGAATGGCACATGCCCATTAAAAAGTAATTGTAAGAGAGAAATGTGTAGTGCTGCTGAGTGTATGACTTGTGTGCGACAATGAACAAGGGGGATTATTTTGAATTTGTTATTGTTTTTTGTTAGTTTGAAACAAAACAAATAATTCTGTACAAAGTGTATTAACAAGTAGATTAAAATTATACCTTGTAATCACTAATGTAGTAATTATTAAATTACTGTGGATTACATTTAGAGTAACTTTCCCAACACTGATTAGGCCTGGCTCATACCTTACAATGTAATACAATCTCTTTTTTTTTTTTCCCATACAAATCTTTCCATATTTTTAAAGCATCTAATTTCTTCTTTCTTTTGGGACTAAATATGACCCAGATATGTTCTTGGCAGGTTTCATGAGATTCACCCACATATATCCCATCATATTTGCCTGCACACATTTTCATAACAGATTCATCTATATGTTCAGTAAGTCGGCAAAATATGCTTGTTAACCACTTCTAGTCGGAGACCTCATCTGCAGCTTTCGTGCAGGCTTAAGCATTCAAAGCAGAAAGAGCAACAAATGTGGCCAGCCGATTAAACTGTCATTATGTGTACCTGCCATGAACTGGCAAAGGTGCCAGGAGAAAGGTGTGCCACCTGGTGTAACTTGCCAGAAATGCCCTGTCATGGAGAAAAGCCTAGTGGCTTGCTGTCACATCCGTGCCCTGCTGTTTAAATTAGAAGACAACCATGTGCACGCATGTGTGCCTGTCAGTCTAAATAGCCTCTTTCTTCTGCTTCCAGTCTTGTATGTGAGGGGCTATGTGTGTCTGCGTGTGTAAGCATACGGTGTTAAAATTGTGTTTGGCTCCAACACAGCCGTGACTTTTGGCAGGGATGTGCCTTACACCACCAGCGCATGTGGCCCTGTGTGTGTGAGAGAGAGAGAAGAAAGGGAAAGGGAAATTTCTCACAACCAATGCTACTGCTCCCTCCTGGCCAGCCCAGTCAGTGCACTCTGCTCCAATAACTCTGCCCAAGAAAGTCTGTAACACCAGGAGAGAGAAATCTGTTTGCATTCACATTGATCGCAATGGTAGTTGCTCGGTTGGCACAGGATCCCTGAAAGTATGTGATTTGAAATCAGCCATTTTTGAGCCAATCACCTGAGCCATAAATGCCATGTGACTTATCACGCTGAAGTCTCAAAATATGACACCATGACAGCATTGATTGGATGATGGCAACACAAGAACACATACAGACCCATGCCATTCATTGGTGATTGTCCTAAACTGTGAAAGGAAGCAGACCCTGCTTTCATAATTTTACGAGCCCTCCAAAAGAAAATACAAAAAAATTATAATAATATAAATAATAAAATTAAAGAATACAATATTGGCGATTCATCTTAAGGATACAGAATTATGAAAAGTGCTGTTCTTCACTTTTTTGTTCTTTGTTTATTTTTGTATGATTTGGTATAGTGTTTGGTCATTGTAAAATTTGTTGAGAAAAGATGAGAACTTGGTACTACTGTATAATATAATTCAATGTATGAAATGTAAAGCTACTTGTCAGAATACATAATTATGAATGGCCACCAATGGAGAAAAATGCTTTTGGGTCAAAAAACATTATAGTTACAGCATCTACCGGCTAACTGGCTTATACTAACTAACCAAACATTGACCCCTTGGATCTGCCTCCCACTCTTAAGCTTTTACAGTTATACCAAGGGTTTGACTAGGTGTAGACTCAGGCGACTGTATTTACCGTATGGCTGTCAGAGAGCTGGGAAACCTTCCCGCTGAGCTCTCACCTGGTCATAACCCTGTCCTAACCCTTTCACAACCCTCTCGACAGCCTTGCAGATGGTGATGAAAATGGGGGTTAAAACCTAGAGGCCACATCACAGCATCCTATCCACTAACCTCCTTTGCATCCCCCCACCAAAGACAGAATGTCCTTGCATTATCATTCTATCCAGTACAGAGGGATGTGATGGATCGGTGATGTGAAAACCAGACCTTAGTCACAAATGCACTTCAAAGATTGGGAAAATAAGTATTTGTAGAGAAGATGGTTTGGAGAATATAGATCAGCACTTATCCAAATTAACTCAAATGCAGCTCTGAATTACATGAAAATGTAGCACACATGCTGTAAATGTGAATGAGGGTTGGGTCAAAGGGATACAATACTGGCTCCTGGGAGAGACTCAGGATGTAAGGAAGGCTTAAACACCAAGGTTGATCCACATCACATAGGTGAGTGAGTGTAAGGAAACTCTGAATGGTGGGTGCGATACTTCTGCAAGCCACAAAACATAAAGCTAAGATCATAAAAATACATCACAAGCTACAGAACATGCTCAGCCACTTTTACAATGCCCTTTATTTGTTTAAAAATGATTTGTGGAATTTAAAAATGACTGTGTAAAAATTAGAGATGTCAAAGTTAATGCATTAACACAAGTAATCAATTAAAAAGGTTTTACATGTAAATTTTTCATAATCGTGATTGTTTACCGTTACTAAAGAATAAACCAGGTTAAACACTTGTTGTAATTGGGTAGAATATTTGTGATGTGACCAACCGGTGTCATAACACTGACGCTCACACCCCAACAAACACAAAACAGCAATTCGGTGTCAATGTTTAAGTTATAGATTTATAACTTAATTGTACAAAACAAGCCAAGATTGGACTTGTGACAGAAATAAAGTACTTTGCAATTTAATTACCATAGAAGCACGTCAAATATTAAATATCACCAAAATGATGGAACGTTGTCTGCAGCGCTTTTCATGTGGAGTTCAAAGCAGCACTTAATGCTTGCATTCACACACAGAAGTATATATAGAATAAAATTGTAGGACTTTCAAAATCTGTGATTAATCACAATTAACTATGAAATATTTGTGATTTACGATAAATTCTAATTGACTGACAGCACAAGTATAAATACTTTATCCTATCCCATGCTGCCCATAGTAATGTGGAGAAACAACTTTTTCAACAATATAAAACATAGATTTGAGTTACAGTGAATGGAAACGCTGATAAAGACTAAACAAACAAATACTTGGAATACTGTTTGATTTGGAAAGACTTACTTAAATACAGGATTTGATCCTGACACTAGTCATCACACAGTTAGCATGTCTGAGAAGATTTCTCAAGTTGGTTATTGCATTTCTTACTTGCCCCAGTTGATTTTTAACTAAATTAATTCAGAACTGTCTTTCACATCTCATTAGCAAGAGACAAATTCTTGTCAGTTGCTGGTCTGTAATGCGTGCAATTACCTCAGCTCAGAGAGAGAGGAAAATTGATTGATTAAAATCAATTGGAGCAAATGAAAAAAAAAAGTTTGGCACCAATTATTCACCCTAGCTGTGCAAAAAAGGGAAAAGCTCATAGTGTTTCTATGGAATGGATGGTTTGAGGAGGGGCCATACTGGGTAATACGTGATGCAAGCTACTTGAAATCTCGACTTGTATCCAACTGGCTGATTCTGCATGGCCACCTCCATTCACACAAATCCTAACTGGATTCTGACAGTTTAAAGCAATGGGAAAATCTCCTTTTCTAAAGAGCATCCAGCATTTGATCCAGAGGCCATTTAGCCTATTAATGTGATTCATGACTGAGGTGGTTAAGATTTGCTCTCACAGGATGGACTTAATGAATGGCCTGTTAGTTGGAATAGAGATAAAGTGTCAGCATTTACAAATTAAGAGACAACATATATAACCAAGGATTAAAAACCAAGAGCTTGTACCTGGGGAATGCCTTTGACACATGACGAAGTTTGATTAATAATGATAATATTTGTAGATTTATTTCTTTTTTATGTGGAAGTGACTATAAGCACTAGGTGTAAATAGCACCTGCCATACAGCATGGCTATTTGCACCTCAACAGTCTGGTGGAAACACAGAAATTAAAGACAAACTGCACTCTCAAGTGTCACTGCAATGGCAGAGTGTGTAAAGATGGTGTGGATGTGTATTTTTTGGGTCCGATTCCACCTTTTGTCCCACTTTTCCCTCTCCTGCTTCCTGTCTCCACTCTTAATATTTCCTTTCATACTACTTATAATAATAAATAAAAAATTATAGAAAAGTTGATTTTCTCTCAGAGATTTGGTCACGTTGATGGTCTGGGATTGAGAGAAAGGTTTGATCCGGGTAATATTAACCATGGTTTTACTATAATAATAGTATGTAACCATGTATTTTGGAGGAAGACATAGTTTTAATACAATTAACCATGGTTATTTTTTGTTAATTAAGGTTAGGGTGGGGGGTTGGTGTAGGGTGTTTGTGGGAACATACACCTGTGGAACGGTCGTTGATATACTAATAGCTTACAGACGGTAGGCAATTAAGTTATAAAAACACCAAAAGAAAGATGCCCAGGGTCCCTGCTCATCTGCGTGAACGTGCCTTAGGCATGCTTCATGGAGGCATGAGGACTGCAGATGTGGCCAGGGCAAAAAATTGCACTGTCTTTACTGTGAGACACCTAAGACAGTGCTACAGAGAGACAGGAAGGACAGCTGATCATCCTCACAGTGGCAGACCATGTGTAACAACAACTGCACAGGATCGATATATCCGAATATCACACCTGCAGGACAGGTACAGTAGGAAGGCAACAATAACTGCCCAAGTTACACCAAGAACACACAATCCCTCCATCAGTGCTCAGACTGTCTGCAGTAGTCTGAGAGAGGCTGGACTGAGGGCTTGTAGGCCTGTTGTAAAGCTGGGCACAAACCCACTTTCTCTGGACCTGACAGGACTGGCAAAAAGTGCTCTTCACCGATGAGTCACGTTTTTTTCTCACCAGGGCTGATGGTCTGACTCATGTTTATCGTCGAAGGAATGAACGTTACACCAAGGCATGTACTCCTGAGCAGGAGCGATTTGGTGTTACAGCATCATCAGACTGAGCTTGTTGTCATTGCAGGCAATGTCAACGCTGTGTGTTACAGGGAAGACTCCCTCATATGGTATTTTCCTGAAGGCTCATCCTGACATGACACTCCAGCATGACAATGTCAGCAGCCATACTGCTCGTTCTGTGCATGATTTCCTGAAAGACAGGAAAGACAGTGTTCTGCCATGGTCAGCGAAGAGCCCAGATCGCAATCCCATTGAGCAAGTCTGGAACCTGTTGGATCAGAGCGTGAGGGCTAGGGCCATTCCCCCTAGAAATGTCCAGGAACTTGCAAGTGCCCTGGTGGAAGAGTGGGGAAACATCTCACAGCAAGAACAGGCAAATCTGGCGCTGTCCATGAGGAGGAGATGGCCACACCAGATACTGACTAGTACTTTTGATTTTGACCCCCCCACCTATTTCTGTTAGTCACATGTCTGTGAATCTTGTTAATTTTTTGTCTTCGTTGTTGAATCTTTCATACAAAATATGTGAATATGTGAACATATATGAATATGTTCATACAAATATATGTACATGTTAACTTTTCTGAAAAGAAAAGCAGTTGAAATTGAGTGAAAAAAAAAGTTTGGAATAATGTACAGATTTTGCTGTTGCAGAAGGAAATTGGTACTTTAATTCACCAAAGTGGCATTCAACTGAGCATAAAGTATAGTCAGGACGTTACTGATGTAAAAAACAGCACCATCAATATTTTTTAGGCAGGCCCCATTTCCAGCAGCCATCAATACCTTATCCTTGAGTAATCATGCTAAATTGCTAAATTGGTATTAGAAAATAACTTGCCATTATATCAATCACTGCTGAAAGTTATTTGGTTCATTAAATTAAGCTTATTGTCTTTGTGTTTGTTTTTGAGATGCAACAGTATGCAATAGACTGACATGTCATAAGGTCAAAATTTGGTCAAAAATGGCAAAAAAAAAGAAGAAAACTTTCTCTAGAAAATAATCAGTCAATTGTTGTTTTGAGGAATGAAGGCTGAAGATTTCATACAATGATGTATACACTGCAGTCTTCAAAGACAAAGGACAACTGTCTCTAACAAAGAGATGTGCAAGAGGATAAGTACATCAAGAGTTTGAGAAATAGACGCCTCACATGTCCTCAGCTGACAGCTTCATTGAATTCTACCCGCTCAACACCAGTTTCATGTACAACAGTAAAGAGAAGACTCAGGGGTGCAGGCCTTATGGGAAGAATTGCAAAGAAAAAGCCTCTTTTAAAACAGAAAAAAAGAAGAAACTTTTAGAGTGAGCAAAGTAACACAGACATTGGACAATATATAATATGAAAGTGTTATGGATATTAACCCCATTGAACTTTTGTGTTCAGCTGGACTGTAAGGTGTGTGAGAAGGGCCAGACAAGACAGCCAAATCTATGACAAGTGCTACAGGAAGTGTGGGGTGACCATCTGACCTGACAGAGCTTCCCCAAATCCAGGTGTGTAAAGTTTGTCACATCATACCTAAAAAGACTTCGCTGCCAAAGATGCTTCAACTAAGTACTGAGTTAAAGGTCCAAAAACTTATGTCAGCGATATTTCTTTGTTTTTTTTATTATTATTTTTTATTATAAAGTTATCAAAATCTGGGTTTTGCTTTGTCAATATGGGGCATGGAGTGTAGATTGATGTGGACAAAAAAAATATTTAAAGTGTTTAGCTGCAACATAACAAAATGTAAAAAAAATAAAGGGTCTGAATACTTTATGAATGATCTGTGTGTGTGTGTGTGTGTGTGTGTGTGTATATATATATGGCCTTTTCCCGTGTATTAATAGGAACGTTTTATAGTGAAAATAGAAAATGATGTGTAGAAGATGGGTGAACAGGATCATGGAATAATGCAAGCCCAATTTGAATGTGTGTCACCCAGATTACCACCATACATCAATATAGACATTAGTCCTGATTTAAACCTAACTGTATCATAATTCGACTAAATCCATACATAGTATGCATGTATTGTGTATATATTGTACATTGAACTAAAGTACAAACACAATCCAAAATTCACAATGCATATTGCTCCACTGTTTCCTACATAATTCTGTTTTTGCAACATATGAACAACCAGTCAGGAACAATACTGATTTAAGTTTCCACAAACCTTAACTGCACAAAAACAATTCTTGCCTCATTTCATGTCAGACATCACTAGATTTGGCAACTTTGGTCCCCCCTGAACATTTTGCCGCTGAAATACTTTAAAAGAGGCATCCTGTATTGGACGTCATCATTTTGAAATATGGGATGACCCTGCATCCCATATTACAGGACAGTTTGCAACCCTTCAAGTAGTCAGACTGATTCAAACCAATAACTTGCATGTTTGATCGATATAACTGAAACACTTATAAGAGTCATGAAGAGTTATTCATGAAGCAAACTGCTCTAGTTGAATTGTTTTCTTGTTGTGAGCAGTCAGATAAACAAGGCAATAAAAGAACACCACTTCATCACATTTAGTTCATTCTTAAAATTATAACTTGGGTAAAATATAATTTCTTTTGCCATGACACTGTATGTTCCCACTAAAAACAATAGCATTTTTGAGAAGCCAGACTACTAAAATGCATCAATATACAGTACTTGCTACAGTAGTATGATCTAACGTTAATCATTTCCGCACCAAAGGGAGCAGCCTTCCTCTGATGTTCCTGCCGTCTTGCAATTCATTTGCATCTTGCAAGCAATACCAGGGTTAAGCATATTAGATGAAAGGAATTATTACCACACATATGAATAGCATGTTACAGTCGCTCCAGCTCCGCTCGACTGATCGATTGCTTTGTTTATCGTTCATAAACCCATCTGTAATCAATCTATTTTCCCCTCTCTCCTTCGCGTTCCATTTATTTAGGCATAATTATGCATTCATTGACGCATGGCTGGTTCTGATTGTGTCAAACGATCCATGCGTTTAGTTGGAGATGTACAGCGCACAGCCCAGATGCTCACAATGGGGAACGTGCTCATTAGCCGCCCTCTCCACAAAAGCCTCAATGACTTTCTTTTGTGTGTCTCTAGATGAGGGGAAAAAGGCTTACTCTTTGGGGACTGAGTATTCCTGAGGAAAATAAAGGTGAGTGGTGGTTATAATGTACAGCTAGACAAATGACTCTGTGCCACCCCATTGTCTGCTCTCATTGAGTTCTCCTGCCATAGCCTACTATTAATCTACATGCAAGCGCTACACAATGTGTTGATCATGGTTAACGCTTTTCTGTTATTTTGTTATTTCCTAAAATAGGCTTCTTATTGTAAGGTGTTTTACTTGAAGGTAAAAAAAAATTCAGTGTCAAAATGCTTTCTCTTACCACAGCTTTCAACAGTATGTACAACAATAAGTAAGCCATTCCTAGGGTTATTCCAAAGAAAAGAGTAAAGACTGTTGCTTTGTGTTTTGAAAAGCCCAACAATGCTACATTGACAACCATTGGCATAAGTTTGGGGAGAGACTATCTGTTTGCCCGATAAATGGCAGATGGGAGAGTGTTTGGGGAAGCCTGTTTGAAAATGTAGTTTTTGCAACTACATTCTTTATTTATTTATTTATTTTATTTTTTTTGTGAAATATGTCTTTAAAGTTGAACCTGAATACACCTCTGTTATTACAATATGAAAATGCCAAGTCCCTGTCACCATGCTGTTCTCCTTTGAGACACTCCCAGTTTGTTACCAGATTGTCTGCTGCTCATTTTGGCCCCTCATTGATTTTGCACACTAGAATTGGTGCCCATACGGCCTATTTGAGCCTATAAAGTAGAGCCGCTCTCCATGCAAAAAATGTGAAGACCCTGAGTAACTGAATGATAAATGAGAAGTTGAGTGTTGCTGTTTTGATGTGGAGATGTAATGAGAGGGAATGTGTTCACCTTGCCCTAGGCCTCGCTGGGAGGTAGACCGACCAGATGCACGACCAATCCGATATGTCAGTCAATGTTTGGGTTTCTTTAAAGATGAATGCTCTACGATACTGTATTCAAAATGCAGTACCCATACCCCCCCACCAGGAATCAACATTTGATCATATTTCAAATATCAGCTTGTGCAGAATTAATTTGAAAACAGAATAACAATGGACAGAAACTACAAATATAATAGCAATAGTAGTGTTTTGGAAAGATTGTGTGCAACGTAAATGGCTGTCTGTAGTTTGAGCTCTTAGAAAATTCTGGATTGCTCTTGAGTGGCCTATATTGCACAGTGTGATATATTTCCATGTGGTCAGTGTTAAGTGTTGTTTTCTATCTCAGCATAAACTCAATCCCTCTGGTGGATGACCTCGCTTTACCTACTTGTCTGTCAAATGTGCAGACACAACACAGACACAACAAGCTATGTTTCAATGTGTGTGAGAGCATGCATTAAGGGCTTTCATTCTGACCTAGTTTGACTTGCCACTTGTGTTAGCTTCAAACCCAGTGACCCCCGTCACTGAGGGTAAAGCTGCCATTGTCACTGTCTGCATAATAACCGCTTGCTGTCAGCCTCCAAGCCCCTGAGCATGACTTAAACACCAACGTCAGTTGAGACAAAAGAGCAATGTCATATGTACTGCACTACTGCTTTATTAGGAAAAGTGGATTCAGATAAAATGATTATAAGAAAATCTGAATATATTTCACAACATGCAGATCCCATTTGTGTCAAATGTTCTCTGGTAAATGGACTCTCTTGTGGACTATAAAAATGATTACAAGATTTCTATGCAATGGAATTAAGCAACATTTTACAGAGATAAAATCCAACTAATAAAATGGGAGAGTCAATGAGCGAGGGGGCATGAACAGAATATACACATTCCAGTGGCGAATGGTGCTATACAAAAGAGGGTAGTGATGTCCAGTTTGTGAATGAATGAGTTGAACCAGTTCACCTTATCGGACTGAATCATTTGAAACAGGTACACTATCTTAACCTGTTTCTCGGATGTATCTGACACTCTGAATCAAACTCTTCTTTACAATTAACCGCTTCAACTTGTTCACAAATTGGACTGAATGCTCTGGTCGCAACAGTTCTCGAGTCAACAGTACACCGAACTGAGAATTGTCTCTTTTTTTTTAGGTGTCCGACATACTGAGAACATAATGTGATTAAGGGACGAAATTTATGTTTCTGGTGTAATTTCCTGAACAGCTGAAAGAATAACAATTAAAACATACTGGAAATATGTTTATGACTTGATTGTATTACCATTTTATCAATGTATGAAGATGATCCGGTCACAGCAGTTCTTGAATCAACAGTACACTGATCCTAGGACAGCAGCTCTCAAGTCAACAGTACACTGATTTTAGTTAATTATAAAAGGGATTATTTAATGTTTGCATTCAGGCCATGATGTTATTACAACTATTGACCAGAAGAGGTCACTTGTTCTTAGCTATGTATGCATAGAATATGTATGTATTCTAGTATGCGATATCTTACACGTGTTCATCATTTATAAGGTAAATTGAGCTAAATTTCCCCAAAGCTAGTCAGTGAGCTAGTGCACAATGTTAATGTATGCCTGAGAACCCCATGCCTTTTGTTTGCCAGGATACTAAATCTGTCATTAAAGATTTCAATTTTATTCAAAAGTTCGGTATGAGAGATATGTACACCAGAGCTGCCACAGCTGCTGTACTCACATGTAAAAAGTAAAATATATCGGCAACAAAAAAATTTACGGAATCCGAGACAGCACAAAAATCACCAAAGGAATCTAACGTTGCTTCGCTTGTGCTTGCGCAAAATTAAAAAGTCATTGACAGAAAGAGAAACTTTAAGAAATGTGCAATTGTCTGATTGTTGAAAAGTCTTGTGAATAGTGAGAATGTCTCTCTGATGCACAGGTCTGTTCGGTCTGTGCTGTTACGGGTCTGGTGTGGTGCTAAAATGTTTTTATGTTATTGTTTCCAGTATTGCTATTGATGAGATTTGGATTTGGATGAAAATGATGAAAATACGATCCATGGGTAGTTCAGCAAGTAATGTGAGCGCAGCGTAGTTTTAGCGGGAAGACTAGCAGCTGTACATCATCACACCATTAGCTGGGTAATTCATAGCCATTGCATAAGTCTGCTCACAATCTATCACATTGCTGTTTCAGTGCGCTAACGTGACAATCTCCACCACCCCACCACCACCAGTTGAGCCCTGTCCCGCATGGGGGTAGGCTCCTCGCCCCTGCCTCCTATCTCCGGCAGGGTATAACGGTTCTGAGTACAACTCCCTTGAACTGCCAGACGGGGCCTACGCCAAAGAGAGACATTACTTTTCTGTTTTACATTCATCAAATAAATGGCATCTTAAACCTCACTCAAGCCTGCGTGTCTTCCCGATAGAAAAGATGCTGACTACCACACCTGGAGTCGCAAGTTCGAATCCAGGTGTGGTAGTCAGCTTCTTTACTTGCTGAGCTACCCATGGATCGTATTTTCATCATTTTCAACCCAACCTTCCTACATTCCTAAACATTCCTAATCAACCTATTGACCCGTTTACTAGGGAGGGTAGTGTCACGTTGGGTTAACCTCCTCGTGGTCACTATAATGTGATTCTCGCTCTCGGATGGTACGCTTGGTGAGTTGTGAGTGGATGCCGCAGAGAATAGCATGAGCCTCCACACATGCAAAGTCTCCGCGGTAACACTCTCAACAAGCCCCTTGATAAGATGCAAGGATTGACGCGGAGACAACTGAGATTCGTCCTCCCCCACCCAGATTGAGGAAAGTCACTACGCCACCATGAGGACTTAGAGCGCATTGGGAATTGGACATACCGAAAAGGGGAGGAAAAAAGAAAAGAAAATACGATCCTTGTCTGTTCATTTGTGTGTTTGTGTGTGTTGCAAATGTACAGAAAATGCAAATGAGATCCATTTTCTTGAAAATAGGATTTAATTATATTGCTTGCCAACTGAACATGAATTTGTACATTTGAACTGCATGTTTTAGTAAATATGCAAGTTAAATAATAATAATTCTGTTAGTTTTATAAATATTACTAAATAAAAATATTAATAAAACCACATTTCTTTAGTCCTGCTTAGCTTAAGCCGCATTGTGTATACCCACAATAAAGTTGCACAACAACGAAACGTTGCAGGACACAGGACATGTGAGTGTGCAACCAGCTATGTCCTCAAAAAGATTGTTTGTTAGCATCAGATTTACAACCCCAATTCTGAAAAAGTTGGGACAGTATGAAAAGTATGTATTATGTATATTTGTAAATTATATTCACACTTTACTATACTGAAAGTAACACAACTACACATAATATGATGTTTTACCTTTAAATGTACAGTAATTTCACATCAGATTGCAACACGCTCCAAAAAATGTGGAACAGTCGAATGTTTAACACTGTGAAACATCACCATTTCTTCTAATATCACTTTTTAAGCATTAAGTTTGTCAAGTTTAGAATGTGGAATTTTTCCACATTCATCCATTATGTAGGTCTTCTGTTGTACAATTGTACAGGGTCTTCATTGCTGGATGGTGTGCTTAATAATGGGCCACACATTCTCAATTGAAGACAGGTCATGACTGCAGGCAGTGCCAATCTAGCACCCAAACTCTCTGCTTACACAGCCATGCACTTGTAATCCAGGCAGTATGTGGCTTGAAGTTGTCCTGCTGGAAAATGCAGGAATGTCCCTGGAAAAGACTGTGCTGGATGGCAGTATGTGTTGCTCCAAATTTTTACATATTTGTCTACATTTATGGTGTTCTCACAGATGTGCAAGTTAACCATGCCATGGGCACTGACACACCCCTGGCCCATACAGACACTGGCTTTTGGGCCTGATGCAAATAACAACTTGGATGGTCCTTTTCCTCTTTGGCCCGGATAACAGGACGGCTGTGTTTTTCAAAAACTTTTTTTAAATGTGGACTGTTCGGACCAAAAATCACAGTTCACTGTTCTTCTTTCCATCTAAGATGAGACCAAGCCCAGAGAAGTCAGCAACACTTCTGGACAGTGTTGATGTAGGGCTCCTGCTTTACATAGTAAAGTCTTAATTTTCATCTGTGGATGCAGCAGTTGGAGGTGTTAACTAACAGGTTTTCTAAAGTTATCCCAAGCCCATGTTCATGATATCTATTACAGATGTATTACGTTTTTAAGACAGTGACGTCTGAGGGATCAGAGATCATGCACATTCAGAGGTGGTTTTCTTCTTGCCCTTTACGCTCAGAGATTTTACCAGATTCCTTGAATCTTTTAACTATATTGTGCACTGTAGAGGGTGAAATGCCCAAAATCCTTCCAATTTGTCTTTGGGGAACATTGTTCTCAAAGTGCTGGATTATTTGCTGAAGCATCGATTGGCAAATTGACAAGTCTTGAACAATCCTTGCTCTTGAAGGACTAGGTTGTTTTTAGAGGCTCCTTATACAGTATACAGTATTATGACACAATCGACTCACCTGTTTAACATCTCCTGTTTCACATTGTCTTGTTTTTTCAACTCGTCAAATTGCCCCTGTCTCAACTCTTTTGGAGCATTTTGCAATCATCTGATTTGAAATCACTATAAATTAAAAAAATGTACAGTAATTCATACTGTCCCAACTTTTTCAGAACTGGGGTTGTAGTCTCCTTCCTCTGGACATGTACATCTGTATTACCGAATGCAAAGCATAGAGGCACAAGTGTCGTTCACTCAGGTGAGCATAATGACACAAAATTAATAACAAACACACAAATATAGTGACCCACATTGTGCTTTCCATCATGTGCATGTTTTTGATGACACAAATGATGACGTAAAAGCACCGGGGGGTCGACAGAATCATACATGAGTCTGAAACAAGACCAATGCTGGATTCGGACTGCAGCAAACATACCCAGTATGAAAACCACCTTAATTATATAAAATGTATAAATCAGCAATATGCACTCATTTGGCTTTATTGAATGTGTTTGAGCATGTATTCTACGACACCGGGTTATTAGCATTATGTACAGTGATGTCATTACGTGATGATGTAAAAGAACCTGTGAATAGTTTTTTTTAACCAATTCATTGTAGGAACTTATCAGAAGATCACAGGAAAGTCTCTACTTTTGTTGAAGCTTTTTATGAAAAATTATTTAAAAGAATAAAATAAATAAATTTTATATACAGTATATATATATATATATATATATATATATATATATATATATATATATATATATATATATATATATATATATATATTATGCCAAAAGTGATATTGAAGCAAATTGACATAGATTCTCAAATAATGTGTGATTTACAGCTACCTTTGATGGAGGATGATTATGGTGTTAGTAAATTAAAGGGTAACAAATCCCCTGGCACTGATGGTTTAACCAGTGAGTTTAATAAAGCCTTTAAAGTAGAGGTTATTGAATTCCTACTGTCAGTATGTAAAGAAGCTATAAGAAATGGTAAATTACCCATCTCTATGACTCAGGGCCTTCTGGCTACCAATAACTTTGTTTAACAATGATGCAAAATTATTAGCATTGAACTTTGCAGAAAGGTTAAATAAATACCTTGAACAAATTATAGATGAATTTCAATCTGGGTTTATGAGAGGAAGAAATATTTTCAATAACGTTAGATTAATGCTTGATATTATTGATTATAAAGATTATATTAAAGAAGAAATGTATTTTATTTGTTGATTTCTATAAAGCATTTGACACTGTGTATCACACATTTTTATTTAAAAATTATTTCTTTGGGCTTGGGAAATACTGTATACAAGTCTTTCATGCTTTATATAATGGCTGTAACAATTCAGTTAAACTCCCATTTGGCACTACTTCAAGATTTAAAATAGATAAAGGAATTTAGCAAGGTTGCTCAATTTCCCCTTTTTTGTTTTTACTGGTTACCCAAACAATGGCTTTTCATATTAATAAGCATCCTTTCATAGGTGATCAAATAGCAGAAAAACAAATTAAATGTTGCCAACTAGCAGATGACACTACTTTTTTTATGCAGGACAGTTCAGAGATTAAGATGCACTAGAGTGTTTGAAAATATTCTCTGCAGTATCAGGGTTGAATGTGAATGTTAGAAATTTTTGACTTATTCCCTCTAAAAGATACACACGGTAATGTATTAGAAATTGCAGGAATCCCAGTAAAACATGTTGTAATGTATTTAGGCATAAAGATATGTAAAGACAAAACAGATAGAGCTAAGGTGAATTATGGACCCATAATGGTAAAAAATTGAGAAGAGATTTGATAGTTGGATGTGAAGGGATCTTTCACTTAATTGGCACATAATGCTTTACCAGATTGGTATATGTTGCTGTGACATTTGATGTTCCTCAAGAGGTGATTAAACAGTGTGATGGGGCAGAGGGCGGGGTCGGGTTATGATTCCTCACACCTGGCCCCTAATCGGGCTAATCAAGCCTCAGGAAGCTGCAGTGCGTGAGAGAGAGAGATTTTCAGACAGCTGTCCGATACCTGTGTGTTTGTCTTTTTGGTTAAGTTTCATATTAAATTATTATTTAATATTATATCAGAGCCACTGCCATGGGCGGAGGAGAACCCTACCAGCCGCTGAAACACGGCAGGGTATGAGACCGCCAAACGCAAGCGTCTCCTGGCCGAACGAGGTCTCCTGGCCGACCACCTGGAGTTGGAGAACCGCTGCCAGGGGCAGGGGAGAACCCTTCTGTTTCCCAAGAACGTGACAGGACATTCCGTCCACCAGGGGCCGGAAGACTGCCTTCAATCTATCCGGGGAGGGGCGGCTGTTGTCCGTTGGAGGTTGGAGGAGTGGCCGAGGACCAAGCTATGGCGTATCGGAGAAATAGCGAGTAAGTGTTTTTTTCTCTCTCTCTTCCACTGCATCTCCGTGTTGGCCTTTCCCTCTCTTTTTAAAATGTTTTGTTAATTTTTGTTAAACGATTGCCGTTATGGCTTTTAGGTGCCACACACTTTTTCTTTCCCTCCCCTTGTCCCCTCCCTCATCCAGGTAGACGGGGATGACCTGCCAGCATACAGGGCGGAAGGCACGCCCCTCCCCAAGAAAGGGGGGTGGGGGTGTACACTGGACTGAGAGAACGAGGGAGGAATGTGACAGGGTGGAGGGTGGTTCCGGGTCATGTTTCCGCACACCCGGACCCTAATCAGGATAATCAAGCCTCAGAGAGGGGTAAAGGCCGACTGCAAGCTGCAGTGCGAGAGAGAGAGAGATTTACGGACAGCTGTCCAACACTTTTGTGTGTTTGTCTTTTTGTTTCAGTTTCGTATCAAAATATATTTATATTGTCAAGCCGGTTCTTGCCTCGTCCTTTCCATGAATCCCTTTACAAACAGGTATACAAAATCATTTTCAATTTTATTTGGCAGAACAAACCCCATTATTTAAAGGACAATATATTAATATATGTAATACAAAAGAATAAGGTGGTTTGGATGTGCTTGATTTTGGGACATTAATTATTGTGTTTAAAGTTTAATGGAATAAAGATTATATTAGTTGTAGGGATATAAGGTTATTTTGCCTAGTCTAATTTTAATAGTTGGTGGTATTGATTTTATTCTGAAATATAATTTTGGCATTGAACACATCCCCGATAAATTAGCACATTTTCATAGACATACCCCATTATCTTGGCTACTTATTTATAAACAATTTTTCAATGGAAACATCAAATACAAGAATACATTTTTGTTTAAAAAATTTATTGGTTTTAAAATTCAGTCCTGGAAACACAACTATTAAGGATGATGGTCAAACGTTATCCTATTCAGAATTCCATCAAACATATGGCATTCCAGTGACGGTTAAAGACTATGCAATTGTTTTTGATGCAATTCCAGGCAGTCTCTGCTGCTACATTTTTTTGAGGAATTCTAGATATGACCATATTGATTGGAAAGCAGTATGGAATGTCAGCCGAAAGTATTATATTACCAATAAAGTAAGGGAAGTTCCTTTTAAATCTCATATATCCTGTAAGCCAGGTGCTACTAAAATGTAAGGTTAATATTGATGGAAAGTGTGTGTTTTGTAATATGTCAGAAGAAACTATATGTCATTTGTTTTATGAATATATTTGTACAAAAATATTTTGGATAGAATTGGAGTATTTCTTTTACATATTAACAGACAGATGAGTCTATCTATGTAGTAAACATATTATCAAATTTGTTTTCAAAAAATTTTCAAAGAAATGTATCTTATGAAATATTTATTATTTATTGAAATTATTATATACACAAATGTAAATGGGCAAAAGAAAAACCCAATTTTGCACTCTTTAAGACAGAAATTAGACTTTATTTAAAAAAATTTAAAAACTTGAATCACATACAAAGAGGACTCTGAAGATATGGGAAGCTTTTATTTTAATATGTCATGCATACCCCTTAGTTTTTTTTATGAACACCCCTTAGCACTTGAATGAAATATATTTGACTCTTCACTATCCAATGTGATGCATCCGCATATGTCTGATTTACAGATGAAATTAACATTGGAAAAGAAAAAGAAAAAAAAAACCATCCGAAAGAACCGGTTCGTGTAAAAGAATCAGACTTTCAACTAAACAGCAAACTTATCTAACAAAAATAAGTAAAAAAAAACCTCAGAGCTATTTGCAAATGCCAGGGACAAAAAATAAATTAAAGGCTCTAAAATAAATGTGATGGGTAATAGACTACAAGTGAAACACAGTTGTCTCGATGGGAACCAAAATGGCATTTTTGAAGCAGGTTTTCAAATAAATATCTGATTTTATATTAAAATCAGTGATACAGGTATGTGCCTTATACTTCTTTGGAACTTCTATGGTTATTGCTAATAACTTTAAAATTGCCATCACATTACTTTACTGATTACTTAATGGAAAAAAATCACTAATTACTTTACCATTACAGTATACATATTACTTATAATCAGATTACACCCAGCACTGGCTTTGATATTTAACACTGTTGTTCGCAAAATACTGTTAAGTAATTAAAATTAGAGAGAAAACGTCCTGGCTACTTTCGTAACCGCCTTTCCCTGATGGAGGGAACAAGACGTTTTGTCGATGTAATAACACTAGGGGTCACCCTTGGGAGCCCCAAACTCTGATCTTTGAGAATAGGCCAATGGGCACTGGTGAGTGGAATTTGCATGCCACTCCCCCGGACATACAGTTATATAAAGAGCTGGCTCGCAAATTCGGGATTTGTGCTGAGGAGCCGAGACGGGGTCTGGCCATTTCAGCAGGAAGTTCAATGTTTTGGCAGGAGGGATACAATGTCTTGTTCCCTCCATCAGGTAATGGAGGTTACGAAAGTAACCAGGACGTTCCCTATCTGTCACTCACTCGACGTTGTGTCGATGTAGTGACACTAGGGGTCCCTATACGAAATGCCACAACTAGCTGAACTGTGTTACGTGGACTAGCGGTACAAGACGGGCAAACTATTGCATGCCTCGTAGCCAGCGCACCCGGCCATCATGTAACCTGCCCCAACACTCCTACAAGCATTGTACGGTCCCCTGCACCTCGGGGACATGTCGAATGCCCAAAATAGGCTGCCCCAGCCGTGGCCGCTTCTCTTCTTTTTTTCTCCCCAAAAAAGATAGGAAATAGTTCAGCTGGGGCCCATATGTTGTCTGGGTTGGGGAAGTGTCCCTTCCCAAGGGAAAGACACCACAGAGACCACACCCTGCCTGAAGGAGAGGTAACTGTGTGGAAATACATCACATAGTCTTACCGAGTTTTGTAGGCATTGTCACTTGTGAAGAAGTCCCCATGGTAGGGGACTTCTTCACAAGTTCTACCCAGAGCGGAAGGAGCGCTACAAACACGGCAACTGGTTGCAGAGGGACTCTGCCCCAGGAAGACACAGGTTTACCAACAGGGAAACTGTCACATTGAAGATACATCACACGGGGTTACATACAGGCAACCAGTGCATGTGGAGCACCTACCCCAGTTCAGGGTCTATTTAGCACACGTACTGGGCCAGCATCGAGTTTCTCCACAAACTCGCCTGCCACAGGGCTAAGGAGGAAGGACATCCAGGGTCCACTAACTCATGAACACGGCTGGGGGGTAAAAGAGCACGTCTCCACCTCCAGAAGGGGAAAGGCGTTATACGCAAGCGTTACACATGGCCTTTTGTCCCGCAAACGTATCTATTCGTACCTGACAACACACGGGACGAAACCAGTACAACCCGGAGATTGGAAAACCCAGGGCCCAGGAGGCCGCCACGGTAGAGTGTGCTTGTAGCCTAAGGGGGGTTGGCACGCCCTGGGTGTGATATGCCATATCGAGAGCTCATTCTCTTCGCGGGCCCCAATTGAGACTGCGAACCTGCCCTGAGACAAGCCGGCCTCATCTTTGAACTCGACCAGGAAGAACGAGCGCGCTGGGGAATGGGAGGTCCTTGGGGGTTACCCAGTGGAGCGGCTTCCATTGGGGTCCCCAAATCGCCCCCAGTGCTTACAGACGTGACCTCAAAACCATAGGTAGAAGGACCGAGGCGGGGAGCCGCTGGGGTGGCTTTCCCTCTGACGAAGGAAAGCCACGACAGCAACGTTGAGTTGGTCATGCTCTCACAGTGAGGAAATGACACATCCACGACTGCTGACTCCACGTTGGCAGCACTCAAGCACGTGAGACAGCGATCGTGGACTTTGGAAGCGGATAGATAACGACCGCAACCAGGAATTAAACAAAGATGGAGAGGCATCTTTAAAAAGATGCACTCCATCTGTGGCGCTCTTTTAGTAGGAAAAAAATACTCTTTTATTGCAAGATATATACTCTTTTAGACTGTTGACACACCCAGGGGTGTTCTCTGCACTCCACCGGTGCATGAGGGGGAGAAACCACTGTGATGCGCTGTAACTCCAACAGCTTTCTTGAGAGGTGAATGGATTTGCAGAGGAATTCAGCTCGCTGAACATAACCGCTCAGCTCCAAGAATAAATCTGAATGAGTGGTTGCGAGCCAGCTCCTTTTATACCTGTATGTCCGGGAGAGTGGCATGCAAATTCCACTTGCCAATTCTATTTGGCCTTTTCTCAAAGATCAGAGGTGTTTGGGGCTCACAAGGGCGACCCCTGGTGTCACTACATAGACACAATGTAGAGTGAGTGACAGATAGGGAACCTTATTCCTTCCTGTGAAGTCTTACAATAGTTGTCAGTAATACAGTAATTTATACATAGTTTACATGCTGTAATTTTTTCATCTATGTTTTAGTATGTCATTTCACACCTGCTTGTTTTTTCACCAGCTTCACCATTTAATATTTGCTTCCTCCTTCCCTTCCTTCCTTTTAATTTTCCTACACACCAAATTAAATTATTACTGCTGTTTAAATTAACAAGCACTTTGCTTCACTGACACTAAGTGAATGGCATGCTTAACGTGATTTCCCCAAGTAAGATCCTGAAATAACATTCCTGTCAACCAACCAATAAAGTATTTTCAATTCAATTCCATTCAAATCAATTCAATTCAGTCAGATTTTCAGACTGTAGTTAGGGGCTTGAACAATATTCTCCTTATCCATTCTTGTGATTTCCTTCTGATTTTAGTTGTAGAATAGATATAGGGGCAGAGGTAGGGTTTAGGGTTATAATTGTTTAACAAGAAGTTGTTCCAGGATGTTGCTAACAGATCGTAGGACAGCAAAATGCATAAACTGATTATTTCTTCACATTTGATGTGAGTTTGACTGTTTTATGACTAGAGGAAAGACATGACATGTGTGTGTGTTGTCCTACATGTTTGCAATGTGCAGTGTATGTTCTATTGCACGTCTGCCTCTCAAGCATATGTGTTTTCATACATATGATATTTTAATGTGTGCACACAATGTTTTTTCTATAGTTCCTGTCTCTTTCACAACTGTTTGCTCTCTTTCTATTTATCTGGTTGGTATGGTCATTAATCTTCTAATTTATGAGAGTTTACTATATTATTTTATTTATTTTTTTATTTCTTCCTATTTTTTTTAAATGATTGCACACGATTGCATCATAACTTTAAATAAGGGTCAATTCTCTGGGTCACAGTGTTCCCTGTGTCGCCAAAGAATTCAGCCATTCATTAAAGTGACTTGACCTTAATCAATTAATAATCTGTGTGTCCCTCCAAAGCCCCAGTGTTGAACTCCTTCTGCAGTTCTGCCATTTCAGAGAAGACGTTATGTGTACCAATATGTAAATTAATCCCTGGAAGGAATGGTGAAATTAAAATACTTACTTTATATATATAATGACAACTTCCAATATTTCTCTTGCTTTTTTCCTTTATGTATTATACTGCTATTTGTGAAAGATGGGAAGACAAATTACATGGGTTAATTAAAGACTTATTAATTAATCGTCATACTTATTATTTGTATTGTAATGTCTATTCCAAATAGTGAGTTTCAACATGCTGTTAAAGCAAAACAAGAGAGATTTGCTTGAGGCCAAAACCATACCCTCAGAGCATGTTTAGTCGATAACTTGAAAACTGTATTAAGATCATCCTAGAAAACCCTATTACAGTAGCATTAGCATTGATAGAATAATTAACATTATTGATATATGTGAAAGAAAACTAAACATTGCTAAAGAATACAGAATATTAACAATTTGTATTCATTACATTGGATGTTCATGCAAGGTTTAAACCCTTGGCTTCATAAACAAATGAGTACAAGGTCATATGATCCCATTGGATCTTATAAGAACATGAGTGCATTCAATGCCAATGCTGTGACAGTCACTCAATTTGCTCATTGTACAAGCCACAAATACAGAGGCATACTGTGTAACATATGTAATGAATGAGTTCAGCTTGCATTTGCAAGATCTGATCCTTAACCGAACCCATTCAGATTGCTGAAATTCATCATTTGGAAAAAGTATTTTGAAGCTTGAATTCAAATACTGTGTATGCCCTAGAGAAACAAACTTGGCCTATGTATGTCACCCAGTAAGGAGGATTTCTAAGCATGGCTAAAGTACAGCCTTTCAGAGAGGTGCATTTTGGCTGACATCTCTTGAAATTGCCTCCTCATGTCTTTCTTGTATAATTCAAAAGTCCTTTCAAAGAGATTTTCTTGCAAAAAGCAGACAACCAGATTTCCTTGCCAAATTGTATGCTCCATGCTTTTTAAGTCGGGGCAAAATGTCATGCACATTTTTTTTTTTTTTTTACCACTACTGTAGTTTTATTGACTGGCTCTTATGTTATCAGAGCTTCACAGCCTGTCTGGTAACCTCTGGAGGCATCTGGCATTTGTGCAGACACTTGCAGGTACAATGCAGTCAGGGCCATCCAGTTCAATAAAATAATTACTGAGCTTTGCCCACTCTTAGCATGAGCTAATGAATGGAAATGACTGATTTGTATGCAGTCGGTATGCATGGCTTAAGTAGTACTGACCTGATAAGTTCAAAAGCTCTTGCCCCGCAGTGATGAACTTCTTTCACACTGTGTAAAGATGGAAGCATTGTTTGAATGATTGTGCTGCAAGGCAAGTCTGCTTTTACAGGAATTTTAAACAGTTCAATTGAAAAGTATGCATCAATAATACTTACTGCTGATTTAACAGCTTGAACCAGATTGAACCGGTGCCACAGGGATTTTAAGTGAACACCGTGTCGTATTTAATGTCTGAAGTATGCATTGCCCTAAATTACATTCAAAGAGGTCACTGGTAGCGTAAGAGTTTTCTTGGAAGCGCTCCATAATCATTACCATAGTACACAGAGCTCAGATGACCTTTTAAAAACGCAGACAGTTTGTCATCGCTTGTCAGGAGGAAACCAAATAACAGTTCCCTCTTGAAACCATGTTGAACCTAGAGCACTATTGATGACCTCTGACCTTTGAAATGTTATAATCACCCAACAGAGCAAAACAGAGGAAAAGCATCTTCTGGGATCCAGATCTTTCATGCATTGCTACCATCTGGGCTGGTTGCTGTCACAGCCACAAGTGCTGCATTGAACCAACTCATAGAGCTAATGCTGTGCAGACCAGGATTATTTTTAGAATCAGGGACAAACTGTGGTTATTGGTTCCTGTGTAGATCTGCAGCTGAGAACAGACAAATTGATGTTCTCTTGAGATTCGCTAAATGTTAGCATGCACCACTAAGCATTTGTCCCAAAAATGTCTTGAACAATTACATTTCTTCAAAGTTAAACTCAACCAACAGCATTTGTGGCACAATGTTGATTACCACTCAAACTAATTTTGTCCTTCATTTTCTTTTAAAAAAAAAAAGCAAAAAATCGAGGTGTCAGTGAGGCACTTACAATAAATGTGAATGTGTCCAATTTTTGGAAGGTTTAAACAGTAAAGTATAAGCGTGAAATGTATAATTTTAGAAAATGTCTTACAGTGTTTCAATTTGTGTATTGTTTGAGGATTAAATTTGTTTAAATTGTAATTTTTACAGTAATTTTAGGGTTTTAGGGTTTGTTGACATTACATCGTCATGGTAACCAAGTTGCAACATTGGCTATAACTTTACACAGAAAAGGTTAGTTTGTGATTTTATCACACTAAAATCATGTTTAAACACACATCCTTTATGTCTTGTGGCTATACTTCTGAAACAGTGAGGATTTTAACGTTTACAGATTTGACTGACTCTTCACTCCTTTCCTGTGGTTTTGCATGCATACAGTCATTTTAGGGAGGCAGCTTGCACTCCCATGCCCTTAAGAGAAAATATAATTGTGTGTGGTGTCTGTGCATGTCTGTTCTTGTTTGAGTGTATGTATGCAAGTGCATGTGTGAGTGTGTGTTTTTGTGGTTTACTGGTTTAAACCAGAGATGGACAGTTAGATAAGCCCCTCGTGTTGACTCAATGGTGAACATCTCAAACACAGTTAGTCAGATAAGTCCTCTATGTCAGCAGGAAACTACAGAGAGAACACACTGAGCACAGTGACATAATGACGGTTGAGAGTGCACTGTCTCATTCCCAAACAGTGATAATCTATCTGAAAACAGACGCACAGGGTCAGGGCCAGAAATACTCACCTTAATGAAAAATAATCAGCCCAGTGCTGTTAAACAGCTGCAAATAACATTTTTAATTAGAACAGATTCTTTCGTAATAGACTGTTTAAATTTGCAAGGATAATAATATAATTATAATAAAGTGTGTGTGACATATATAATTACACTATTTACCAGCTATGGTCTCCAGTCCAAGTTAAAGGGGTCATATCATGATGAATAAAAAATATCCTTTATCTTTTAAGATAAAGAGTTTGTTATACTGTGAAAACAGTAACTTTCCAGTAACTTTCAGAACCAGAAAAACTAATGATAAGAGTAAAATGTGAGTAAGTCTGTCAAGCCCTTTGTGTTTCTGGCTAAGCGTAGCACCTACATTCTGCATATTGTACTGTAGCTGTTTTTTTTTTTTACAAAGTCCCTGATCATTTCAAGTTTAAGCAGCACATTTCAGTATTGTTTTTTTTCTTTTTCTTTCTTTCTTTCTTTCTTTCTTTCTTTCTTTCTTTCTTTCTTTCTTTTCTGTAAAGCTGAACAGTTTCAATAGCGTTTTAACACTTTAAATGCATACCTCAGGTCTTAAGGGACTCAGGACATTATTTCACCCCCTTTACCTCATCCTCATTTTTTAAAACCCCAACCACTTAAGTTATCCCTTAACCTTGCTATTAGAAACAGTGTAATAACAGTCAAAAGTGCAAAAAAAAAAAAAAGTTTCCCAAATTGCTGAAACACCAAAAGTGTTTGGGGTCATTAATGACACGATATAAGTAATTGTGTCACACACACACACACACACACACACACACACACATATATTGGTACTCCCATAAATCAAATTGTTATCATTATTCCATATTTATATCAGTATACAACCATAGGATTTACATTTCTAGGTTTACTACATGACAAATAAGTACTAAGTTCATAAAAATTACCACTATATCATGTTGATTTTCTGTGCAATGATGGTATATGATGTACAGATACTAAATATACATACCATTTGTTCCTCAAGGTGACGCTGTTGTTTTAATGACTAACTTAATTTACATTTGACATTGCTATTTGACAAAAAAGCAGCACTGAAGTAAACTATAGCAAATTAAACAAATGAACAGTATGATATGGCCATCACCATTTGGGTGGACTGCTGGAATTCTGTACGTTGCTCGTCTGTTTATACTCAGTAAGTGCCTGAGAAAAACACATGTGTAGCTTATGTCTTATGTATATCTCATTGTTTGCTTTACAGCAAGTTGCGCCTCACCATATTTTTTTTGCATGGAAGTAATGAAAGTCGTTCTTTAATTTGCTGCAATATCTTGAAAATGAAACATTAAATTAAAACAGAATATATCCAATTGTGTCTCTGCATTTTGAAGGTCCATCTGTGATAGATAGATAGCTATATGTGCTGGTTCACTAAAGAAACAAGGTACAGTATGTGAGGGTGTATGATGAATCACCCATGCATTTAAGGGATGACATTTAAAACATGTACAAGTGTTATACATACAAAAATGACATGACAAGACTTTTGTGAACCTGTCAACATAATGCAAGCTTTATAAAGGCATGTACTGAAGAATTTATCTTGACAGCAAACTCGCAGCGCACAATAGAATGTGCAGCAAAACTCTGCTTCTCATTTCACATGCAAAGAGGCCATTTACAGTCTTAAAGGCTGTTTAATTCTAAGGGTCAAGAGAGGGTAGAAAATGTACACTTTACTAATAGTATAATATGACCCCCTTTAATCTATGATAAAAAAAAAAAATGAAGAACAGTTTTTGGAAATGGCACAATGAACACTTGAATAATTATATATTAATAGGTTCAGTGGTGTCACAAAGATTTCCACCGCTCCTCGAGCAACATTACACTGCTGTCAGAGAGTTTGTGAAGTGTGTAGTGCTTTTTTCCCTTCTCTTTATTCTCTGTAACCTCTGTTACCCCTTTTGTCTCACATCTCAGGAGCTGTCCACATCTGGAGATCATTTATGTGCCTCACCATGGCCCTGTTAAACACAATCTGTGATCCGTTTTTTTCTCTTCGTCCTTCTCTCCATTTAATTTCCATTAACTTCCTCCTCAGTTTCTGATTGACAGGCACATGATTTGCTTCACAGACGTGCTGGACACTTTTTCAAGGCATGAAATGGCACCTTTGCCATTGAGTCAGGAAACTCTTTCTTTTTCCTCATAGGCATTTGGTCTAGTTTCAAGTCAGGGTTATTGCAAGCCTGCTCAAAGTCAGCTGTTGTTGTTTAAACTATGTTTCTCAAAAAATAAATGGTGCATCTGGAAATGTTTTAAGTCGTGGTTGTGTACACACTGAGAACTTCAGCCTGTCTTGACTATCCTTTAAATGTTCACCTAAATATGACAGTTCTGTCATCATTGACTCACCCTCATATCATTTCAAACCCATATTAATTTCTACCCACTTTGAGGAACAAACGGAAAAGTTTAAAAGAATGTTCACGCTGGTCCTTTCCATGTGACTCGTGCCATAGTCAAGTCTTCTGAAGCCATTTCAGCATTTTGTGTGAGGAAAATCTTGCTTGACAGCTGTGGTCACCATTCACTTTTATTGAATGGAAAAGACCAGCTTGCACATTCTTCTATATTTTTGTCCATGGGAGAAAGTAATTTCAAAAGATATGATGGTGAGTAATTGACAGATTTGTCTTTTTTCACTCCTTTTTTTGTTAACTATTAATTTATATACACTTATTTAATACTTTTTATTCAGTAGAATACCATCCATTATGGTAATATGAACCCACTTTATAGTAGGTGTCTTTAACTACTATATACTTAATATATACTATAAGCATTTTATACAATGTACTTATGATGCACATAATGTATGTGTTGTTCCATTGTATTTACACTTAAAGTACCTGCATTTAATAACATCTTTAGTGACACTGTTCACCTTACCCCTAACCCTGAACCCCCTAACCCTACTCCTAATCCTACCTGAACCTCAACCTCAGTAGCTGCAAATGTAAATCTCTTGATAATGTTACAGAATAACACGTAGTTACACAATAAAGACACTGTATAGTACATATTTTAATGTTAGTAAATAGTAGTTAAAGACAATTACCTAATAAAAACTGGGACCAAAAAAAATTTTTTTTTATGTATTTTTTGCAGACTTGGCATTAACGTCTGTCTGTGACATGGAAAGTTTTGCAGTTTTCCTCTGGAGCTGTTTTACTTTACTACATTAGAGTCTAAATGGTACAGCTGTTAGGACTATCATGGGTTTAATCAACGCAAAAGAGGTTTTCTTAGGCTTTCAACATGAAGCTTGCGTGACACCACTTGTTATTCAACAACAGCGGCCCTGACACACTCAGGGTGCACGTCAGTTAATAGTTTCCCAACACGTCACAATCTGAAGATTATGTTCGCACACAGAACACTTTGCAGCTGCATTTGCAGTGCAGTAAATGAGCAACTGTACAACATTTACACACTCCTCTGAGTAGCTGTCTACAAACACACTAAATGATTGCAGCAATATTTTAATTGTATTACTAAGGAATAATAACTCGCACAAGTTTATTTCACCTCAATGAAACCTCATACAATGAAATGAGAAATCTGTAATTGTAGCTTACCAGGCTACACTGTACAGTACAACAGCATGGTATTTGTTTTTGGTACTTTTTTGTTTTTTGAGACTTTTTTTTTTTAGGGCAGTCCCCAAGTAAAGAGAGTTAAGGGTTAGGATTAAGGACTGTTAAAAACTTTGAAAACAATTTATTTCATAGAGAAGTTTTCACAAATAAATGCAATCAAACTTTTGCATGTTTGTGTACTGAAGTCTGATTTGTACATGTCTGTACACCTAGTAAGTGTGTGTGCAATAGTGAGCACTGTACTGTACGTTATACACTGGGTGGAGTGTGATGGAGTTCAGTTTAAAGAGAAACATATGCAGCCTGACAGCACAGCTAAAGCATTCACCATACAGTCACTGAGCTCATACTGCCCTCGCTCACTGTTACACTATACCATGATATCCTATTCAACCATCACACTAATCAGATGCTGTCAAGGATATTTATGAAGCATGTGTGTATGTATGAGCCCCTACTGCCTCAATCAGATATGCAGATATGCAGATTTGATATCTTTTCTCAGGCTGGTTATTGTTTCACAACAGCTCACTGCAGTCAGATCAGTTAATCTCTCTTAGTGAATGGGTTATCTAAAGTGAGGACGATAGACCTCTGTTGTTTTTACTATTATGCAAGTAAGTGTGGCTTCTCTGGGTACTCAATCAGCACAATCTGTTTATTGAGTGCAGATCGGCCTGATTGATCATGATACCAGGAACTTTTTATCTTTGGTGCTCATATGCTAAGTGTATATGCAGTGTTGATAACGTACGGCATGGGGTTAAACAAACACTCAATGTAAGGTTCATAAATCACTGTATTTTTTCCTCACCTTTTCACTATTCACATTAAATTATAGCCTCAACTGACTCTTCAGATTTATATCAAAGTTTGTAGCCCAAATCTGTCTCTGACTTTCACTCTTATTCTAACAAACACACCAGTTCTGTTCCAAATTAAAGGTCCTTTCAAATAGTAGGCAGCATCATTATGAACCTTGTTCTGGTCAAATTCTAAAGTTGGCGGAAAAAAACAGCACTATGGAGTAAAGTGTCTGCTTTGCCCCTGACAATTTCACGTTGCAGGTACAATCTGAAATGTAAATGTCCTTGTGCTCCATCTTCAGACACCAATTTTGCATAAACTTCCCATCACCTGTGAAGGAATTCAATGTGAATGTTGTATAAAGTAAAATGTATCTTTAACAACACTATCAAAGTGAATATCAGGTGCAACAACATGACTATAACATGGGCGGCCATCTTGTCAAATTTATCCTCTTACTCTAGTGTTTTCAAACAGCATCTCAATGTGGACGGAAGGCCAAAATGGAGACAAAAAGATGTGTTTTCAAACGAAAATGTATTAGTGTGAATGTGCCCTAAGACCTTAACCCTCTGGGGTCGACAGATGCGACGGTGCATCCTGCTGTATTTTTTCGTCATTACAGTGGAAACAACATAAAATTCTCCGTCATTTTGGGGCATACAGATAGGTGTAAGACATCATTAGAGACTTTAAAGTGTCTACTTTTATTTGTGTACACTTACAATAACAACAAAACCTTGTGCTTTTGTAAAATAAAGAAAATAAAAAGGGTGAGCTGTCAGCAGTCTCTGGGTTTGTGAGCATATATCTGAAACACCACAAAAATGCACTGAAACGCCGCGAATACATCATTCACAAATACAAAGTTCATTCACTTTTCTGCGCATTTGAAAGACAGCACTATACAGAAGTGAGAAAACTCCTGGATAGTGATGAAGAGTTAAAGTTTTCCTCAGAAGAAGAGCGGGACTCCGATGAACATTTGTATTTTGAAGAGAGACTTGATCCAAATGAGGATACATTTTCAGACAAGTAAATCATTTCGTTTTCATTAGCTGACATGCTATTTTATATAAACATGTACATATTTTACTAGTGGGACTGTTTCCAGACTTGCCAGCCAGGATTCAGAGGACTGACATTTGAAATGTGTCCTAATAAGCAAGTTTTAGTTACATTTAAATGCTGTGTCAGCTAAAGCAGGCATTTAAATTGTATGTAATATGAATGTTTAGATTATATTTTATCTAGTGTTTATGCTGCCTCATTATCATCAACAAAGCTTGTGCTTGCAAATATGTGTTCAGGATAAATGAGTAAAACACACTTTAACACACTCAGACCAGCTTTCATTGAATGCAATTAAAGGGTCTGTTGTAGGCTACCCATATTAGAAAATCAGCATATTATAATGATTTCTGAAGAATCATGTGACAGTGAAGACTGCAGTAATGATGCTGAAAATTCAGCTTTGATCACAAATTGCATTTTACAATATATTCAAATAGAAAACTGTTTACAATAGCACTGTTTTTACTGTATTTTGTATCAAATAAATGCAGTCTTGGTGAGCAGAAGAGACTTCTATTAAACGGTTGTGTAGGTCTAAAATTAAGTAAAGTCTTTATGTAAAGAAAATGTATAGTCAGATTACTTCTTTTAACATAAAACTTGATTTTGATAATAAAGTCTCCTCACATTCATTCTCTTTCTGTCACATTCCTCATTGATAGGCCCAGGGGAGGGGTTATTTGTCTGCTCAGGTGTGAATCACAATCAATATTCATGATAGTTCACGCCTCCTTGCATATGACCATTCTAACACTAAAAGTGTCTTACAAAAGTTAAATTACTATATTGTTTTGTATGAATGAGTTATCAGGATGGTTTTCACATCGTTTTGTAGCAAAAACTCTAGGCTACAAGATCCAGTTCTCAAAAGGCAGGTGGACAAATGTTTAGTATGTGTTATATGGCCTTATTTCAATGACTTAAAATTGTATTTTTTTTCAAAAACCATGCATAAACGTTATTTTCTCAAAAATACAAACATGTACACACATGTTGCTCTCATATTATTTTAGCCCAGTTTGTGCTGTATACAGTGTTATCAGATTTTAGCCATTAATGTGTTTTTAAGCAACTAAAAAAAGCACAAATGTCAAGGCATGTCAAAACTTCTCCGGGGCCCGGAGAAGTTATGTTTAATAATAAACATATTAACCAAAATATTTTATATATAACACCCAAGGATTAGTGAATGTGAATGACTGCCAGTTCAATTCGGATACTGTGGAAATCTACTTAAGTTTTAAAGGCACAGATTATTTGTGGACCTGTTCATGAGGTCTAATTTCTGCATCAGCAGGCTAATCTCACAGTAAAATCGAAAACAGAAGGTTAACTTTTATTTGGCAAAAAATTAGTCTAGGCTTACCTAAATGCAAAACACTGGCCACAAACAAAGCGGTAAGTGTTGCTGTGCTTTCCGAAAGTAATGTCCACAGAGGTGTGGAGAATGTGAGTACTTCCTGCTTGCAATGAGGTATACGAACCCGGTCCTCCTGTGCTGATGCAAAGTGATACCTGTCAGGGTAAACAGGCTGGAGCCGGGGCAAAAATGTCTGATAGGACATGGTGCTTGTCTGTGAGTCGGCATAATGTGGCTGATCTCGCAGAAACAACATGCCGACTTCCTGTTGGCCTTAAAACATAGCTACATGTATAAATAGTAGACAACAAGGCTGATCAGTAGGTTTTGGAACAAATTTACTTCCTCTCAATTTACTGTCTTTCTCTCTCTCTCTCTCTCTCTCTCTCTCTGTCTCTTTCAGTGGGATAGTTAAGAGTTAGAGAGAAGTTAATGAACTTTCCCTTTCATAGCTGTGATCTGCACTAAGGGAGACCTCTTTCTTTTTCTTTCCCTCTCTCTATATCACTCTCAGGGAAAACCCTCCTAAATCATGGGCTGGCTGCAGCAAGAAGAGCCCACTAATCACAACACCCATTAATCTACACAGACACAACGCAAAGTCCTCACGTAACTACAGTGTCAAACCCTGAGGAGGATGAATATGAGAGAGAGCCAATGGAATGCAAAATGAAAGAAGGAGGGGAAGGTGTGGACAAAATATTGAGAAGATCTCATAGATTTTTTTCTTTCATCTATTACTTCTTTTCAATCCTTTTATGTTTTTATCTCTTTTAATGCATACTTTCTTTCATGCTAGTCAGACTGATGGGATTATTTCAGAGTTTTCTCAGGGGGTCGTTTCATGTATCTAAATGTCATCTATCTTGAAATGAAACTATCCCTCTGTCAGTTGTCTCAAAAGTTTGCCTCATTATTAGATGTAACTGGCATAATACATTTCAGAAAAAAATTTAGTTCTATAAGGAAGACTCGCAGACTTGAGTGAAATTGAATATGACATTTATTTGATGAATATAAAACAGAAAAGTAATGTCTCTCTTTGGCATAGGCCCATCTGGTGGTCCGAAGTCGTAGTACTCGGAACCGTCATATCCTACATGAGATAGGAGTCAGGGGCAAGGAGCCTACCCTCGTGCAGGACGGACTCAACTGGTGGTGGTGGGGTGGTGGAGGTTGCCGCATTAGCACACTGAAACAGCAATGTGATAGATTGTGAGCAGATTTATAAAGCAATGACTTACATGTTTTTGGCTGGGAATTACCCAGCTAATGGTGCGATGATGTACAGCTGCTGTTCTTCCCGCTAGAACTACGCTGCGCTTACATTTCGATCAGGAGGACTCGCAGACTTGAGTGAAATTGAAGATGACATTTATTTGATGAATATAAAACAGAAAAGTAATGTCTCTCTTTGGCGTATGGAGGTCCGAAGTTGTAGTACTCGGAACCGTCATATCCTGCCAGAAATAGGAGGCAGGGGTGAGGAGCCTACCCCCAAAAGAGAGAGAATGTAGAATACTACCCCCAAAAGAGATGATATGATTTTGTACGGGCCAGGTCTTTTGTTCAATCTGAGAAGAGGGAAGATGTGGAGATGTGAACACCTAGATTTGACATGAAATGGGAAATATCTCTGGCATGGTTGTGCAATACCTTTGCAATAGAAAAAGCCATGCAATAGGGAAAGCCTTGTTTTATTTTTATTTTTTTTTATATTATAAAATCATGTTCAGCGCTAAATATTTCCATTACTATAAACTTCATAGTTCTCTAACTTTAAAAAATAACAACATATATTAATTCTGAAATAAACCTCAAAGTGTCTTCTTTCAAAAGATACTACAATTGTGTCCATACTCCAAAGGGTCCAGTAAATACAACCATTTAAGTTCAGGTATGTCATTTTCATGGTTTGTGCTCAAAAAGGGGGTGCACATCAACAGGTTAAACTGTGATTCCATGCTCCTTCGAAATGCCCACATCATGGGCTTGGTCTTTCCTAGTGAGTAGGGCATAGGGATGATACATTTTATTGGAAAGCACCCATTACGTGATTTGGGCGAAGGCGACCAGCAAAACGGGGATATTTTACTGAATGGAGTAAGGGGACCCCGTACAATAAGCACTGACTGTACGTGAAGATATGCCTGAATAATTATCTTAATTCCCCAATGGGGAATGCTCGGGCATGCAGCACAGTGAATGACATGTGAATTAACCTTGACCGTGTTGCCCTCATGAGATCGAACGATTGCCTGCCATTACTATGAGAGTGAATGCGCTCTTGACATGAAATACTGGCTTTTGATATTGATGTGGATGCATTATGATGTACAGACAGCATTGCAACTTTATGATGAACAGGCAGCATGGCAACGGAAGGCCTAGGCCCATGACTAAATCTGAATGCATTTGATGGATATGATAATGACTTTTTTCTGATGGAAATCAGCTGCTGCCTGAGCCAATGATTTTGACGGACTTGGCGTGGAGTGCACTCCTTCCGCGCCAGGTCGTGCAATCCGATTGAGGATGCGGTGGCTCGATTGAGAGAGATCTCCTAAGTGAATGAGATATGGATGAAGATTCGGGTTTCGGGTTTGCTGGCTGTTTACACCCCATGGGTTTGATGTGGGCAGTAGTTGAGATGAAGTGATGATGTTATTGGAAAGGGAAGGCGGGCTTCCAGAGATGTTCTGTGCACTGGTTCTCCTGTAGCTTGGAGAGGATGAAACATGTCTGTTTGCCGTGTTAGCACACTGAAACAGCAATGTGATAGATTGTTATCAGAGTTATAAAGCAATGGCTTACATGTGATTGGCTGGGAATTACCCAGCTAATGGTGCGATGATGTACAGCTGCTAGTCTGCCTGCTAGAACTACGCTGCGCTTACATGTGTTGATGTGTTCCTTCTTTAATGTGAAGTAACTTCAAGAGATTACAATCTTTTCTAGCTATATGACCTTTCGAAAGAGTTTACCACCAGCTGGTTCTGCACAGCAAGGTATCAATTATGGATTAAGGACAGTATATTCATCAATTACTTGAAAAAAGTCACATTTCAGCCCACACTAACCCACACTGTGCTTTTTTAAAATCTAATTTGCTGTATTCCCACATGATTTTAAAATGACTTGGCTCTTTCCCAATCCTCAATATGGACCTTACACATTCATATCTGTTTTCTGTAGTGTGTATGTGTCCAATTTCTTGCATCCACACAATAATATTTACAAACTTCAATTGCATTCTTATCAGAGTCAGTTTGTGCACAGAGTAATGAATTAAGGGGCAGATAAATAATTTATGATAACATGACAAAAGGAACCACCTTTTATCTGGCTGTAAAGTGAACTCTCTCACATGTTATTTCCATCTGGACTCGCAGGTTATTCATCCACGGCAAATGGCTGTATGTGCAACAATGTCTTATGAACTGATTCGCTCAGATGAAGTAAGCCCCAGCACTGTCCAATCTAGACGATCCGTGAACAGCGCAGGAGTTTCCTATTGTTGCAAGTGATAAATGCTGTGTGTATGATCTCTCTCGCGGTACATTCGGTGTGTTCCCCATTTGCCTCATAAACAACATTTTTGAGTGACCTTCAACGTGCCGAGCCAGCATAAAATATGCATTTAAAAGGAATTGCTGAAATAAATATAGGGGCCGAGGTAGAGATTGCTTCTTTTGTCCTGAGTTAGGCACGTACATGCATCACTGTCTGCACACGTGTGCCTGTGCCCACTGCCCTTTCGTTTGCAGCCAAATTAAGTGTGTTCAGCACATAAATAAATGTAACCTGCATGCTGCATGACAGTCAGAGCTGCTTATTACACTGCAGCTTTGTCACATCATTTATCCGCACTTCCTGTAACATCCGATAAAAAAGTGCAGTCGTGCATGCATGTGTTGCCGTGAAATTATTGCAAGGACCTGAATCCCATCTTCACCTCCATCAGCTCTGTGCTGGGTGTTTGTCCACGGGCGAGACATCAGTCACAACACTGCAGCCCTGTCCTTGGCCATTATTGAGCGCTTCAAAATCGGCACCTTCCCTTAATAGGCTTTGGGAATTGTGCTCAGCCACCCGATGTAGATGGCTGTTTATATTTGAAAAATGTAATAAAGTCGGCAATTTTATTGGACGCTGATCCCTATTGGGCTTAAATTTAGTTTTCCTGAGGTGGACCTCATGCCCTTTTTTTTCTCACAGTGATTTCATTTTGCAGATGTGATATGTGTTGCACTAATGAAATGCATGTTAGGAGATGTCTCCTGTTGGCCCAGAGAGATGGAGATGGCATGCTATTGAGTGACAGGTTTGGTGTTAGCTGAAAATATCCGTATTATGCACTGTCCGCTGTCTGCTGACTGGCAAGACTCATTGCATGGAAGAGTCATACTCAGAGTATGTAGTACTCTAAGTCATGTACAAAATACTTTAATAACAAGGGCCTTCAAAATGTATCATAAACTCACTTTTTCAATTTGACAATATCGATTTTCAAAGGAGTAATTCGCCCAAAAATGTAAATTGTATAATTATTTATGCTAACTCGATCTGTCCAAGCAATTATGACCTTTCATCTGTGAAACACAAAAAAATGAGAAATATTGCAATATGTTTGCTTTTTTTGACAATGATTAAAGAGGACACTACAGCACCATAATAGTATCATAAAAGTAGTCTGTATGACTCATTTGCTATATTCAGAGTCTTCTTAAGCCAAATAATTGCTTTGGGTGAGAAACTGAACAAAATGTAAGTTGTTATTTGCTGAAAATCTGCCCATCCGCTTCTGGTTGTAGCCAAAAAAGTTTTCATGTGAACATTTGGCCGTTTTCACGAAAATGCGCAGAACAAATTGTTTATATATCTTTCTGTCTTTAACTTGAATGCAACCTAAAATTGATTTTATGAACGATATACACAGATCTGCCCCTGTTTCATAAATAAAGTTTATTGAATGCAATGCTTGAGCAAGAACAAGTATCAAAGAGCTCTCTTGAATGTGGAGTTTCAGTGAAATATTTTTGTGAAAAATTATTTAAGTTTACTTGAAGTCAACATGAGGGTGAGTAAATGATGGCATAATTTTCATGTTCGGGTTAACTAGTCTTTTAAATCCTTTTATCTAGTCCTGTAATTTAGAGGTCAGACTGCCACAGCGTTCCTCCTCCATCAAATGATTGACAACCTCTGTAAAGTGGGTTGAAATGGCGAGCAGCTGTTAATCTCAGCAGAGTTTATGTCAGATAAAGGATTAATAATGCCATCAGTGTCTTTGTTTGCATGTAGAAATATTTAATTGCTCTTTAATGAGGCCGCATGTCACAAGTGTAAACTTAATTGATATGTGTTTAGGAATGTAGAACTCCTACACCAAACAGCTTTTATGGGTCGAGTTCTCTCACGAAAGTTAATTACCAATATATTTTTATTATGTAACTGCTGGGATATACAACCTGTCTGAGAGAGTCCAGGTGATAAAAGACCCAGTAAAATGCTCCTTCCTGATAATGTTCTCTGGCAGTTGGTTTTAATTTGTCATTTTGACTGGTATGACTTGGAAAATAGCAAAGGAATGCATTTACATTAATGCACATCAGTAAACATGCAGTGATTCTTATGTCAGCATGTAAAAAAGATGGGGAAAGTTTTAAGCATTGTGCTGAAGGGACAGGTGTGCAACTTTTGCTTGTTTCAGTCATTTCCTATGTGTGCAATGGTAGATTTTGATGAGCTCCAGAACATTTTTACAGTACAAACATATGTGTCTGTGCATAAGCATATATGTTCTTGTTGCATCGTATGTCCATTTGAGTCTAATCATAGAGGTTAGCATTTTACTTTCTTGTTATTTCCATAACGAGATCATATTTTGCAGACATAATGTAATCACAGTTATATTATATACATAATCTGTATAATAAAATGTAATAAGTCACAGGCTGTGAATTACAGTGAAGTGTTAACCTGAAATTGTAACCTTAAGCATCAATTTCTACTTGATCTTGCCAATAAACTACTTTTGTTGGTCTCTGATTCTTGAGATAAGGGACAAAACATGTCCTACATTAAAAAGTCATACATTAAGTATGTTAAAATCAAGAAATTCATAATAATAGAAATTCTGAAAAAGTAAAATCTAAAGGAAAAGTGTATACTCTGGGCATTTATTACTTATAACTTTTAATAATTTAATTAGAATTTCTTATTTTTATTTTTTTGAATGCATGCTCTAAACTTGGAAGAACATGTAACTTAACCTGTTCTCAGAAAGAGGTCACAATGTTAAACTGCCAAACATAATGCAACAAATCCATAAATAAAAATATCAAATGAAAGGTGGGAATCTGTAAGATATCAAACAATACATGAAAAAAAAAGAAAAAGGAAGAAAAAAACGCTTAAAGTCGTGTCCTCACTTTGCATAAACTCAGTCAGATTTTTTTATAATCCTGAATAAATAAGACTATGTAATGATCAGCTATAACACTGAAGACCCCTTTCTCACTTTCTGCACATGGTGGATGCAACAGTAGGACACGTGGTCCGGTAAGCTATATATACTGTATACGTCAGTGTCAGTTTAAAAGGGTTAGTTGTGCATTGGTTCTAGTGGTGGAGATTTTTATTAATTTCAGTGACTTGATTCTTTTGATTACGTTCACCAAAATTATTTGTTCAGATCCGTTCATAGTTCCGTTCATTGACCATTTCTTAAAGTTATCCCTTTGCGCCATCTTTTATTGCACTGAGCCAAAAGCAGTCATTCACAACTAGAACTATTTTAAGTACTCTTTATTAAAATTTGCATGTCAACAATTCTACTAAGAGACTTAAGCACTGCAGAGTTTTAAAGCATCATAAGCATTTCCTCTACAAATAATAATAATAAATTAATTGTATTTGTATAGCACCTTTCTTACATAAAATGCAGCTGAAAATGTTTCACAGTTGGAAGTATAAAACATAGAAATGACAACAAATCATATACTGTAAACTGCTGAGCACAACTTTTTATCAAGCTGTACAGAAAAACAATACTAGCTTAAAAATAGACATGAGATTCAGTAACGTCTAAATAGGGGATGGATGAATAATCCATCCCCTAACATTATAATGTTATTATAACATTATAATGTTATTATAATGTGTGGTCATCACTTGTATCATTATTCATCCATCCCCTATTCTTGTTGAACAAGATTGATGAACTGAACGAATGACATGCAGCTCATCTTCTCATTCAGGCGGTCAGCAGATCGTCGTTCATGAACGAGATGACTGATCCATTCTGTTTGTTCGAGAATGAGTTTACCAGTACATTCAGTTCCTTCCTAAATGGCATTCAGTGAAGGGGGATATTAGTTCAGTGGGTCCAACCAATGGTATGCTCTTTCACAGCCTGCTTTCGAATGCTATTGGCTCTTGCTGAAGTCAGTCTTCAAAAGCAACACAAATTGAATTTGTATGTCTACAAATGAAGACACTTCAAAATTAGAGTTTAAAGACCATAACCTTTTTCACTATACATGGCAGGTCTTATTTTCCAATAGTATGTCAAATGCTGGCCTTCATTTTGACCAAGACAGAAAAAAGCCTAAATACTATATCTTACACAGTGAATCAAAGCTCAACATTTCCATCTGTGATTCATGTAATTTTAATTGTGCATACCTTGACTGTGATTGGCTCACACGCCTAATTAAACAAATGACATTTTAGCTTGTGCTATAGTCAGTCTTTACAGGCATGAAAAGCCATCAGGGCAGTCTTGTGCTTTAAATTAGAGATCATTGGCTTTGAAAGGGAGAGATGTCAGTGGATGAGAAGTATGAGTCAGTGTATAGCAGTGAATGAGAAGATTTGTTCAAAAAGACTGATTAGTTCACGAACGAAACATCACTAATTGGTTCCAACGTGTTAATCATTATGAGAAAACCTTTACAGTCTTTAGAAATCTTTTGAATATTTGTAGCCAGGGTTATTAAAGTTTTGGATGTTTAATTTAGTTTTTAATTTCTTCTTTTCAAATTGTCATTCCAATTTAGTTTAGAATTTATAAGTATTCACTCAAATACTAGTTTTTCCACATCTCCCATCCCCCATTAATTTGATATTTTATTTTAGTTATTTTTAGTTTTAGACTTATGAAAATTTATTTTAGTTTAGTTTTTAGTTTTTTTAGTTAGTTTAGATTTTTTTTTATTTCAGATGATGACAAATGTTTTCATTTAGTTGTCATTTATATTAACAATTACATCACTGATCTGTACATATTTAGAAACACGTTTTTATATGTTTTGATAATTCTGACATTACATTCCAATCAAATAGTAATAACTGAATGTTTGTTGATCCAGTGCTACAGTATGTGGCTCAGGGATGCACATCGCCATACACAATAGAAATAAGCCACAACAGAAAAGCCACATCACAGTGGAAATAAACCACAAGTTTTAGAAATATTTATTTCTTTATTTGTGTTGTGGCTTAATTTTGTTGTGCTTACAGTGAGGCACGTACATAGAATTTAATCGAGCCACACTTTAACAAGGTATGTGTAAAGAAAGAGACATAACTGACCTCCTGATTTGGTCAACTGGATAAGGATTCAGATGAGGGACGTGTCCCACCATCCTCTATAAATCCTAAATCCCTCCTCCCCTCTCAGTTGTCAGCAGGTCATCTCGACTGTTCTGATGGGCCTTACTGTGTTTAGCGCTGACATGGGAAGCTCACACCAACTGATTGCTGTGAATTAGTGAGTTCTTCTCTAATATCCCTCACTGCTACAGTCTCAGTGACAGCTGCGATGGCATTCGCCCACTGACATCCCACAAGCCCAATAAGCATTCAACAAGCCCTGAAACTTAATGTTAATACAGAGTTTGGTTGTAACTGAGAAAGCAGACAGCTGTTGATTACTTGCATTTATGATGTGTGTGTGTGTGTGTGTGCGTGCGAGTGTGTGTGTGTGTGTGTGTGTAATGTGCTTGTATGGATCTACAGTAAATACACTGCAAAATGTTTTAAAATAAATAAATGCATTTATCATACTCATTATTTTGTCTTGTTCCCCAGCAAAAAAACTAAATAAAAATATCTAAACATGCAAAAAAAAAAAAAAAAATACATTTTCTTGAGAAGAAAAGTAAATAGATTTATTTATTAAGAGATTTATGCTCATAACCCTTTTATTTTACCTACCCTATTTGTATGAATTCATTTTCTTGTTTTAAGCATAAACCTAATTTGTGTGTATATATATATATATATATATATATATATATATATATATACACACACAGTACTGTACAAAAGTTTTAGGCACTTGTGAAAAACTTTAAAAATGAGGATTTATTAAAAAAATAATGACATAAATTCATTAATCAATTAACATCATACAAAGTCCAGTAAACAGAAAAAGAGCTACATCAGTATGATGCCTTCAAAACCGCATCAATTCTCATACTTACACCTGCTTTCTCTTTGTTGTTGGCAGATAGGATGTTCCAAGCTTCTTGGAGAATTCGCCACATTTCTTTTATTTATTTAGGCTTCTCAATTACTTCTGTCTCTTTGTGTAATCTCAATTATCTTTGTGTAATCTGACACAATGTTCAGTGGGGGGCTCTATGAGCGCCATGCTATATGTTGCAGGGCTCCCTGTTCGTCTATTCTGTTTGATTTTTGATTACTTCAAAAGTAATGTTTGGGAGTATAAAATGTACTGTATATTTCCTATTGACACACTACAGTAGCAGATAGAAATAACCATCTTAAGACAAATGTTTTTGTGAAAAAGAGACTTTTGCTCATTACTGTGTATATACAGTATATGTGTATATATATGTGTATGTATATATATATATATATATATATATATATATATATATATATATATATATACTGTACACACTGGCGGAATTGTGTACAGATTTAGCTGTTTCGGAAGGAAATTGGTACTTTAATTCACCAAAGTGGCATTCAACTGATCACAGAATATAATCAGGATATTACTGATGTAAAAACAGCACCATCAATATTTGAAAAGAGTAATTTTTGATCAAATCTAGACAGGCCCCATTTTCAGCAGCCATCAACTTATCCTTGAGTAATCATGCTAAATTGCTAATTTGGTACTTGAAAATCACTTGCCATTAAATGAAACACTGCTGAAAGCTATTTGGTTCGTTAAATGAAGCTTAACATTGTCTTTGTGTTTGTTTTTGAGTTGCCACAGTATGCAATAGACTGACATGTCTTAAGGTCAATATTAGGTACAAAATGGCAAAAAAAGAAACAGCTTTCTATAGAAACTCGTGAGTCAATCATTTTTGAGGAAGGTTGGCTATAAAATGTATAAAATTGCCAAAAAAACTGAAGATTTCATACAAAGGTGTACACTTCAGTCTTCAAAGACAAAGGACAACTGGCTCTAACAAGGACAGAAAGAGATGTGCAAGATGATAAGTACATCAGAGACTCTAGTTTGAGAAATAGACGCCTCACATGTCCTCAGCTGACAGCTTCATTGAATTCTACCCGCTCAACACCAGTTTCATGTACAACGGTAAAGAGAAGACTCAGGAGTGCAGGAGTGCAAGAATTGCAAAGAAAAGCCACTTTTGAAAGAGAAAAAGAAAAGGTTAGAGTGGGCAAAGAAGCACAGTCATTGGACAACAGATAATTGGAAAAGAGTGTTATGGATCTCAACCCCATTGAACTTTTGTGGGATCGGTTAGACTGTAAGGTGTGTGAGAAGTGACAGACAAGACAGCCACATCTATGACAAGTGCTACAGGAAGTGTGGGGTGAAATGTCACCTGAATATCTGGACAAACTGACAGCAAGAATGCCAAGGATCTGCAAAACTGTCATTGCTGTATGTAGAGGATTTTTTGATGAGAACACATTGAAGTAGTTTAAGTTGTAATAATTAGGGCAGTCGATTTAACATGTTAATTCAGTGCGATTAATTGTACAAAAATTAACGCAATTAATAGTATGCTCACAGACCATAATAAGGAAGACTCCTGAGTAATGCAAGCTTGTAGTACCACCTGTTTACTCCAGAGGGCAGTAAGTGAAATTTCAGCTGTATGAGCAACACACAGTTTATACAGTGAAGAAAACACTTCAGTAGGCAGAACAACACAAATATGCGTTACGTTCTTGCGTTCAAAACACTCGAAGGAGCGCAAATGCGATCTAAGGGATCTCAAGATGTGTTTAAAGATTGAGTATTAAAATATATTTAACTTGACACAGTGACCTAAACATTTTATGTTTACACCCGAGACGCTACACAAGCATGTCTGACGCAGGTGTTCATTGACGGGTCCTTAAAAAATCCCTCATAATAAATCTTGAACTGATTGACAAATTCACTTGTGAAATGAATTGCTGTGAACTGTATGCCAATGATTGAGTTATGATCAATAATATGGTAGTAAACAATACATTGTATTCTAAAGAAGCTTTTTTTATTGCCTTATCAATGATTAACTCTTCTGCTACAGGAATGTAAAGCATTTTAATTATCTGAATATATATATATATATATATATATATATATATATAATTTCTTAATATGTAAAGATAACTATGTATACTAATACTTTTTCACATTATTAATGTCCTGACTATACATTGTGATCAGTTGAATGCCACTTTGGAGAATAAAAGTATCAATTTCTTTCCATATGAGCTTTTTGGCCTCCTGTGTGTGTGTGTGTGTGTGTGTGTGTGTGTGTGTGTGTGTGTATATATATATATATATATATATATATATATATATATATATATATAGTATTTTATTTTATTATAGTTTCTCCAGTGGTGCTTGTTAGCAAGCGTAAGCTGATTACCACTTTTCCCCACCTGGTTCGGGCTGTCAAAGGAGGATTATCAATATTCACTGGCTTTTGTAGATCTACACTGCCTTTTTTAGATCCAGAGGGAGAGAAGGAGAGAGAGTGGCAATTGTGGAGAAGCATCAGGATACCAGCCTGCCTGAAGCTGCACCCAAACATCAGGAGAGTCTGGGTAATGACCTACACTCTGTATCTCCTCTGCTATGCTCCCTCTTCCACTTTTTTCGGCACTCTTTCTCTTCGCACTGAGGCACCTGGCTTTTATAGCTCATATTCATAATTTTACTCTTATAGGTCTGTATAGACAGAACTATATGCCAGCAATTGTCTCATGTGCCACTAGAGATATCTGAGACAATATTGATAACAACTGACCTAAATATCTAGAACCATAACGATGACCTCCATCAAGTTTCGTGAGATATGAACGAGCAACCTCTGAGCAATAAAAATTTCCTCAAGGGTGAACCATATTTCCAAAAGAAAGAGTACACTAATTCTTTCATATTTTCCAAAATCGTCAAAAAGGAGTCATTCTGGGTTCAGCATTTCTTCAGCCCTCTCTCTCCACTTTCACTATCTCTCTTTTTCCCTCCACTTCCCTTTTTCCATGATGAGATGGAAACTTTAAGTGGAGTACACATGCCCTAGATCATAACTGGCACAGGTGCAGGGAAGTCTTTCTACTGTGTGTATGTGTGTGTTCTGTTACAGTAAGTGTGTGCATGTGCACTGTAATTGAAATACCTCAGAGGGCCTCTGGTATGCTTCCTAATAGTGCCACAATTAACATGGAAGTTGCTCTCAAATTCCAGAACCAGTCATCCAATCCTCTCAAAAATCTAAACCTTTCCCAGAGACAGAGGCCTTTAACAAACACATGTGTTTCCATCTCCATCCATCTTTCTCTCTTTTCATCAGCTCCCCAGTCTTGTTCAATATACCTATCTAACTTGAGAATGGCTTGTGAATTGAAGATCCATTTTTGCCATCCCACCTGTACGGAACGTGTGATTTTGTGTTTGTGTGTGTGTGTGCGTGTGAATGGTGTCTAATGGCCCTCGCTCCACTGTGCAGGCAGAGATGGAACCGTGATGTCATTTGTTTTGAAGTCATAAATCGATGGGATTGAGTCTCTCAAGAGTTTCAGCTTTTCACGCCCTTTGACGGCAAATTACATCACACTCTCATCACTCACCCACAGATTTGTGTTTATCAGACACAGCTTTTTCAAACCGATCGAGACTCAGAATAGAACTGAAAATATCCCACATCTATTCTAATGTATATCCTTCTGCATTAGTGTCTGACACGATCTTGTGAGATGCCTCAGATAGTTAGTGTGAGGAACGTTTAGTGAAAAGAGTTTGATTCTTGGGGAATCTGTCTTAGTTTGTTTTAGACACAGTAGAAGCGATTGTTTGTTTTTATCAAGTTCTTTTCAGGTTACTGTAAGTTCAACGATAAGTCTACCCTGCTAACAAGTCCATCTTAAACCAGCATGAATTCTATGCTGGTTAGTGCTGGTCTCATGATGGCTGGCTTGCTAACTTTTATTAAGCTGATCTATCAACACACCAGTATACTATGCTGAGGATCAGCACAATTACATCAAAAACCATATAGTGGTCAACCAGCACAACAGCATCACATGCTCAGGCTCAACACACCAGGATTCTATTATGAGGACCAGCATACAAGGATCCCATGGTGATTATCTAGGCCACCAGCACCCAAAACACTACATATTCCTGTAAACCAACACACCAGCATACAATTTTGGGGACCAGCATGCCATTATCCCATGTTAATCAACCAAAGGATCAGCATATAAAAACAACGTATTTTGGCAAATTGACACACCAGCATCCCAAGCTGGACAAGCATCCAAAACACAACATATGCTGATTACCAAGCACACCAACATCTAACATATGATGGCCAACCAGCACACCAGCATCCCACTATGAGGACTTGTAAACCAGTGTCCCATGCTGAGCAAAATCACACCAGCATACAAAACACAACATATGCTTTAAACCAGTTCACCAGTATTACATTCTTTGCAACCAGCTCACCAGCATCCCATCATGTAATCCAGCACACCAGCTTCCCATGGTGATCATCCAGTCCACCAGGATTCAAAACACAACATATGCTTTAAACCAGTACACCAGTATTACATTCTTTGCAACCAGCTCACCAGCATCCCATCATGTAATCCAGCACACCAGCTTCCCATGGTGATCATCCAGTCCACCAGGATTCAAAACACAACATATTGGTCGATTGACACTAGCACCTCATAATGGGGACCAGGACACTAGCATCCAAAGCTCCATATATGCTGGTCAACCAGCACACCAGCATCCCATGATTGGGACCAGATCACTTGCATCCCATGCTGATTGACCAGTTCACAAACATCTAACACAACATTTTATAATATACAAGCACAACAGCATTACATGCAGTGGGATCAGAACACCAGCATCCAAAATGCAACCTTTGCTTGACCACAAGCCCACCAGCATCCCATTCTGAGGAACAGCATGCAAAAACACCATGATAACAGTAACGATGACCACAAAAAAATATATATTATTATTTTTTTTTACTTCTGAAATAATCCCTATTTGGATGGAATGGCCTTGCCAGGCCAATTACAAATGGGTCCATTGCCTAAAACCTGTGCTAAGTACGTTCTCATCAATCAGTATTCAGAATTGATAGCCTGCACATCCCAGATCCTGTTGTTTTTGTTCAGCCCATGGTTTGTTTGGATCCCCAAAAGAAATGGCAATATATTCTGAGTTTTAAAAGATTTAGACTTAGATATTTTGGCAGTCTGGAAGTGTATACTCAAGGCCTGTGCACCTATTCATTCTTCTCTCTCTCTCTCTCTCTCTCTCTCTCTCTCTCTCTCTCACACACACACACACACACACACACATGCACACATGCATAGACACACACATACAGGGACAATTAGCTTGGAATATAAGCATGTCTAATGATTAAGCTAGGGCTTTTGATAAATGCGCAGTAGACATGTTTTTCTTTTGTCTCCCTGGCAGTATGTTTTTTGAATTTTAGTTGACAACTACAGCATGACTTAGCCTTAAGACAAACTAATAGATTACACTCATAATTTCTGTGCCTCCTTTCTAATGTCTATGATTTTTGACCTTCAAAGCCTGCTGCATTCACTTTGGAAACCATAGAAGAGGTCCTATTATTATTGTCTGCAACAGTCTAGTAGGATTAAGGTCTACATTGAGATTGAGAGCTACAGGGCAGAGACAGCTCTGTCCAAAGCTTTAGCTCTAACTACTCAGGAACAGTTGTCCTTTTGTATAAGCTTTGATAAGGAATCCCATTTCATTGGTTCTGAATGTTTTTGCCTTGTGGTAAAGATAAGGACAACTGATGGGAGCAACCATTTTTACATGAACACAATTTGACTGTCCCATAACAAAGGTCATATTTCATTTCAAATGAAGTCCATACATTATTTTATTATTTTACACTGTACAAACTCTCACAGTTGCCTTTACACAAACTTTTTAACATAATTCAAGAGATTTATATAATGTTTTGTTGTCATTCAGGAGACGTAATTAGCCTAGACTTTAAGGAATATAAATAGATTTTCCACAAAATTGGAACGCTCATCTTTCACATTCAGGTTCCACAAATCTCTCTCATTAAACAGCTAATGTTTTTGAAAATGTTAGCAAATAAAATCATGCTTTTTTTTAGCTACCAATAAGAGTGCAGTATTGCACAAAGTGGTGTAGAGACCATGATGGAAAAAAAAACCCCAGCTTAAACCCAAACCGCAAGCCTAAGCTGGTTTGCTGGTCTCGTAGCCTGACCGACCAGCTGGCAGAGGTAAAACATCTCAAACCAGGTTGACCAGGCTGGGAAAACAGCTGATCACCAGCTTGCACCAGCTAAGAGCTGCTAACTGGTTCGGGCTGGTTTAAGCTACTTTATTTTATTTTTTTAAGCAGGTCAATCAAATAAACTTATTTCAAACAACCACCTCAATTACAGTATTGATTTAGTATTGACTGCCTCCCAATATTAAAGACACAACCACAGATTTAGAATAATGGATCTCAATGAAACAAAGGATGGGCAAAAGAAGAAAAATAACCCTTGACTTTTTGCATCTGATTGCATCTGTTCAACATATTGTGGTTCAGTTAAGGTTGAGAAAGATCACAAGGAAACAACTTTTGAAGGGAAAGGGAGAGACCCAGACAGATGACAAGTGAGAAGGTAGGTTTCTTCCTTTAATGACAGTATTGCAATTCATTCCCACCCGGTGGAAGAAAGTCCATTTCATCTGAGCAATTTTATGTAACTCCACTCAAATCTGATTGCTGCTCTCAAAGGAGATATTGTTTTCCTCTATGCACCTGTGACCCTGCACGCTTGACCGGCTGACAAGTGAAAGAAATGCTAAGACAAAAAAAAAAGTGGTCAAACCTGCATCATAGTGTTTCATCAGCTTAGCAGAAAACCCCACGCACCTAGATTTCACAACAATGCACCAAAATGTGTCGTCTGCTTTAATAGTGCTCAATGTTGCTCATTCCACAATCTCTTCACCCATAGAAAATAAAATAAATGTTTTATTTACATGTAGAGTTTGTATATACTGTGTATTATATATATATATATATATATATATATATATATATATATATATATATATATATATATATATATACATACAGGGTTGGGAGGGTTACTTTTGAAATGTATTCCACTACAGATTACAAAATATATATATTATAATGCTGTAAAATGTAATTTGTAACATATTTCATTAGAATTCTCAAGGTCAGTAACGTAATCTAAATTTGAATTACTTCTTCAGCACTGGTAGATTTTTTCACTTGTTTTGAATGTTAAAACTCTGCCAGTACAGTAAGACAAAATACACATGTTAAAAATACATTCTCTGAAAATCACAAATATCTCATGCAATCTCAGATCAATTTAATTGGTCTTGTTTTAAAGATCTTTAGATATTTCTGCAGGAAAACAATACAAAAATTATTATCAAGAATATAATTTTGGCTAGAAATAGCATTTTAGCTTAACGTAAATCTGACAATTTACACAAGGTTTATTTCTATTTCTTCTGCTCCAAACTTACTTCAAACTTCTCTGTCCGCTCATATGAATGTAACACATAATAAGAAAGTGTTTCACCGCTGTTCAAACAAATGACAATAAAATGCAAAGTAATACTTTTTGAATGTAACTGTATTCTAATTACCAATGATTTAAATGTAGTTTAATACAGTTACTAATCTTTTGTATTTTAAATAAGTGTAAAGCAGTTCAATGGAAAGGAGGAGGCAAGAACCGGCTTGACAATGTAAATAATATTTTAATGATAAACTTAAAGCAAAGGACAAAAACACACACACGACCGACATGGCCGTAAACGATCTCTCTCTCCCGCTCCATCCTCCGCAGTCAGGCTTTATCCCTCTCGGAGGGTTGATTAGCCTGATACGGGACCGGGTGTGTATAATCATGACCCACCCTCTGCCCTGCCACAATAAGTAATCCTGTTACATGTATTCTGTTACTCCCCAACCCTATACTGTATACAGAATATACAAAGTGTACATTTGTTCTCCATTTAATCTCTAGGTGAAACAATTAAAGCATCAATGAACTCCCATTTGTGATTTTTTTTTCTATGGGTGAAGAGAGGCACGGAATGAGCAGCAGTGAAGAGTATTAAAGCAGAAGACACATTCTTGTGCAACAGAGTTCTTGTTAAGTAGTTCACTTTCATTGTAGGTGTCCTGGTATCTCTCTCTCTCTATCTATCTCTCTATATATATATATCACTCTCTCTTTCTCTCTGGATGACCTTAACTTTCAAACTTTAATAGTCATGCAAATTGTTGCCTGCCAGTATTCTATGAGAGGGATCCAATTCACTGGCTACGCTACCTAGGTGGTCTAAGTTGTATTGCCGGTTGTATTGACTGTGCTCCATGCAAGATAACCACAAACACAAACACACACACACACACACACACACACACATTGAACAAACTAGTCTGAGTATCAGAAATCTCCCTGAGGGTTCACTTTGTTTGGAAAGGCAGAGCAAGGAAGAGTCATGTGACCTGCTGTTGCTCATTGTCCCAGAAGAATAGTCATTTATCACACAGCACGCTCTCTAGTGCTAAAGGAATCTAGCATCCCTAATTACATTAAACTCACTTTGTCAATAGCAATGAAAAAGTTTGGATGTCATTGGGTAAGTATGATGCAGTACAGTGGGATGTTATTAAAATTCTCATCAAGCTCTCGCTTATCAAATCTACTCAACCCTCTGCTGGTAGTTTGAGATGCCTTTGATTCAGTTGAAACATACTTTTTTAATATGATGCACTACAGCTAGACCCAGGCCCATCCGTATATCCATATTTCCCTACAATATAGTATGCCAAAAAAACAGTATGCCAATGGAGTAGTATGCCCGAATCATCAGTATTCATTAAAGAGTAAGTGAGAAATACCCAATGGCCTACTATTTTCAGTGATATTCTGAAGTGCAGATCATCTGGACACTTTAAGATCCCATAATCCCTCGGTAGCTAAGATGTCAGGTTCAAAATGCTGGAAAAAAAGAACAGTGGTGAATAGCGAGTTGGATGGCTCTTTTCATCTGTAATTAATGTATGTACCAAGAAAGCTGTTCCTTGTGCTTTATTGGTACTTGTTTAACCAAATCAGAGTAGATTATTCTTGCGTAATAATATATTCTCATAATATATTCGGGTCAAAACCCATATTCCCGGATGAAGTATGTCTGGAACCTATTCATACTACTCGCAAACAAATGAACATACTGTTTTACTGACCAAGAAGTGTGTACTTCATGAAATACAGCTCATAATGTGACTATGTGATTTCAGATGCAGGGATGGACTTTTTGAATTTGAATTTTTGAGTCACTAGCAACTGTACTGAGCTGTGATATTAAAGGCAGCAGACAGGGAAAAATAATAGTCCATTTCACATTTTTAAGAGTTGCGATTTATATGTTGTTTGCAAAAGAAAAAAAGATTCTTCAACTAAACTCATCTGTGCTTAGAGAAATTTAAATCACTGCCTACAGTGGCTGAAGCATGACATGTTGTTGAGCATATGGGCACATGTGAGCTTCAGTTTCTGAGTGTAATGTCCACAGATAGGTGCTTGCTTTTAACATTCGGTTGAGTGAAACACGATTGATTCATATGATTCACTGCATAAGACTAGTCTTCCACTGGCCACAGCATGATACACAGGGTGACTTATGCAGACGAATTGGACCATGATACAGCTCCCCTTAACTGGGAGAATGTGATGAGAAAAGCTGACTCTTGATCAACAGCAGCAGCTACATTAAACAAGTAATTTAATTTGTGAAACAAAGTTTTGAAGACATTTTGTGAGCATTAAAAATGATTCCATTCAAGTTGTATCAACATGCGTGTTTGGAGTTGTATGCGATCAAACATTGGCGTCTGAGATGACTTAAGTGAAAAATATTTATTCATTCATCAGACTTATTCCTTGAACATGTTAGGTTGGTATTCCCCTCTGACTTCTAAAAAAACATCTCAAGTTAACTCTGGCATTGTTGATGTTCTCAGCACATGATGACATATATGATACAGGTTCAAGTGTTGGACTTTGCTGCTTTAGGTAAGGCAGTGCTAATTCTTCATTATTCATGTTGGCTGCGATGTCGATGGATAAACATATCATGCATATTCCAGTTATTGAGTCTGTATTATAAATATGACATGAAGACCTACTGAATATAGACTTTCTAAATATCTGTTTGTTTAGTATGTTGTTTTGATACGTGTATTGTACAGTAGCTAGCATGACCTAATGTCTCAACATATCTCTTGTATTTGTATTGAATGCACAGCAGAAGAGAGAGTGGCGGTGAGAAAAAGGTAATGCAAAAGTTGTATAATACTTTACTTTCCATAAAAGTAACTTTTTCTTAATTACTTTAAAAATTGTTGAGTAACACAATATTCTAACGAGTTACTTTTAAAAGTAACTTTACACAACACTGACTGTTGCTGATCATACAAACGCGATTACTTCCTGGTTTCAGTGCGGGACGGGAAGCCGGGACTCTGAGGCTGCTGTCAGTAACTCGGCAGAATGGAATCGATGTCAGTGTACTTGAACATTCGGTTGCAACACGTTAACTTCCCTTACAAAAATCTAGAGTACTGACAACATGCCGCAAATTCGCCACTTATGATTTTCACATCCAAATGAGCTTTGTGGCAAACTGCTCTTTATCGCGAAAGATTTTTAAACAATATTATTAAATTAGGCAAAATATTAATTTAGCAAGGAGTGGAAGATGTATAGAACTTTGTGAATGAAAAATATTCCTATTCTGCAGAAATGTGTGTAGCTTTCAGCAAAGTTCTGCAAGTCTATAGCATAAGCTATGTAATTACTCTCAGCTGCGTTCATAATATATCGCTGTTGTCATGTTGAAATGCTACAAGTTTTATATCCGTTGTTTCATTGTGATGAACATGACATCCCACATGTCTCATCAGAATCATGGGAAATATACAGTTGGTATATGGCGCTCATTCCTGAACACCATCATGATAGTGCTGGTAATTATTGAACAGATACCATGTGGGATGCTTCACGCTTTATGACTAATGGAGATTGAAATGAGATTGGATATGTCTTTATGGCTGTCATGAATCAGCCAGTATCCAGCTGTTTGTAGTGTATTCTTAAATGTTTAATCTATCAGGAAATAGAATCCAGGGTGAGATATTACTCATTATCTTTGATAGAGTGACATTTTACTGGTTGTCACATTTAACGGGCCTCGTTTTTGATTTTAGATGTATGTGAAGGATCTCTTAGCAGTCTGTTGTCACGCATCAGGCGATAAAACAGGACCTCATTACTTAATTAAAGCTGAGCCTATTAATTAATTAAGTAATGGCTTACTGGGTCTTAATGATGATGTGATGCCCTGCTATTCCCTGCTGTTGTCCTCAATGCTATTGGTGTTAGCCCTGACGTTAATGATACTGTGTGGGAATTTGCAATATAAGTAGTGATCTAGTCTCAGCTTCAAAAGGCACACCCACAGTCCATTCACTTACCATCTGTACATAAGTTAAAACATAAGCACAATACTGGAATGTATTTCCTCAATATGGCAAGCTGTAATCTGATTGTATGACTTTACGCATCTTCTAAGAGAAATGGCACAACAGGGTTTCCCTTACATAAAAGATCTAGAGCTCTGGCAAACTAGCCGCAAACTTGCCACTCATCATTTTCACAGGCAAACAAGCTTGTAAGGTTTGCAGTTCTTTGGTAGTGTTGCAGCAAATCTTTGGCAACAATGGACAATTTGCCGCAAAGCTTATTTGCATGTGAAAATAATCAGTGGAGAGTTTGCCATGAACTCTCGATATTTATAAGGGTTTTATTATCAGTCTGCCTGTAAACAAGGTCATGTTTACAAGGCAGGCTACTGATACAACATGAGCTGATAACTTGATTTGCAAAAGTTTTATCAGATAAGTGGCATCAAAAGTTTGAAAGATATTTAGAATTTTGCTTAAGGCACTTAGTAAAAAGTTAACTGTTTACCCACAAGTAGAATTGTATATTCTTATTTTTATTATTATTAATGTTATTTATGTCTGTGAAGTTGTCTGTACTTATTCCTTTTGGAAAGACAGGGCCATTTTTAGCTATAAGCGGTATAAGCCCGAGCCAACAGGGGGTCCCGCAAACCAAGGTTTTTTTTTTTTTTTTTTTTACTAAAAGCTGCAAGTAAAAGTCAGGCAGCTTTTATGGCTCAATTGGACTATAGGGAGCCCCCTTGTGGTCTAAGAGGGAAGGGAGCAAGCTGTGATATTGGTTGTATGTTGAAGGTGTTATTTACATTGTATATACAGTAGTTTTCGATCATTTATTTATTGTAAATTTATTGTTAATTTTATTTATTTTTTATTTTTGTAGTTTATGTATTTCAATTTTAAGATAATAATAATAATAATAATATATATATATATATATATATATATATATATATATATATATATATATATTATATTATTATTTATTTTTTATTTTTATTATTATTTATTTATTTTATTTTTTTTAAAGAGTTTTTTTTTTTTTTTTTTTTAAAGAGTGTGTCGTGGTGTCATTCTAGATTGGGCCTGGATCTGGGGGGTGGTGGTGACTCTGAGTAGGATTTCGCTTAGGGCTCCCATATGTTCAGAAACGGCCTTGTGGACAGACACTAATTAATACATAAATAATTGTATTAAGTTTGTACACATTTTCTGCTATTAACTGATTCCTGGAGTCACCGGTCCTACTCAACCCGCTCCGAGTGGGATTCAATCTGGTGATCCCCAGCATGGGAGTCGGACACACTAGCGAGTCTAGAAAAGGCATGGCCTCTAGCCTCAGTCAGCTAGTGTATCTCTTAAGGCCAGGAGAGTGAGTTTTACGCACTGCACAGCTATCACATACCAGCTGTCAATAGTTACACGGGGATGACTACACCATAAATTTTTTTTATTTTATTTTTTTTCACACTAAATGGCATGTAAAAACAAAACAATTAAAAAACTGTGGTTGGTCGACTTTTACACTTTTTGGTTTTCGTATCAGTCAGACTCAGACCCAGAGAATCTTCCTGTCTAATAAGGCAGTTCTTGGCCAGAATAAGCTGCATTATGGACCAAACTAGTTGTCAGAACCTGACTTTGTGAGACTAGAGGTGACCTGGCTTTGGGAGACAGAGTTTCCATAACACAACCAGTGCCACCCACCAGCACTTGTGTCTGATACTCCCAGACTGCAGGTAATGATTAAGGTAATCACGGGCGTATTTCCACTGCTTGTTCTGGGGGATGTTGAGTGCCGAGCCAAAATGCATTTCCAGCACATCTAGAAATTATAAACCTGTTGGCATAGCACTTGGGGGTGTCTGTATGTTTTGTTTAAATTGGATGAAAAATAAAGTATTGACTGCAATATTGATCGGTCTGGCATTCCTGTAGGTTAGAGTGGACTATATGTACACTGCTGTATACAGCTGTAAATGAGCTTTGTTGCGCTGGGCGTCCTCTCCACCATCCTCAGCACATTACAATGAGTGCACAGGGCGAAGGTCACATATGCGGCAGCTCCGCTGTGCGCACAGTAGGTGCTCTGAGAGCTTACTTTAACAACCTGCACTCCATTAGCTGCTGACATTTCACAACATTGCTCCTTTACACATTTCAAATTTGTTATCTCCTCTCTTTCTCTGCATCTCTCTTTCTCTTTGTCAAGCTGTGCCCTTAGAGTGTGTCTATTGAGTGCTGTGTTTGCATTCTACAATTAAGAGGTACATAAAGGTTAAACTTTGTTTTCAGATTTAATCATCATGTTAAAGATTAGATACAATCTCTCATCATTTACTCACCCTTATGACATACGAAATGTTTATGACTTTATTTCTTCTGCTGAACACAAATTATGATTTTTATAAGAATATTTCAGCTCTGTGGGTCCATACAATGCAAGTGGATGGTCAGTACTTTATACACTACCGTTCAAAAGTTTAGGGTCACTTACTCATTCTTTATTTTTTCACATTTTATAATAATAATAATGTCATCAAAACTATAGAATAACATAAATTAAACTATGGGAATTATTTTGTAACTAAAAAAATTCAAAATAAATCAAAACTGTTTTATATTTTAGCATCTTCAAAGTAGTCACCCTTTGTCAAGAATTTGCAGACATGTACTCTTGACATTTTCTCAACCAACTTCCTGAGGTATCACCCTGAGATGCTTTTTAAACAGTATTGAAGGAGTTCCCATCTGGTCACTTAGTGGCTGCTTTTCTTAATTATTTGGCCCAAGTCATCAATTTGAAAAAAAAATTTCTTTTAATTAAAATTTAAGTATTGTAATTAAATAAATTATTATGTTGGCACAATTATATTTTTGTCTACAAAACTAATTTTAAACATTTAAGCATATGTCTTCAGATCAAAAGGTTTTTAAGGTCATGAGAAACAGGCAAGTGACCCCATACTTTTGAATGGTAGTGTAGCTCTAAAAAGTACATACAACTGTAGTACAAGTAATCCATACTTTGGACTCCAGCGGTTAAAATAATGTTGTCTAAAGTGAAACGGTCACTTTAGGTGAGGAACAGATCAATATTTAAGTCCTTTTTACTATAATTGTGTACTTCCTGTCACTCTCCAAACAGCATACATGAGAGTACCAAGTACACGCGTAAGCACGCTGGAATGTTCAAATGAAAGCAAAACCAATGAAGCTTGTGAACAGTGTGCTGTTGTAAATAAACTGAGCTGCACTTCCGGTTGTATTGTGTCAATTCTCATGTGAACATGCCAACGCACCTGTGTCACGTGAGAGAATGCAAGTACTCTTTCCTCTCATGAACGCGCATCGTAAAGCGTAAATTGTTCCTTTACTCTTAATGTCAATCACTCTGCACAATTGCAAGCCATATCTATGTACAAACTGCAGCTGCTTGGGTAACTCCTACATTTAAATGCAAGACCAACCAGCTTAACATCTCCTTCTATTTATAGTTACATCCCTGAAGTTCCATTAAGTAAAAGCACAATTCTCATATAAATACATTCTGCTGGTTTTGCTATCATAGTGAATGGTTCCTATTTTGTCAGCAGTCTTCTGTTATGCACACCTCACACTGACTTTTACCATGACTGTGACCTTGCATGCATCTGCGAGCGAGTTTTTGTAAACTGTTTACTCTCTCTATACAGGGGGTCTTCATTCGCTAATGCTCTGATGACATCTGACACATCAGTGATGGGATTTGGACCCCGTATGCTGGATTAGCCCCATTTGGTTAGCATGGCATTATTCCATTATAAGTCCGAAGAGCCCACCAGCTGATGCTGCGTCTGTCCCACTGCCTGAATGCAGAACTGAAGTGAACGCTTGAACAGAATGAAGACGGGCAGCCCCGCTCTTGACGTGTCCTCCTCTGACATTGCTGATTCCGTTAAAGTTAGCTGTGGTAAATGATTACCATCCACTTTCCCTAATTTATTAGGTTTTAGTCTTCCTGTGTGAAGGGATTTATAAATATGGTGTGCAACTATGCGGTCATGTATGTTTACGTGCCTGCATGTATGTGTGGGTATTTCTATAAATCATTGATTTGTCGCTTATGTAAGTAGAGCGATATTTCATCCGGTACCAGTAATTAAGGTATTTGAAAAGGCCAACAACTGATTAATCAGCCAATAGTTTTGAAAAACAATTTACTGTATGTAAAAAATGTTTTGGTCTGTCCTTATGGTGATGGGCAAAAAAAAAAAAAAAAATATTAGCGAACTATCATTTTTGATTTCTACCGATAGTTCTAAAAGCAGCTATCAGTGCTGACTAATCGGCAAATTAAATTTGAACATACAACTAATCCTATGTATTAAACAGTGTGCTACTCAACCTGCACTGTTTGTGCTATGGATGAATAGAGATGAACTGATGTTTCGGCCAAACATCCGTATCGGCCCACTTTTTAAAAAGACCCAGCTAATCAGGACTGACAATATTTTTGCAAAGGCAAGCACCACTGACATTTTCTTCAGAAAATGCAAAGATAAAAGGTGAGTTATTGTAATGTTTGTGATGCTTGAGAGATATCCTGTGTCTGTGATTTACTTTGGCCCAATTATCTGGAACATGATAGCATGGTGTGCAATGTTCTGATTTAGGTACATCAAATCTTACCTTGGCAATGTATGTTTGTTTTAACTCACTCATAGCATGGTGCAATGTAGGCACAGTCAAAAAAGCACCATACAGCACAACATAAATCTTTATGAATCAGTTTTATAGTCCATCTATAAAACTGTAAGATATACAGGATTTGCACCTGCAAGTTTATAGCAAAACACATAAATCTCATGTTACCTCTAGCTGTCAGAAAATGCATCTCTCTATAGGAGTTCCACAGCTGGAGTCAGTCATCTAGAGCAATGGGGTGAAAGAAAGAAAGAGAGACTTAGATGTCAGATCCAGGCAGCAGAGTTGGTGCTTTACTTCCTGTCCATTCTTACACCCACTCTGTGAAGTGTATGCCTTTTTGTAGTTTAATAAATTGTGCCAATAAGTAATGTAAATGTCAATGGACAATACACCTAAACTCTTGAGAAAGGATGGCCAAGACAGGCTGAACCAGTATCAGATATTCAGTCCTGATAAAAGGGACATGTGTACTTCACGCCCAGTCCCTGTGATCCATATTTCATTTTGTTTGTGGTCCAAAAATGGTGGAATAATTACTGCGGTTGAGCTGTGTGAAATATTTAGCACTGACATTAATGCAATGTACATGAAACATACAGACCCAGTGCTTTTAAGAACAAGGTGACATTTTCATGTGCAGTCTATTTTTATTACTTTATTACATTTATTTCATGGCTTTAGGGGCAATGTTTCAGTGATGAAAATTGTGCAGTTGGGTTTGTCGAGAGAGAAAGGTAAGAGTGAAGACTCCTCTTCATAGTGTTCGTTAGAGGCCTTGGATTGTCCTCAGTAGAGTATGGGTACAAGTAGCTTTATACAGTCACGTTGTGTGTGTGTTCTCTGTGTTTGGAATATCGCAAGGAAAACAATATATCTAAGAATGCCTACATGACAAAGAGGTCCAATGACAAAAACATGTGTACAAGGTATCTATACTCTTCAAGATTCTTCAATTGTACTTGGCAGCACCAAGTACAATTACAACGAAGAACTCTCTAGGCGTGACAAAGAAAAAAAAAAGGACCACTGCATAATTGGTTCTTTAGATCAGTGAATTGGGTTTGTTTGAAACTCCAGCACATGCAATGTTTTTCTAAAGAATTACAGAACAAAACATCTGTTGAACAATGGAATATGGAATATGGAATATTCTGGGTTCAAAACAAGTTTAGCTCACACAATAATATTTGTGGCATAATGTTGATTACCACAAAAATGTATATTCAACTTTTCCATTAAAAGCAAAAGCAAAAATCAAGGTTAGAGTAAGCACTTACTGTACAATGGAAATGAATGGGCCAATATTTTTCAAGTTTAATGGCAGAAATATGAAGCTTGTAATTTTATAAAAGTACTTGAATCAGCTTAAACACTTAATTATTCTGTTAAAACTTGTGTTTTATTTAAGCTGTATAGTTGTTTAAATAATTGTTTTTGTAGGATTACAGTTTACGGCTTTATGTCGTCATGGCAATGAAGTATAAATAACAAACATGGGATACGAGGAAGACTTCACTATTTTATTCTCTGTTGCTTTGATTTATTTCCAGATATTCCAGTTGTTGCTGTGTTTATTCCTGAACTTTCCATTGCAACCAGCAGCGGAATTGCGCTGCAATAGTGGGGTTTTCCTCTTATGTAATATGCTGGGATTTCCCCAATGTACGAGCATATATACACAAACATTTGCTAGACTTGCTGTTGGGCTCCATCCTATGATGTTTGTTATTTGGTGTGTTAACGCACATGCACACTCCTCAAAAACACATAAGAATGGTGCTTATGTGTTTACATAACCACATAAGTGTTCTCTTTGAGAAACCCATGTGTGTCAAACCACTTTCTCTTAATCCCTTAAACGGCATAAAGAAACTGGCATTCTCATTTACATTATGGTTCAGAACGCCGCTTTCATCAAAAACCCCAGAATAAACTATTTTCACTGCATGAAAAAGCTGTATCAGAGCAGTACGTACAGTAAGTGCGTATAGACGTGTTCAGTGAGTATTATAACATTTACAGATTGGTCCTTTCATTTCCATTCCAAGTGCCTCACTATAACCCAGAAGAAAAGGATGGCAAGCCAAAAGAGTTGATTTGTGGTAATCAACCTTATGCCATAAATTACGTTGATGGAGCTTAACTTGTAATGTACCCAGAATGTTCCTTTAAATTTAAAGATGTTCTGGTTCTTTGCAACACCTTAAGTTCACCCAATTTTTGCTTAATGGGGTTTTTGAGGTGGCTATAATGTTCTTGGAGATTAAAAAAAGTTATTACTTCATAAGGTATTTTTCAGTTCTTTACCACCAGCACAAGATCTAGAGCATTCTTAATTTTTAATTTTATTCTTATTTTTTTTATGAATGTTTGTGTAGCTTGCAGAGCAAGGTACTAAATGTTTTTGCGGTAATGTAAATTATTCAAACTGTTCAGACTAAACTATTCTAGGTCAGGATCATAATAGCCATTGACATTTATTTTAAGACCAATAATTGTACATTAAGTTCCAATTTCATAAACACTGTGTGGATTTTGTCATGAGCTGATTTTGTCATGAGTTTTACAGCATTGTTTCTTGCTTATTCTCCATAAGTCTTCTGTGTAGAAGGCAGGAATTTTTCTCAGATACTTAGAAAAGACATGTATCTTCATAAAGAGTCCTCTTGTAATTCAATAGAGGTTCATTTCAATTACTCGATCAATTTAATTACTGACTTTGCCCAAGGATAACTATAGAGCTCTCTTTATGCAAAGAATCTTTTGCACACTACTGCCTTCTTTGTCTATTAAAAGATTTGTTCATGTTCGTATGCATTAATACAGTTTCAGAGACACTGAAACCTAGTTTTTAACTGACTCTCATTTAAATTCAGATTTATTTGGCATTCTCAGAAATGGGTAGTATTTACGTCTCTCATCCTGGCACCGGGTCTGGGAGCCGAGACACTAAAGAAGGTGCGATATGCTCCCATAAATCCCCTGCCACCTGATAAATGCTTGTTTCATTTACATTTCTCGAGCTGAAACAACATGCTCTAATGTATATTTAGCCACAGCAAAACCACTTTCTGAAAGCTCTGGAAGAGAGCAGTCTGCCACTCAGATAATTAATGTAAAAATGTCAAGTGTGAGCTGAGGACAATTTTCAGAAAAGCAGGTTTGTATTATGAAGGTCTGTTGGGTTTTTGACTACCTCTGTACCTTACAACATAGTTGAGTGTTAATTTAGTAAGTACATTCAGAAGTCACTCCAAGAACCACAGTAACAAAGAGATAATGTTTTCCATGCTGCTACATAGCAATGCATTTATTTTTTAGCCATTTGTCAAAGTTATTGCCTCTGATAATATTTGCAAAAAGGCAGTGATGTCACTGGGTCATCCGCCAAGTGTTTCACGTTACGTATATTTGAAATATATGCATTGAGAATATAAACCATGAGGTTAAAAGGTCATGCTTTGAGTGCTATATGTTTATTCAAATAGATTTTATAAAAAGTAAAGAAGGTTGTATTTGTTTGGTCTGGAGTAGGGCCACAAATAAATGATCTGTGTTCATTCTTTCCACTGAGTGATGGTTTGATTATAGCATTCATCCACGAGCGCCAAATTTTTTTCAAATTTCTTTCACATTGCATATCATATGTTGCAGAATTACGACTAACCGAGACATACTCTCTACCAGAAGCCAAACGCTTCAAATCTAGAGTGCAATATCATTTAATTTTGATGCGCCACCATTCACCATGTCTTAAACGGGTCACAGATGAATGAGCCAAGTATGAATATTGTCATTATATCCTGGTGATATACTGAGCCATTCACCATAGCTATCATGCTACAACGTGGGGAGAATGGAGAGCACTGCCTCAGCTGGTGTTTAGAGAAGAGGACATGACCAGCATTTGAAAACAGCTGTGGGTTTTGCCAAAGAGGTAACACAAGAACTACTATCTGTCAAAACAAGAGCCAGAAAAACTATTTCACTCGTTTTAAGCACTTTCTTGAACTCTCAGCCTTGTCAAACAACTGTCATTCGATTTAAGAGAGACAAAAGCCTCTGCTTTAAACTCCACATCTCAGGGAAATTTCAACAACAGTTCATACACACTAGTTAATAGTTACATATAACTTTTGGCTTACGACATACAGTCTAGTCCTTATTGCAGCTTATTTTGGCAAGGAATAGCCAATTTAGGCAGGAAAAGATCTCCTGACTGAAATGTAGTTACCAATCAAAATTCATACGTCATATTTTTGTTGTTGTAACACACCATTTAGGTGTAGGTTTATCTGAAATAGATTATACTAAACTAATAGACAAAGTAATCCACTTCAAATCACCAATTACTTTGCTTAATTGTAATCAGAATACTTTGCTCATAACTTTATCGAAAATGTAATCAGATTACTAATTGACTTTCTAAAGCACTTATAAAATTTTTGTATTCTTGTATTTTTTGCAAAACAAATACAAAATAAAATAAATTTCCATTAGAATTCTCCTTTATTTTAGTGGATTTCCTGCATTATTTAAGATTCAGAAACCCTTGATATTAAGGACACCTGTGGCCGTTAAGTGAACTGCAGCCATCTACCTGTTGCTCGTGCTCGTGCGCACACCCCATAGGGACGCAAACTTCCAAAACAATGACGTAACGTACAAGAGAGTGAATGTGACATGCTGACAGATGAGGTAGCAAAATTAAAATTACACAGTTATGATTGTTTTACTACAAACTTTGAGACTGTATAATATATTTGACTCTCCAGTGCTGGAACAGGGCTAAAACAAAGTGTGGATTTAGGTATGACTATGCGAGACTGTTGTTTGAAGTAATCACTTTTCTTTGCATAATGCATTGACTGCATTTATATGATAGCCTATGTTAGCTTTCTAGCCAGCTTTATCAATAGTACATAGTACAGGAGGAATCTCCTCAACCACCACCAATTGAATTACCTTAACTGAAAGTCAGTAACTGTAGTCTGATTACAGGAATTTCAAATGTCATGTACTACATTATTTTGATTAAAAAATAAAATAATATGATTACAGTTACCAATTAATTTGTAATGAGATTACACCCAAAAATGTTTCTAGACTGGCATAGAAAAAATCAATAAGAAAAATGGTGTGGCAGTCTTCGCAGATGGCTATATAGAAATACAGAAAAAAAGTGGAAAATGTGAATGGAGTTTGTGTTTAGAATATCTCTGTCCAAATGTAATACATAAAGAATTTACACAGACGCAACTAGGGTTGCCAACTGTTCCATAATAGCCGTTAAGTCCCGTGTTTTGGCAGTTCCATACGGGATGCCTATTGTTCTGTATTCAAGCAGGGAAATGCTTGAGGGAGACCTCGATGATCATGCATCCTGTATTTGTGAAGAGAAAAGTTGGCAACCCTGAACATAACCCAGAAAACATAGCAGAATATACAATTCAACCAGTAGTGTTGTCTAAGGCATACGCAGGCATGCGGACACCTATGCCCACCTTTCTTTCTTAGGATTTTGCATATGCCCACCTAAAATAAGTGATGATATGTATGGCTATCAGAACAACGAGTAGTCTTTTGACCTGGAACTTTATCAATCTGCTAAAATGGTTTTTTTTTCCTTCATAAATTCACAGTATGCCCACCTCTTCCGACGCTAGTACACCACTGAATTCTACTCATAAATATCTGGTTTACATGATAGAGCTTCAAGTTCTTCATAGTAAACTTTGGTTTCTCTCAAAGTCTTGATATCATTAACTTGGCAGATTTATTCATTTCATTGATCGGTTCTTCCTCATGTGGTAATTTGTAAACACAATTCTGTTTCCAGAACATTTGCTCCTTTACTACTGGATGCTGCATGAAGCCAGCCAATCAGATTGAAGCTGGCCATTTCAGTCAGCACTTACTAATTTTGTAGTAAGGCCTCTTACAAATGAATTATATGGGTGTTTCTAAACATTGACGATTGCTATCAGATTTATATCAAAGCAATTTCACATCTGTTATAAATCTCCACAGATAACCTGCAGGTGCTGCTCCACAATCTACACACAGCCTAAATGAGAAATACCATTAATACCTCTTATTGTGCGACTCTTTCTATATTGAACCTCCATAGTGTGTAAACACTGGCTCTGTTTTTCATCCAGGCAGGTCATCAGACCTCTCACTCAAGTACTTCCTGACTTTACGCCTGGTGAGAATTGCTGATTTAATGACTTCCGTTATCAGAGGAGTTGTGATGCGGCTCTTAGCATTGAAATGCTCTATAGCTAATGTGCGACCTGCTTTTACGGTTTTTACGGTGTTGGACAGTCTCACAATGCAGTCTTGACCTACTCTCTCTCTTCATGGTATTGATTTTTCTTCCAGCATCCATCATATCAAACCTCTCGCTCTGCATAGAGACTGCAGATCCTGGGACATGACATCCTAAGTGGGGACATTGGGGCCTGTTCCCATGCCCATTTGGATGCTTGATTCATAGCATTTTGCTGGTCATGATGGATGGATTAGCCATCAAATGTAATTCGGTTAGCATCTTCGGCCCGTAAGTGAGTGGGGGAGGCGTGTGGCAAGGTGGATTCCCAATGTCCATTTGTTCCAATGTCATGTCCTGCACTGACAGCCTTTGACCTCTGTTCCGTAAGTTTGTGCTCAGCTTGTCTTTATCCTAGCTCTCTAGATCTTTATGTGTTGTTTTGCAGTAAAATGATAATGTTGTTTTCTGAAAAAAGGGCATCAGGCTACTTTATGGTCATGGAATGTCACTTTGGTTATCCCCAATCCTTTTAAAAATGATTTATCTCAGACTGATTCATGGAGGATGTGGACAATATGGGCCTTTAAAGTGTTCAAGGAGAAGATGCAAGGCTGTAACCTGAATTGAGGGGACCAAATGCAACTGGATTTGCAATACCAGTGCTTCCAAGGCAACAACAACGATAATAAAATATCGTAAATATCATTTAGATAAGTTTAGTTTTTGAAATGACTTGGAATATTATACATGAGTCGTGTCGATTCTTACAGGGGTTTTGTTTTATATATAACTAAAATATTTGTATTATTATTGTTTTTTTATTGTTGTTGTATTTTGTTTTTTTGTTTTTTTATTAGTAGAATTATGTTTGCCCTTTTTGGACCTTGACAGCCTTGAGTCATTTTTCACTTTTATTAAAATTCTGTGTGGAAACATTTTCAAATTTTTCGTTTTGTGTTTCATGGAAGAAAGAAAGTGATACAGGTTTAGAGAATTTATATTTTTGGGTGAACTATTCCTAAAAAATTATAAAGTTCACAAAATAAAGATAGTTTGTTTGATAGATAGGTACTTTGACTAAAATTTTCAAAACAAAAGAAAGTATGATTTGGGTCTGTAGGTGGAACAATATCCGACCTGGACTAAAATAATCATGCTACTATACATACATTTTAAAATTTTTGCTAAATTATTTTTACGTGGTTGTACATATCGCAGGAGTTTCGTGGTGAAATGAGCACTAGAAACACAAAAATAAAGGTCTGAGTATACTTCAGTTGTTTGCGTTGTTGATCGTTTAGTGCACAGTGTGCATGACACAAACTTCGTCATAAGCACAGTCCGCGCGGCCTAGATTTTCTCAACCCGCAGATGCGGTCCTCATCTATGTTCATCATCAGAGCATGCACGGCCATGGACTGTACTAATAGAGTATCACAAAGCAGCTGTAGTGGGCATGCAGCGAATCGAAGAGTACTCAGAAAGGCAATGCAATTGGCCAGGTGCAATCCGGAATGCAGAAATCAAAGTATACCCAGGCCTTAACAATCACTTTAATATACTCTCAAATCATGAGTAAAACAAAAGATTAATAGTACATAAACATTCACTTTTCACCATGTTCCTCACACAATGCTATCTTATCACATCTAAACACTTTTACTATAACGTATACATTGTAGGCAATGATTTTAAGGTTTGCTTTATATAACCAACAACATATACAATATTGTTCTAGTGTGATCAAAAAGTGTGATAGCTCAACTTATAAAGCATTACACATCGCAAAGGGTTAAGGTACGAGTCCTGATGATCACACATGTCGATACATGAGTCGAAAATGTCATAGAAGCATCCCAAATTGACTTGGTTGCATCAGCAATTTCATTTTTAATCTCCCATTTGATTTTTTTGACACTATCACTTAGGTTAAGGTTTAGGGCAGTAGGTTTTGTTGAGTTTTGTTTGATTTCACTGCAATGCATATAATGAACCATATTATGTCATTTTGCAAAAATGTCACCACAGTCTCGTAATGTTCATAAAATCAGATTGGGAATATCAATGCAGTGTTCCCTTGCTTTAGTTATTTAAGAATCAACTACTAAAAACCCTGTACTCGTTGACCAATACACTGAATAATTGTGTCCTTGAGAAGATGGCAGCTGGATATCTAATTTGCTAGCTTTTGTGTCCGATGAGATTTTGAGGTTTGTGGATGCCTGAAATCAAAGCCTCATGGTTATGATACATATTCTGAGAATGTTGTTGCTTAGAATTAAAGAGTTGTTGAAATTGACAAAAAACATTTCTGTTTACAAAAGCCATACTGTGGACTATGATGACGAACCTTCAACGTGACTACGACAAGAACGGTCACAATCGTCCACTGTCCCATCGGCAAGGCCTCATGATCTGCATTTGTGTCCATGGCACCATGCTAATCTCTTCATTAAGTTTATTGCCAGTCAGCCAACATAACTCTTCACTGCAGCGAGCCTTTGTTGTACGGATGATGAGAACTGTGTAGTATGTTTACCAGTCGCCTTTGTCCTGGGGCCACTGCCAAAGTGTGTAGGAGACAACAGAGGACAGTGTGTGCTTGTAAATAGCACCATTCTCTCAGCACGCCTGCATGACCATCTTACTATACGTCCTCCCCCACCACACCTCAAAACATTAGCGAGGGCTGAGGATCCGACTGTGCCTAAGGACTCGTAACCTCCATGAACCCGAGCGCACTGGAAGCTCCCTGTCTTCTCAAAGGAGGTCTGTTAGTTGCACTCAGTTTGTGTACATCCAGAACACAGCTTGAGTTTTGTTTCTCGTGTAAATTTTGTTCTTTAGCTCTGTCCGGGAACAAGTCCCAGTTGTTTGTGGCGTAGTCAAGAGAATGGCTTGGTGACGGAGGAGAAAGAAAGACCGGACAGTGATGCGCTCTGTCTTTGTGTGGACTTCTGCATTCATGAGCCCATGTGACTTCAACAGCAGGGCCTTTGGTTTGGCACGGCACAACACCAGTGCATTGTAAATACCCAACTGAGTTTGGAAGGCTAATCGCTGTACTTAATTTCATTTGGGGCCATCGTTCTGTAGACTTTCCCCAATAAAGTGCCTAGAAGGAAGGGAGATAAGCTCCGAACTGGCTGTGTTTTGTACTGTGCAAACTCATTTTCATGATAAGAATTCATAGCTCATGAGTACAGAATGAACAAAGGAGTTTTAAGTATCTCAACTTGTAATACAAGAAAAAGTGATGAAATCAAACACAACACAAAGAGGGCCCGGGCTGACTTGGATTGCCTCCAGCAAGTATGCATCAGCAGATTTGGGATTGGGCTTTGTTCTGCTGGCTTCTTTGTCTGGTTTGCTCTGCATGCAGTCTGAGGGCTAGTGCTGCTTTAAAACAGAAGTCCTACTGGGCTCCAATTAAGACCAGGAGAAGAATTAATGAACAAGTCATCGAAGTCAGCCTCAGCTCTCAACTGCTCTATTTATCAGACTGCTCAGGGGGACACATGGTCTCATTTCAAACCCACAATTTCTGTCTTCACTAAATTAAATATGTGTAATTTATGTTTTTATAAACAAAGATGACCTTGCCATCAGCTATAGAAGTTCCAGTCCTTTGAATATCCCTCATTTTACCACCCATATCTCCTTTTGCTCCTCTTTATTGTATTGTGTTTCATTTTCCAGTCTGCCCAGAAGCCATGTTCAGTTTTCTGTGCTGACTACAAAAAAATTGGATGGTTCGAGGGCAACTGAGAGAAGAGGGCTGTTCCACGGAGACCCACTCTGTTCAAAGGAAAGAGCGTTAATAGGTGCAACAGACTTTAGTATCATTTCTCTATGTAAAGGAGCAATACTGGATCACAGAGCAGTGTTCTGAAGATGCTTATTTAAGTTTCAAATTTGTACTGTTTAGAGTGATGTGTTCCTTTAAATTTATTTAGACTGGTTGCTTGGGAGAAAACGCCTGAAGAAAGAGATGAAAGTGAAAACAAGTAAAAATTATGATGATCACAGAACTGGATTGTGTGATGATACTCCATTTAACCAGTCTAAGCTGTTTTGCTGGTCTTAGCTTGTCTGGTTTGCTTGTTTTAGATGCATTTTGGATTCTAGTCAGCTGCTTTGGCTGGGAGACCAGCTGCCCAACCATCTAAACCAGTTTAACCAGGTTGGCCAGGCTGCTAGACTAAATGGTAAATGGTCTGCACTTATATAGCGCCTGTTTTTAACCTTAGAGGTTAACAAAACGCTTTACACTGTATCCCATTCACCCATTCACACACACATTCATACACCAATAGCAGCAGAGCTGCCATGCAAGGCGCTTGCCTGCCATTTGGAGCAAATTGGGGTTCAGTGTCTTGCCCAAGGTCACTTCAGCATGTGAAGTCGTGTGGGCCGGGAATCAAACCACCAACCCTGCAACTCAACCACCTGAGCCACAGCCACCCCTAGACTAGTATAAACCAGATAAGTGTAGACTGGGTTAAAGGAATAGTTATTTAAAGGAATAGTTTCCCCAAAACAATAATTGTCTTATCATTTACTCACCCTTATGCTCTCTCAATCTCATATGAATTTCTGTCTTTTAAGGGTGAGTCAATTATGAGATAATAATAATTTTGGGGGGAATTGTTACCTTTTTTTTAAGCTGGGGCATCTTCCTTTGAAGGCTCCTTGCTTACTTGAAATGAGTCCTGAGGCTTACTTATTTGTTGAAATACCATAACTTATTACATGTTCCCAAACACACAAATTATTTTGTTACCAATATTCTTTATATTCTCATTGTTCTATTCCATTTTTATTTATTATTTGAAGGTTAATATGCAAATACTAGTATGTAGTGTATGTATTAGCTTGCATGTGCAATGTTCTGTTCACCAGAAGCATTTATACCTGTCCTCCTTTATGCGAGCAAGCATTTTTTAAAGGCACCAACTCAAGCCCTTTACCCTTCAGGTTTCAGCATCTACCCAAATTTTTCATAAATTTAAATATGCATATGTTGCGTAAACAGAACCAAGCGTGTTTTACTTGTTTTTACTATAAAAACTCTGCCAGTACAGTAAGACAAAATACACATGCTAAAAATACATTCTCTGGAAAAACTAAATATCTCATGCAGTGTTGTTTCTAGAACAAGATTAGTCAAACTGACCTTGTTTTAAGGATTTTTAGATATATTTACAGGAAAACAATAAAAATATTATCAAGAATAGGATTTTTGCCCTAATATCAAAGATCTTACTAGAAATAAAAATGATTATGATCCAACGTGAATTTTCTTGATAAAAATATGATCGTGTCTGGTAACGTGCATGTAAAATGGCTATAAACAACATTTTAGCTTAGCGTAAATCTGACAGTTTACACAAGGTTTATTTCTATTTCTTCTGCTCCAATCTTCAAACTTACTTCAAACTTACTTCTCTGTCTGCTTTTATGAATGTAACACATCATAAGAAAGTGTTTCACCGCTGTTCAAATGCACTTTGTATCACATCATTTATATGGATAAATGTTTCCCATCTGAAAGGATTAAATATTAAATTAAACAAATGACAATAAAATGAAAAAAGTAATCTCTCCAGTAATCAAAATATTTTTTGAATGTAACTGTATTCTAATTACCAATGATTAATTTGTAACTGTAGTGGATTACAGTTACTTATTGTTTTTTAAATACGTAATCCCGTTACATGTATTCCGTTACTCCCCAAACCTGGCACTCTCTTATGTGGATGTATTTGGTACTCCCTACATGAAATAATACATCATGGCCACTTTATCAGAATGTTGCCTTGATAACATAGCAGCAGTATTTACATTTACAATTGTATATATGTACATGTGTGCAAGTGGCAAATAACATTCTGCATCAAATAAAGCCATTTTGTGTCATTAATTCAAATTTACTTGATCGATTATTATCCCTCAAAGTGGTTTACAGAACAAAAAACTTGAAAAAACACTCACTGACCACTTTATTAGGTTTAACTGTACACCTACATATTCATGCAATTATCTAATCAGCCAATCATGTGGCAGCAGTGCAATGCAAAAATTAATTCAGATATGGGTCAGGAGCTTCAGATAATGTTCACATCAACCATCAGAATAGGGACATTTTTGATCTCAGTGATTTGGAGCGTGGCATGATTTTTGGTGACAGATGGGCTGGTTTGAGTATTTCTGTAACTGCTGATCTCCTGGGATTTTCACGCAGAACAGTCTCTAGAATTTACTCTGAATGGTGCCAAAAACAAAAAAAACATTCAGTGAGCGGCAGTTCTGTAGACGGAAATGTCTTGTTGATGAGAGAGGTCAACAGAGAATGGCCAGACTTTTTTTAACTGACAACGTCTGCAGTAACTCAGATAACCGCTCTGTACAATTGTGGTGAGAAGAATATAATTTCAGAATGCTTTTCTGAGATGCCGGTTGGCACTGTTTTGGTGGCACAAGGGGGACATTTACCATATTAGGCAGGTGGTTTTAATGTTGTGGCTGATTGGTGTATATATATATTACCACATTTATTTATCTTGGTCCCAGTTAATTCATAAAACTGAATAGTTCATAATGCGTTCACTAATGTTAACATTATCATCTTTTATTTTACTCACCCTAACATTAGGTTTAGTAAATAATAACAAAATTAAAAGTGTAAAGTGAACTATATACATCTCCACAGGTTTCAAAATGCACCACATGATTCTAAATGATTGCCCTTCAAGGGTGCGAAAATGCAATTCAACCTCAGTCGTGTATGCAGAAATGCACTACCTGAGCCTGTGATTTATTTATAAATGTATGATTCTGTCATAGCTACGTCTGTCAATTTTGGTTTTGTGTGACGAAGCCTAGCTGAGCTTTTCCAGTTGATGCCCACAAGTGAGCCAACGCTGAGCTCCTAAACCCAATGTAGTTATCTCAGAAAGTGCACCAATCACTGCTGTTTTTGTCAAGCTGTCAGATTACCCAGCCGTACAGGAGAAGACATGCAAGGAAAAATAGACCGATTTCTTACCTCGCACGAAAATAACGCAAGCTTTTTTGTTTGTTTGTTGTTTTGTGTGCAGTCAATACAGCCGCTATTTCTAAACAAGGCTGTCAGCACTCTGTCAACAGTAGGCACCTAATATTCTGATTTCATTACCTCCCCCTGTGCTGGCCCCCCAAAGATGGACTGCTCGATATTGGCAAACAAATCTCACAATGCACCTCATTCATATTGGGACACTGGTTGGGGAGGGTAGGGGAAAAAAAAGCTGGGTGCTTGTTTTACAACCTGCAAGTCTAGGAGAGAGAGTGAGATGAGGTAATGCAAGGAGACAACAGCAGCTGATAAAGAGCTTCTGTCTCCTCTTCTGTGCTCTCTCTCTCTCTCTCTCTCTCTCACACACACACACACACACACTCTTTTTCACCCTCACCCTCTGTCTTTCTTTCACTCCACTCTATCTCCAGGGCACAGACACAGGTACAAAAGAATCACAAATTGTTTTTGGCCTGAGCCCAAGTAAGCCAATCACTCTCTAACCGGAATGGTCTCATTCCTATTTAGACCATTTGTTCTGTTCTAAATCCAATATCTGCACTGTCAGTAATAATGTAATTTCAGAGTGGCGCAGGCAAAGGGAAAGAGAACAGGATAACTGGGGACGTGAGCATGCTACTGTGTACTGTGTTTATATCATAGGAACAAGCCTCAGGAAGCAAAGCATCGTGGACTATATTCAGATGTTTTCATTTGATGTGAATGTGAGGGTCTTACAATCTTCTGATGGTGCTGTAAGCGATTTAGTTTTTTTAATAACTTGCATAAAATATCCCTGGAATAGGTGTCCTGAGAAATCACACCTGTCTCTGTGACAGCCCAAATCAACAGCAAAAAAAATAGTTATAAATAAGGTGTGCTTTTTTTTTTTTTTTTTTTATAAACTAGCCCAATTATCTGTCGGATCATTTGTATTTTCGGGTTTGCCAACAATGGGTTGGCTGACATGTCTTTCAAGGGAGGGGTTTTGGAGAAGAGCATGTGGTTGAAATGGGGAGGGGGGACAAACTAAATATAGGGGGCTGAGGTTTGGCTGGTTAGCTTTATCATTTAGCCCCTGCTGGTAGATCCTGTTACTACACCTTTATATTGGCTAAAAATAATGTTTCCCCATTGATTACCATTCAAAAATTACAATATTGTCTGGAAAATAAATCACTTTTTTTTAATCTTTTTTTTCTTCATCCGAATGGTCCTGCGATTTATAGACCAAAGCAACTTGTTTATAGATTTATGCATAAATGAAGTTGGCTGTTCAAACACACTGCACAACAATACATACTGTATACTGTATGCTTACAAACAAACATATATATATGCAATAGGCCTAATGTTTTTGTCAACCATAATATTATTGCCGGTACTCTGAGACTGCTGTCACAGGCAAATCCTCACACCCTCACAAAATTATGTTTTATCACACCCCTAGTAAAAACATTCAGTAATTGTACCAGACAATAAGTGTGTAGCAAATAGGGTTGCAAATTTCAGAAATACCAGACAGTCGACAGTCATTAACATTATACAGTACAACTAAGCTGTAAAATAAATATATATTTATTTTATTTACGGTAAATTACTGGCAGCTATGGTTACCAGATATTTACTGAAATAAATATGGTAACCCTGTTTCAGGCTCAGTATACGGTTTACGGTTTATATCCATTCATATTATTAAATGATATAAACTTGATAAATTAACCTTCTGAACCTTAGAATGTATTAATGCATTAATGTATTCATGTATTAATCACAATAAAACCTACAGAAGGGCACATGAAGTTCATCAATAGTGGACCTTCCTGGAGCAATGACCATTAAACATGTAGAGACAGTGTTCAGTGTCACTCTCACAAACACTAAACACCATCAGATAATGCAGTAAACATTTACTAAACAACATCAAATATAACACAGAACACCTCAAAGTATATAACTGATATTAAAAATAAGAAGAAACATAACTATTCCCATAAAATATTATGAAATGTAAAGGGTCACACAGGGAATTCTGGGAACTCCCGATTGTTGTTGTTTACCATAATTTTAGAAATAATGTACTTGTTAAACTTAATATCAATTTTTACTATTAATTATATGGTAAAATCATACTTTTTACATCTAAAAAAAAATGTTTTACACCATTTTACCGTAAAATTACATGTATTGTCTTTTTAAATATATTGTAATGTTTTCCTGTAGTGGTGAGAGTAGACAATTTTATTTATTTCAATCCCACACCTGCATCTTGGTGTGATTTTTCTCATGATCATGCAGTGTGTTTCCATGTGTTGAATGGAAGGCTAAACAAAAAGTTTGAGTCTCACGCACCAGTTCGCTTCACGTTTGGTTAATCATGCGAGTAAATGCGCCCGCTTTGCTTCGGTCAGGCTGCGTGGATGACAGCTTACATTCCAAGTTTCATTTGTTTCTTTTTGCTTTCAGGACAACACGTGATGTAATAATGAAAACGCCTCTATTAATCCTCGATATTTCCAACCCAGTTTACAGGTACACCCTCCTCAAACACTACTTTCAAAATTACATTTAATGATTAAAAGAGAAAACATAAACCCACATTGTGGGTTTCAAAAATATTTTCAAGTCTACTCAACTGCACAGCGCGACCAACGCAAAGCAGACGCGTTTACTCACGTGGCCCTCCACTGCAGCGCTGCTGAACCTGAAGTGTGTCGTGCATTGGGTGGCTCATAATGAGTGGTGGCTGCTTAAAGGTTTATGTCCGGCCTGCTTGCTTCTGCTGACTAGCGCTGTTTAGCCACACTAAGTTTTGGCATACAGCTGCTAGCGTGCGAGTGAGTGATTATTACAAATGCCACCAAGGTGCTCAAACAATAATTTGAGGCCCCTCTGCGGTACCACCGCAGACCCCCTGTTGTAGACACTTGTATTATAGTAGTACCTGCAAAGATAATTTATTTATTTATTCATTTGTATTATTTATTTATTTTTGTCTGCTGCTTTGTACTGATGGTCACTAGTGGACATTCCTACTGCTGGTGGCTCTACGTTATTTGTGGGCTGCGAATCAAGCCATACATTTTGAAAATCTGATTACATGTTAGATGTACTGCTGGCAAAAAATAAGATATCATTCTAATTTCTCTATGAAATCAATGATTTTCTTGCTGCTAAAAATTAACATTCTGCAGGGGAAAGGGTTTTATATAAACTGCAGCAGTGCTCAATGCATCATATCATTAACAATTTATCAAGTTATGAATCAGCTGAACTCAAACTGCCAATAATTTCGGACAAGGTGTTCCATGCATATTTGTGGTCACAGACAAATCATATACAGTAGAACATTGAAATCAATTACAGTAAATTAAACTTCTCTGTCTTGCCTGCCCTCGACGTGAGCTCCGTTGTCTTTACTCCCATTGGTAGTTGCCTCTGAATTTGCATAAAATAAAACTTTTCAAAAATGTTTGTGTCACTCGACACATCCCACATCCTGTCATCAATGGTGACTGTTGCTCATGTCACCAGGAGTCACTAGCTCTCATTAAAAATGAATGAGATCAGGTTGTTTTGTCACTTTGTGAATGGGGCTTTATATGGAGTGATTAGTCACATGATATACACATGGTATGACCGGGGATGCATTTGTCAACCAAGCAACTGCTATTAAGATCAATAGGAATGCTAATGGATAGCTCTATCCGGGTATTTTAGAGTTCCTTGCCTATTTCTGTGGCTAAGTCAGGTGAAAGTATGCAAAAAGTCTGAAATTGTTTGCATCGCCATCGCACATACAGTACTTTCTTTCACGTGCAGTTTGAGTCAGTGGAACCACTTGATCAACATGTTATTTTGTGTAAAGAAGATTTTTGCTGTCTTATTTGAGAGCTATAATCCTCATAAACTAGACTGACTGAACTGAACTATCACCCAGAGTATGAATATTTCATTCTGTCAGTCACTCACTGTCAACTGTACAGCATTCCCAAGCGTTGCATCAATTTTGCTTTAATATCATATCTCTTTATATTCTTGACATTTCTTTAACTTATTTCACTTTCTTTGCAGAGCTGTAACTGCAGGCATATCCCATGGTGGCATGTTAATTTTGGGTAGCTGGCTCATTTCAACCCAAGTGATCAATAGTGATTTCCCAGAGTACCTGGTAAATCATGAGAGAAGTCAAACAAATATGTGTGCAAACAAACTCAGCAGTCCTCAACTCAGGCACAGCGCATATGAATTGGCTTGTCTATCTCTCGGGACCTTTTCAGAAATAATGCTTTTGTTGGGAGAAACAAGATATGCCCCAGACCCTACTTGTGGACTAGGAAGTGCTACATTTTGATTATCCTCCCATTTTCGGAACATACACTTTTATAATTTGATCTAAAAAATGTATTTGCTCAGCTTTTGTACTGCTGAGAAATAATTGGTAGCTAATATGTAGTTTACCACATTTGTATGACGTGGTGCTGGCTCTTTTTTACGGAGTTAAAACCATTAGAACTTTATCTGCAACTTGCTAGCCTCAGGCGACTCTAATAATGTCAATGTTGCAGTTCAAAGCCTGGCTTTCAGTGGAACACAAAAGCAGGATTTTAGAAGAATCTCTGTGCAGCTCTTTTGCATGTATAGCATGACCGCACTGGTGAAGCACTAAAAAGTCACACAAAAAAAATACATACACACATAGCACTATATTCCAAGTCATCTGAAGCCATGCAGTAGCTTTAAGTGAGGAAGAGAATGAAATTAATGACCATAGTTTAGCCATAAAAAACTTCTTTTCTTTTTCTTTCTCTTTCTTTTTTTTTTTCTTGTTATCTGTTAGCCAGTCAGCTGGCTCACATGCGACATGTTTAGCCAATTGGCTTGCATGGTGTAAGGTGATTGGTCCTTTGACTTGTAATCGGGAACCCAATCAACTTATGTCTCTTTCTTTGTCTAACATTTAAATGGCTCAGTTTTTCAGGTAAGCTGGCTTCTCTGCAGTGTACTTTTTTCTCTAAAAATGCTATTTGCTCAGATGGTTTGCTGAGACTGTCCTTCTATCAGCTTGCACGGTAAGGTCTGCATTTGGCCATGACACATATAAGCGCATCTTTAACAAGGTAAGCTTTTGCCAAATCTGGCTGGCATACATCGCTATTTTAGGTCATTTGATTAAATAAATTCACACAAAACTAGTCTAACTCACTAGATAATACTCTATGGGCTTTCCTGGCTCAGGTACACATTATAAGTTAGGTCACTAACCACTTAAGCTATTCAACTAAGCAGGCCGAGGCACACATTGAAATCTAGTTAATTAGCATTACACCATTTGACCTGTGGTCAAGGCACACCTAGCTAGCATTCATTCTAGGCGCATGGCTCTTTGGAACTGCAGCAGTACATAAGACTTGGCGATAGATCTGCTTGGTTGGGGGTTTGTGTTTTGTGTTTGTTTTGTGAGTTGCGAGAATGATTCTAAGGGCCCTGGAAAGACATGGGGCCCAGCAGAACCCCCGATTCTTTTCCTGCATGATTTTGTGATAAATGGAAACTTCACACTGGTAAGGTCAAATGAAGGCTTCTCTTACTTGATAATGAAATATGATCTAGTGTGTGGGATCACCCTTTAGATGTTCAGTGGTTCATCTCAGAAGTGAGTTTAAACGATAAATGTGTTTCCCAATTTTACAGCATGGCGTGACTCATTCTTGCGCTGATGAGACTTGACTGGATCATGTGGAGCACTAAAAAGCATGGCGCAGATCTCAAAACTTGATTGAAACCGTAGATTTTTTACGTTGAAGCACTACAGAGAATGTCAAACCTCTCATAAGGCCAGACAGACCCAACATTAAAAACAGCACTGATGAGGAAAAGATGAGGAAAAAATAATGTGTTCCATTACCTACGTAGTAACAGGTTTGATTTGAAAGAAATGTTATAGATTCATATTAAAAATAAAGGAGAAGGACAAGTTTACTTTGTTTTATTTCAACTAAGGCAGTTTTATTTACATATTTTAAATGTTTAGGCTACTGTTTTCGTCTATATCAAAATGCTATAATTTGTTTTATAGAAACCAAAGTGGCATTAATCTTCATAATGATGAGCCATCCACGGTCAAACTTGAGGTAAGTCCTACAAATGAAAAGAGTCAAATCAAGGGATTTAAAGTCTGGAATTATTGAATTATGGGCCAAGCTATCTGTTTTTCACCTCTATAAAATATGCATTATTCTATTGCAATTAGAATTAGTCAAAAATCTGGTTTAATTTGCCTTCAGAATTTCACATTCATATTCTCTTAATATTAAGAGATTACTTAAATCACCATTTAGATCCTAATAAATCTAATAATTCCATTAGAAACACAGTCCTAACTCCCAAACATTCTAATATATATTCATTTATTTATTGTAGTTATTTCTATTAAATGCATTAAGTTTTCAAACTCAAATGAGTTGGCTGTTTGTTGTCTCTTACTGAATGTGCAATCATACATATGTTCACGTTTATTAAAGGAATAGTTCACATAAAAATGAACATTCTCTCATCATTTTCTCACCCTCATGCCATCCCAAATGTGTATGACTTTCTTTCTTCAGCAGGACACAAATTAAGATTTTTAAAAGAATATTTCATCTCTGTAGGTCCATACAATACAAGTGAATGGTGACCAAAATTTGTATATAAAAAAAAGTATATAAAGGCACTATAAAAGTAATCCATTAGACTCCAGTGGTTAAATCCATGTCTTCACAAGTGATGTGATAGGTGTGAGTGAGAACAGTGCCAGTCCTACCCCATTTGCTGCCCAATTATACAATGTGTATAAACCCAAACTAGCAAAACATGAATGAGTATCACTCTATATAGGAATAACATTAATGTAAAGTGCACATAAAACAAGTCAAGTGGTCTAAGAAAAAAAAATTAAAAAGAGGCACACTGCCATAAAGATCTAAGCATATTGTACAGAGTATTTCACAGCAGGCATATTTATAAGCTTTCATCATTACTGGGGAGTCTGGAGCCCATCAAGTACACAATCCATTGTACTGTGTTGTACTATGAAAATGATTTATTTTATGTATTAATTTTGCAAAAACAGCACCAACACATTAATTTCTGGTGATTTTAGGAGTATCATTTGAACATTTTCTTTAGTAGCCTATATATATTGTATAGCATTAATAAATAGACTAAAACATATTCTCACCTTTTCACATAACACAGCACAAGATGAAGTTTATCAAAGTAATCTTTCTCAAAAGCCTGCTGTAGCAGTATCATAATACAATGATAAACCTTGGTATTTTTATTATATACGGTAGGCCTATATCATGGTATTTATATGAAAGGCAACTTCAAAAAACATGGTATTGGTTTGTTTTTGGTACTTTTAAATGCTTTCATGCAATGTAAGTCTTTTGAGACACTTTTATTTAGAAAGAATCTTCACCTTCAGTCGACAGTCACTCACAGTCTTCACACGCACAAGATCATCATCACTGGCAAATGATTGAATGCAGCTGCAGGTTTTGTTTCAATTACTTGTAAGTAAATATTCACTTAATGTAGCATTGTTTTTGTTCTCTGTCTTCTAAAGCATCCCGTTACTGTTTTACTGTGTGACAAACAGCTTCAAACGACTCAGCCCACAAGTTCGAAAAATTATTTGAGAAGAACCAACTCAAAAGACTAATTAATTCACGCATCAGGCATCACTTCAATTCATGAGCCCACACTCGTGAGTTTATGGCCGTGTTCACAATGGCATACTATCCATACTACTCTAACTGTTTTTTTTTTTTTTTGGAAAACACAGGTATAACAGAAACAGTAAGAGTAGTATGGCATTTAGTACATGGTCTATTTGTTCCGTGGGGGGCATCACAACACGTCATCGAAACACACAGGGCATGTTTTTTTCGACCCAGTTTGAACACATATTATTGGCTCATTAGATTGGCGCCCCATCATTGCCCCCAAAGCAATGCTGCCCTAGGTGCTCGCCTATGTTGCTTAATGGTTTGTCTGATAAGTAACAAATAAGTCCTTTTTTACTGTAAATCTCTACCTTTGACCAGCCCCAACCAGTAGGTGGCAATATGCACAAAGAATGTGAATCAACAAAAAAACTAAAGTAGAATGTGGAAGTGAAAGTGCAGATTTATAGATTTAAATATTGATCTTTTTCTCACAACACTTATCATATTGCTTCAGATGACATAGATTAAACCACTGGAGTCACCTGGTTTATTTATTATTATTATTATTATTATTATTATTATTATTATTATTATTATTTTGCTGCCTTTAGGTGCTTTTTGGAGCTTCAGAATTCTGGCCACCATTAACTTTCATTGTATGGGTCAAGAGAACTGAGATGAAAATCTTTGTTTGTGTTCTGCAGAAGAAAGTAATACACACTATCCCTTAAATCATGATAGCTTTTCATGAAAAAAAGGATTGATTGGGATAAAACAGGCACCAAAAATTCTAACGGTGCCCCTGTCTAAATCTAGCCACATTTTTATCAATATCAATTATGGATAAGGGCAAAATAAATTCAGTCAGAATTTGTAAGTTACATTACACTATTATAAAGATACTTTTTAACACTTTCCTCAACCCACCCCTTAACGTATCCACTTCTCAACAATATAAAAGACATAAAAAGCAGATAAAATACAGTGACAATATTTAAGTCTACATTCCAAAAATGTTATAGTTCGAGAGAACTATAAAAGTATTCCAAACTATACGATGGCTTTGTATGAGGAACAAACTGAAACTGAAGGTTTTAATCTCTGCAAACCTGTGGGTATGAGTGTGGGTTTTGTTATAGCAGACAACATCATGATCATTGAATAAACACTTCAATTTGGGTCTGTTCTTCACACAAATGTATTGAAAGACTTGTAATACACCCGAAACAAAACAATTCACTTCAGCAGAGCAGAATGTGCCACAGAAAATTAATAAATGTTCTTATTAAATATTAACCACTCTAAATAAATGATGCTGAATTCAGACAAAATTACTATCATACCCCAACATATCAAAGATGACAAAGGTGACAAAGTATCCCAACATATATTGGTGTGTCCGCGTGTCCGTAATTATGAAATTCCGACTTGTAAAAACCATTCACGTCTTTAAAGACATACTTCCCTCTTTAACTGCCTTCTCAAAGGCTGAATAGCAGTCTAAAGAATAGTAACTTGTAATAAGATGGATGATTCACATAGTCCAAGGAATCATAGATGGTGTAAATGGCTCGACTGGTTCAATTAATATATCTTCATACATACATACAGAGCTTGGACTGCTGCTTCATAAAAGCTATTGATGCTGGCTAAAGTCTTTATAGTCTCATTTCACGAAACGAGGCCTTGCTTGACAAGGGTCATCTCGAGTAAATTAAAAGGCCAGGCTTGATTTATCTGCTGCCACGGACAGCCACTCTCGTGTGTGTTTGGCTGCTAATTAGTGCTGGCCCTCCTCTGGAGTGTCACCTCAGCAGGCCCACACAAATGGACAGTGCTTCATCTTGCACAGAAAAGAAGGGCTTGTCACAAAGAGGGTCTTAAATTATCACTGTCACTTTAAACACAGGGTCGTTCAGGGTCTACTGCATGCTGGGATACCTTTGGGAGGCCTCTCTTTGTCCAAGGGTATGTCTGGTCAAAATATACAGCAGTTCCCTCATGCTGACTACTTTCAGTTCCCCTCTCTCGACCTCCTGTATGGACACTGCATGAGGCGCACCATGATCAGGAGTAATTTTTGGCGCCCTCCGAGTCGATCACCATGCTGTAATCCATAAATGTATGAATGTCCAAAATGAAAGAGACAGTAACGGTGTAAATAATAAGTGAGAGAATGTGACGGATGGAAGAAGGAAGAGATAAATAAAATGCCAGACCTCACTTGTGGGGGCCCAGCATGGGGCCACAACCTAAAAGCTGACTAAACCGCTGCCTGAGGAGAAGGTAAAGAATAGACAAGAGAAGTGATTCTGGATACTGTGCTTCTTTTTTTAGTTGCACTTTAAGTGCTACCTTAGTGTCGATATCTATGATCTACACTGGTGCATATGCCGATCTGAGAGGGAGAGGTAAAGTTTAAGGCGAGTTTTTACATTTCAGTGAGCCAGTTGTCTTCCCGGAGTTCGGTTCCTGACATTCTGGTAGTCAGTTTCTCGTCCCATGCAACTACAGGTGACATTAGGTGAAAGCAAAGGGTTTTAAGATTTTGATTTACCTTTTTCACAGCTTTTGAAGCCATTTCTATAATGAACCACGGAAGCAGCTCTCCTACCTCGCGCAGTGCAAGGTGAAATCCAGCTGCAGATAATATATTGTGTCAGTAATTGGTCATGAAGTCCTCTGAAAATATTCTCTCAGTTTAACATTAATAAAAATGGCTGGGAAGGGTTTTAATCATTTACATTATCCTTTAATCTTCTGTCTTTGTATTGATTGTGTTAGGTAGTGAGACTGTACTCCTGGTGGAACTGTGAAAAGGTCATCTTGAGTTCACTCTCAGACCATCACCTCTCTTCTCCAGAGAATTATCATGTTTCAGAGGAGTTTTATTTATTATATTTTTTCAACTCTTCTCTTTTAGTCAATTTGAACTGTTTTTAATCACTGATTGATGGCAATTCATTTCCTGTAGCACTTGCCATAGATGTGGCTGTCTTGTCAGGCACTTCTCATGCACATTACAGTCCAGCTGATCCCACAAAAGCTCAATGGGTTTAAGATCCATAACACTCTTTTACAATTATCTGTTGTCCAATGTCTGTGTTTCTTTGCCCACTCTAACCTTTTCTTTTTGTTTTTCTGTTTCAAAAGTGGCTTTTTCTTTGCAATTCTTCCCATAAGTCCTGCACCCCTGAGTCTTCTCTTTACTGTTGTACATGAAACTGGTGTTGAGCGGGTAGAATTCAATGAAGCTGTCAGCTGAGGACATGTGAGGCATCTATTTCTCAAACTAGAGACTCTGATGTACTTATCTTCATCCACATCTCTCTCTGTCCTTGTTAGAGCCAGTTGTCCTTTGTCTTTGAAGACTGTAGTGTACACCTTTGTATGAAATCCTCTGTTTTCTGACAATTTCAAGCATCCCATATCCTTCATTCCTCAAAACAATGATTGACTGACGAGTTTCTAGAGAAAGCTGTTTATTTTTTTGCCATTTTTTAAATAATATTGACCTTAAGACATGTCAGTCTATTGCATAATGTGGCAATTCAAAAACAAAAATAAAGACAATGTTAAGCTTCGTTTAGTGAACCGAATAGCTTTCAGCTGTGTTTGATATAATTGCAACAAGTGATTTTCTAGTACCAAATTAGCAATTTAGCATGATTACTCAAGGATGAGGTGTTGGCCTGTCTAGATTTGATCAAAAATGATTTTTTTTCAAATAGAGATGGTGTTTTTTACATCAGTAATGTCCTGACTATACTTTGTGATCAGTTAAGTGCCACTTTGGAGAATTAAAATACCAATATTCTTCTGAAACAGCAAAATCTGTACATTATTCCAAACTTTTGGCCACTGCACGCACCTGCTTCAGCAGCTCACGTACACGGTTCAGTGCATAGCGTGATTGAATAGGGACGCCTAGTGTCACTTCATTTGACACAACTTCGTGTGAGCGACAGACGGGTTACTTTTGTAACCTCTGTTCCCTGATGGAGGCAACGAGACGTTGTGTCCCCCTGGCCATGATGCTGAACCGAGCCACTGTAACAGCCGAACCTTATTCTCGGCTCCTCAGTGCAAAACCTGAATGGACAGATGCATGATTCCCTCCTTTTATACCCATATGTCTGAGGGAGGGACATGCAAATTCTGTCTGCCAATTTTTCATTGGACTTTTTTCAAGTTCATAGGTAACAGAGGCCTTCAAGAAAGACCCTAGCTTCAGCAAAAAAAGAAAGACTTTTTTTTTTGTTATGTCATTGACCAATAAACTAGCACTGAAAATCATGCTGGCCTAACCTGGTCTTTATTGACAAAAGTAATTAAACTGATAGCTTTGCTTCTAGTAGCAACACTACTGCTCAACACTGAATATGTTCATTTTATTTTTTACATTTAAATGTGTTTTATGGTGATTTCTGGGAGCTGACTGTGCTGTTAAACTTATAATTCTCACCATTATATTTCATTAGTGAAAGAGCCTATTCTCCAACCCAGTTTTGTTATAAAGAGCATTTGTTCTGAGCTCTATGTGTAACATGAGCCACTGTAACACTCTTTGACAGTCTGAGATACTGGCCGTCTTCTCCTGCTGTGTCCAGTAAATACCATGTTCAGCACATTAGCACATATATACCTGCCCTCATTGCTGGCATCTAGATGTATGCATCGAATGCAGATAATGAGTAGGAAATATGGGATTGTCGAGTGGGTGAAAATACTCTTGGGAGGAGGACAATATCTCACAATTGATAGAAATAAAGGGCATATTGTGAGAAATCAAGTCGCAATCACAAGATATAAAGTCGTAATTGTGAGAAATATAGTTTCTCAGTGTATGAGATATTAAGTCAGAATTAACTGTTTTTTTTTTCCATCAGTGGTGAGATCAAGGCATCATAAATTAACACTTGGGTATATACTGTATACATTTCATATTTTTGCTGGAAACTATCTGGTTTCAGTCAAAACACCCAACCCTACTATGACCAAACATGGGACCATGGGAGCTTTACAGTATGTCTGAAAAAAAGAACAGAGAATGTGTTCTGTAACAGAAAGCCAGAAGTGCTTCTTCATTCAAGTATTTTCTTTCTACTGGCATGAGCAGTGTCTGTGTGCTAACACTGTTCCATAGCTCACTGTTGCCCCCTATGGAGACTAGCGCGAAATGCCTTCCCTCTCTCTGCATGCCTCAGTCTCTCTTTGTCCTGCCAAAGGATCTGGTTCCCTCTCAGTAATCTCTCTGACACCTAGCCTGGAGATGATTAATTGCCATTAAACACATTAGTGTGGGTCTAAATTACCCCTCCACTCATTAACAGCAAGGCCGTTCATTTTTCAGTGCGTTTTCAGACAAGTGTGGAATCTGTGTGACATGGGCGGACCTGGACGAACGCTCCACCGAGGTCTCACTGGGGCCTTCATCTACTCTTTCTCATCAGGCAATGCCACAGTGGATAAATGGGATTGTGACGGCATCCTGAACACGTCTCAGATCTGTCTGTCTGCCCACTGGAGAACAGACATGGACGCATCGGGCCCGGAGGGTTACAGCATTAGCCCTTAGTGGAAAGACCACAAAGCGTGACAGCTTATTATACAACTGTTTTCTTAGATGGATGAATTTCAATAGCCATATCCAACCGTTCAGATAATTGTAAATGGACATTTTAAGATGACTGAAATTAACTCTTGAACTGAACTGTCTCATGAGAGATGCTCTGTATTTAGGTTTTGAGGTTTCACACCCATGTCTGCTTTTGAATCATCTCTTCCACAATTTGGTGAGCAAAGCAAAAGAGTTTTTTTCCCCAGCTGAATCGGGGGTTTTTAACCACAAAACTTGCAATCCCACCAGTGTCACGGAATAACTGAGCATTCTTTAACAATTGTGTTAAATAATCCAACAACGTATGGGATCATATGAATACCTTAAATGCTTTTCCTTTATCAGGGTAAAGTCATAAAAGCTGATGTGTGTAGTTTCAATGCCACCGAATGGAATTGCGTATGACTCACGTCATTGGTTGTGTCAATGTTGTTGTGTCTGGCTGGATTGGCCACTCAATCAAACATAATGTTGACATTTTTTCTAGAAAATTAACCTACGAATATCATACACATTTTTGTGCATATTAAATTGGGATTGGAGAAAGTATTTTAATACCGTAAAAGTTACACTTCAACTTTAAGCAAAACATTATCACACATGTCTGTACCATGATTTTGCTCTGTATGTACTGTAAAAACCTTCACCAGGGTGTGATTTTTTTTTTTTACATTTTTCATCAAAAGGAGAGCATATTCAGATTATTAAAAATCTCATGTAAACACAGGTTTCTTATGTTGTCAGTTATCTTGAATAATCTGATTTTTGGGAGTTATCAGCACAGTGTTGTGCATGTAAACATGCTCATTGACTAAAAGTAGCAACACTACTAACTTTTTAGTAGTGTAAAAGTAGTTCAGATGTGTTCAAAATAGTGTAGATTTTCCAGTAATGAGCTACGTTTTCCTAACATGTTGGATTGTATCATGACAAAACCTCATTCCTCTTAGTGATGGTTTATTTGGATACTTCATATATTGTACTAATGTACTGATTTAAAACAACCATTCACTGATATGGCTTGTTTTAAGTCTACTATTTATAGCTTAATGTTTAGTTAAGTGCTGCAGTTCAACACTATGACTCAGATATAGAGATTTTATACTGTATACAACAGTTTGTTCCGGTCCTCAAATCTGATTGGACGAGAGGCGTACCAAGAGTGCTGATATATAGTCTAACAGCACTGGGATGCTTCACTGTTTGTAACAATCTGGTTCTCCTTGTTCACAACTTTGCAAAATGTTGTGGGGATTTTGATTGCGTTTTTATTTTGATTTCATTCACTGATTTGTGAGCATTTCTGGAGATTGAATATTAGGGTTGTAATATCACAATGCGATCTTATATTGATTATCTTGGCCTGCAGTCTAATATTTGCCAATACTTCAAATCACTTTTCACAAATCACTATCACTTTTGCCGTGATACGATTTCGATTTGATTTGATTCAGGGCCGTGCGATCAATATTCAGATATTATGTGCCTATTTTACACAATCAATAAAAAAATGTTGCCCTCAAATGCAACCAAAATATAATTTGAATAATTTATTGAGCTCTCTGAAAAGTGCAAATTTAGTATCCACATTTGGACATCCACAAAAAAATTATGTTCTTCATATGTTGAAAAAAAATTATACAGATAAACAACATAAAAAAATTACATCACACACAAGTGATTATCAATCGTTTGATTACAAACTATTATTTTTTTCTTAATTTTCAGTTTAATCCAATTCAAAATACTTGCATACCCATGCTTTGTTTCCAACTCTCCGTGCTATCTGCTGTTTTCTTGGCTACAACTTCCACAGTTTGTTGTGAAAAAAATTCTGCTACAGTTAACTTGGATAAATGTTGGTAAGTGTGTTGATGTGATGATGTGTAAAGTCTTATAACTGATGCTGGAACTGAGCAGGTGTTTCTATTTCCTTCATTAGTTCAGGATGTTGGCTTTGTTAAGACGTTTCACATGATGGTTGAACTGCTCCATGGTACTTTAAAATAGCAAATTCTCATATAAAATTCAAATGGGTTGCATGCCCAATGATATCGATGGAAGCCCAAATTAATCATGCATGTGAGCTGCTCTGTGTTTGTCACAAGAGCTTACATTTTAAGGAGATCTGGTCAACGGAGCTCGCATTTCGCGGAAAGCCCAGTTGATGTGTGCGCATGCCACAAGGACAACAGAGCATAATTTGGCTTCAAAGACTCAGCGCACATCCGCTGAGTCCCTAAAGAAAAGTGTATCAAGTGAAATTAATGTAATACGGTTGCTTCATCACCTGACGGAAATGCACAGATGTGGCTGGCATAAGAGTATTTAAATAAAGGTACATCTTTAAAAAAATGTCGATATCGATATTTACGCATTGTATAGATAACATTGGATCATTAATTAGTGGATCGATGCATTGATCCAGATCGATTCATCACTACACCCCTTATAGTAGGCTAACTCCAGTAGGTGGCGACAACTGTGAGTGTCTTTAATGTGAGTCATTCAATCATTGACTCAACTGGTTTATTTTAAAACACAATAAGGAGGATTCGTGAACTTAAAAGATTGTTTCAAAAACACTGATTTATTTATGTATGAAACACAACTAGTTTGAAAGTAAAGTATGAGAGCATTGTAGAGTTGTACTTGATTTAACTTCTTTTGGAAAAATATCCACTAGCGGAGACGAAATGCACAAACTTAACTGGCCAATTTTTTAACTTTTTTTGAATTTTTGAAAAGATTGTTGAACTGTTGTATAACAGCATCATCGCACTCACAATCACGTTGTTTTTCTGTATATTCAGCCATAGGCATGAGGTTGCAGGCCTTAATTATGATTACAAATATATTGCCCAATTGTGTTGCTTCAATGTAGCTACTTTTTTGTTTGTGGCTTGTTGTGAACCTAATGACCTTTTCTTTCTTTTTTTTTAAGTAGCTTCACTTTAGTTTTGTTTGTGAGTTAAATTACAGTTTCAAAGTAGCTTCCCAAACAATGATTCATACATGATTAGTGTTTGAAATTCATTTGCTACCTCACACAAAAGCACATTTCCATGCCAATCAGTGAAAGCACTCTTCTGTACCACATTTATTTATCTTCTATAGTCATTCTATAGTGCCTCTATAGTGAGGTTCCCCCTTCACTGGCTTTTGGTGGCACTTAAGTTCTATTAATGGCTCAGCATTCTCAAGTTTAAATAAAATAGAATGTTAGACGGGTATGCATTCGCTGCACATGAGAAAATATGCATTGGCTATTATTGCCTTTAATGTGTTGGCTCACAAGTAATTCCATTGTGTTCACTGTATGTTTGAGTGAATCATTTCAATAGGGAGATTTATCAGTCTGTCTGCATATTTTAGGGCTGCCGAGCATCCTACTGTTCTGTGGCTTATGTGTTTGTGAACTTACAACCTTCTCCAACTAGAGCATTTTGTCTTACATTGTATTTTGAGACCAAGATTTTAACATGCATGTGCCAAGCACACAAGGACAAAACAAGTCTTCACTTATGAAATCACAATTGAAGAGATGTTTTATAGCACTTCACTGTCGTAATCTTTTACCACTTATGACAAACTGGCTTCTTAAGAGGTAAAATATGAATCTCAAAATACATTACATCTTGTTTTTGCAGTGTGAACTTGTTTGTACACTCTGGAGAGTTCTGTGACTGCCCAAAATAGAAGTGGGTCAACCCCGCACTAATGCTGTATTTTTGGATTGTTTCCCTTGGTGCTGTTTGACTGTAAGGTTTGACTGATTGCTGTCTACGGCACTGAGAGTCAGGCACAACAATGCAGCTATTCACTTTTGCTGACAGCAAGTCTTTTAACCCCCTCTCAATTTCCCCATTGCTTCCTCTCTCTGTTTTTGTCTCAACCACACACACAAACAGTACATACATGTAAACATGTATTCCCATATACATGTTTGTACAATCATTGGGATGACAAACCACAAAGCTATTTTTCAGCATTACTTTTATATTTAGTCAATAAGCTGTAAATTAAATATACTGTACATCTAAAGGAAACAGGAAAAAGGAGCTGTTAATATCTTCATTGTTTCTTCTAAACACCAAAGACATTAGCTGGAGAAGTCTTATAACCACTCATATTTTTCTACTGAGAAAGATCCCATTAAATCTAATGTATGTCTCCTCTAGTGTTTCAGAAGAGATCTCTCAATGTCACAAACTGTGCTTAGATTTGCCAAGATGCCTAAATCTGCAAATCAAAAGTTTATATATGAGTGCAAATATTTAAATTCTGAGAACATCTGGAAATCAATTTATCTTCTAGCACACATATATTTGCTTTTGTTTGCATTGACACTGAGACGTAGCCTACATTAAAAATCATATGATTCACAAATTCACATGAACAACTTGAGAGAAATATAAATGTTTACAAACCTTAATTGAACTCATATATATTGAATTAATGGAATTAATTAGTTTATTTTATTGTATTAGTAATCAATTAAAATAATTAAATGTTCAGTGTCATCACATTTATTTCAGGCAGCATTCATGGAAGGTTCATGTCCTCACTGCGAGAATATGACATGTCAATGTTCTTTCTTCCAGGAGAAAGCCACTCCAGCCGCTCCCTGCCACGGTCCTTCGCGATTTGGGTACCCCAGTGGGAATAGTTACGTCGGGTAATCCCCCATGGACCTCCCATTCCCCAGTGTGCTCGTTTGCCCAGGTCAAGTTCTTGGATGAGACAGGCAGCTCACCTCAAGGTGAGTTTAATGACTCGTTCAGGGCTCGAGAGCTAGATGAGCTCTCAGTCGCAGCATCGGAGAGCGGGTTGGCGCAGTCGGACGCTGAGCACTCGACTGGCTTCCCACATTCAGGTGTGGTCCAGATAAACCCGGTGTTTACAGCCGTCATTGTCACCGATCACTTGCGTCCAGGGCACTACGAATGCGGGCCCCCGCCATCACACACACGAATGCAGCACACACACAAGCGGTCAGGCGGTCATGACAGCCTCCTCCCCCATTGCTGACCTTTCCTATTATGGGTATGCAGGGCAAGGTAAGTGCTTTGATGTTTCCCTCAGCATAGCCACGAGCTTGGGATGTGAGGCTCCTCAACGTGGTGGTTCCTGCTCCTCCCCAATGCAAGGCCTCACCCGCAGGTAAGTCAAATGCAATTTTCCCCTTGGTGCCCCTGCTCCCTTGCTTTGGAGGCATGGCTAGCGCTCTCCAACTTATCGCGTTGGTTGGCCAGGACAATCCGACTCGGCTATGCGATTCAATGCGCCCGCATTCAACTGCATCTGTTTCACCTCAGTAAGGGCCGAGAATGCTCCTACCCTGCGTGCAGAGATCGCGACCCTTTTGCAGAAGGACGCGATAGAGCCTGTCCCTCCAGCCGAGATGAAGAATGGGTTCCACAGACCCTACTTCATCATGCCAATGAAAGGCGGTGGGTTGCGGCCAATCTTGGACCTACGAGTGCTTTACCGGGCCCTGCACAGATTCTCATTCAAGATGTTGACTCAGAAGCACATTCTGTCATGCGTTCAGCATCAAGATTGGTTCGCGGCAGTAAACCTGAAGGACGCGTACTTCCATGTCTCCGTTTTACCTCAGTACAGACCCTTTCAGCGGTTCACTTTCAAGGGCCAGGTGTATCAGTACAAGGTCCTCCCCTTCAGTCTGGCCCTGTTGCCTCACGTCTTTACGAAAGTCACAGAGGCAGCCCTTGCCCCACTGAATACTCAATTATCTCAACTACTGGCTGATTCTAGCTCACTCTCTAGATCTGTAGTGTGCGCACAGGGACCTGGTGGTCAGGCACCTCAGCCGGTTGGGGCTTCGGGTCAACTGGGAAAAGACCAAGCTCTCGCCAGTTAAGAGCATCTCTTTTCCTGGGATGGAGTTAGACTCAGTCTCTATGATAGCATACCTCTTGGATGAGAGCGCGTTGTCGGTGCTAAACTGCCTGAAGTTGTTCAGGCAAAGAACAGCGGTCCCACTGAAACAGTTTCAGAGTCTCCTTGGGGCATATGGCATCCTCTGCGGCGATCATGACGCTCGGGTTGATGCATATGAGACCGCTCCAGAACTGGCTTCAGACTCTAGTCCAAAGATGGGCATGGCACCTCGGCATGTGTCGCGTGGCCATCACGCCAATCTGCTGCCGCATGTTCAGCCCACGGAACGATCTTGCATTTCTGCAGGCAGGGATACCTTTACAGCAAGTGTCCATCCATGTGTATTATGAAAGATGTTAGACTGGGGTGCCATGTGCAACAGGCATGCAGCTGCAGGCTCCTGGACAGGACCACGACTGCATTGGCATATCAACTGCCTCAAGCTGCTGGTGGTATTGCTGGCCCTGTGGAGGCTTCGGCCGTTGATCCAGGGCAAGCATGTGTTGGTCCGGATGGACAACATAGCGACGGTAGCATATATAAACTGCCAAGTCAGCAGCAACTGAAGTCTTTTCAGGCCACGCATGAAACGATGCGCAGTTGGATTGATGCTTTCCTTCCTGCTGGAGAGGTTGGAGGGTGACTGTCCTCCTCGACCATGAAGGTGTATGTGGCCACTATAGCAGCACACCACGACTCGGTGGACGGTATGTCCCTGGGTAAGCATGACCTGATAATCAGGTTCCTTAGAGGTGCTAGGAGGTATGAATCCTCCTAGGCCACTGCTCATTCCCTCGTTTGATATCTCCATGGTCCTTCTGGGCCTGTGGCGAGTCCCGTTTGAGCCCCTAGAGTCAAAGCTAAAGGCTCTCTTTGAAGATTGCCCTACTGACTGCACTCATGTCCATCAAGAGGGTTGACGACCTGCAGGCGTACTCTGTCAGTGACACCTGCCTGGAGTTCGGTCCTCTCGAGTACTCTCACGTGGTCTTGAGACACCGACCGTGCTATATGCCCAAGTTTTACATTTTATATTTACATTTATGCATTTGGCAGACGCTTTTATCCAAAGTGACTGGAACTGGCAAACTTCTGATTACAAGTTATGTGCTTTAGACCACTACGCCACCACCACAACCCCTTTTAGATATCAAGTGGTTAGCCTGCAAGCGCTGCCCCGGGAGGGGGCATACCCAGCCTTGCTGTTGCAGTGTTAGAGCTTTAGACACTCTGAGCAGCTCTTTGTCTGCTTTGGCAGACAGCAGAAAGGGAACACTGTCTCCAAACAGAGGCACTGGATCGTGGATCCCATCGCTTTGGCATACCAGGCCCAGGGCGTGCCCTCCCCTTTGGGATTATGAGCACTCTCCAAAAGGAGTGTGGCATCCTACTGGGCACTAGCCAACGGCGCCTCTCTAACAGATATATGTAGAGCAGCGGGCTGGCAACACCTGATACCTTTGTGAGATTTTATAATCTCCAGGTTGAGCCGGTTTCGTCCCATATGTTGACAGATATGTTGCTTGTGCAGGTAAGTGTGCGGGAATCAGCTGGCCAGGTGTATCACTTGCACATAGTACCTTTCCCTACTTGAGGGGAAGACGTGTGCTTTTTCCCCCATGCAAGTTCACGAGACGGTTAATGTTCTTCTTCCTTAGCCCTTCGGCTGGCAATTTCGGTGGAGGGATTCTTAGCTGGGCCCAGTACATGTGCTAATATGCCCTGTACTGGTGTAAGTGTTCCAAATGTGCTGGTTTCCATGGTCCGGTTTCCCTGAGGGCAAATCCGTGTCTCCCTTCGGCAGGGTATTCCCCTGCTTGCAGTTGACGTGCTGTAGAGTTCCTCCCCTCTGTGTAGGACCTACCACAGGGCTTCTTCCACATGTGGCTGTTAGCCCATGTGACATATTTGCCACTTTTTAACCTCTCCTTTGGGCAGGATGTGGTTTCCGCAGTGTTTTTTCATCCTGGGAAAAGAACAACTTCCCCGACGTGAGTATATATGGACCCAGCCAAAAATATTTCACTCTATGGGGAGAAAAAAAGAGAAAAGACTGGCTGTGTGGCATACAAATTCCACTTTCTAATTCCCATTGGCCTTTTCTCAAAGATCAGAGGTGTTTGGGGCTCCCAAGTGCAACCCCTAGTGTCACTAATTTGACACAACATCTCGCTCCCTTTATCAGGGAATGGAGGTTACAACAGTAACCAAGACGTTTAAAAGTGAGAAGGAGGAACGCTGTACAGAACCTTAGTTGGTTTTGGCTTAGACTGTTACAGAAACAGTTTATTTACTGTTTCTATACACAATGGTGCATTTGTGTGCTTATCCTGGATGTCTAAACTGAAAGGAGATTGTGAGATTATGTCTGTAACATGCCAACATGAATACGTCACACAAGAGAATAGTATACTCGTGAATGCGTATACTACTGCTGATGGAAGCGATGGTTTATAGTTAAAAAGTACTTAAATATTGATCTTTTTCACACCTAAAGCAATCCTATCACTTTATAAGAATTCACTTACAAGGAAAGTTGATGTTTATGCTGACTGTCTGTGATTTTTAGAGCTTCAAACATAGATCACCATCCAATTGCATTTTAAGAGCCAACTGAGCTAACACATTTTTCTTCAAATGTGTTCTGGTAAAGAAAGAAATGCATACACACCTGGGATATCATGAGGTTAAGTAAATAATATTTTAAATTTTTGGTTAAACTATCCCTTTAATTAAAATTACAATGTATTCCTCCATTCCACATTCAACATTCATTTCTCCTAATACTGTATGCCAAAAATTTGAGATTTGGCAGTAAGTATCTTACCAGTCTTACTGTCTTTCAGAACTATGAAGCACTGCAAGGAAAACACACTCACACATGAATACTCTCCAGCACTATCAAGAGAGATATTGCTTATCATGTGTATTATATTTACAATTTTCCAGCCCTGCTCAGATCACTCACAGGTCCAATATAATATTTGCAGTTAGAGGGAGAATTTGCATGCATTTCATTTTGCTTCAGTCCCAGGTGTGCTAAAAATAAGTCAAGCTCATTGTGTCAACTCCAAAACGATTTCAGTGAATGATGTTTTGAGTGGAACCAGCTTCTTGAGATATCTCAGACTGAATTTCATTGGAAGAAGTGAAGCATGCAGAGGGATGTTTGAACTGTCTCTCCATAGCCTTTGCATAAGGATTATGTTCGCCTCCCCAAATTTATTAATCATATCGGATTTGAAATTTACAATTGCAGCGCTGGGTGTTTGTTTGATAGCATAATTTGAGGCTGGTTCTCAAAAGAGTCAATTACAGATCCCTGTTTCTCATATGAAACTGAGGGGCATTTGGACTTTGCATGTGGTGAAGCCCCCTTAAGAAATCCGGCTCTGTTTTCACACTGCAGCTAATCTCTGTCATTCAATATGAGTCAGTGTTCTCTAAAAATGAGCAGACCACTCTCTTGTCGCTAAAACGGCACATGCAGACACATATTTCAGTGAGGGTGTCACATTAAAACTTGATAAGGTTTGGATGGGTCTTATGAGACAAAACCGAATATGGGCCCTCACTACTCTGACAGTGTTTATCCTGCTATGCCTGATGGCACTTATTTGTCCATTGAGACATGATATGTGGAGGTAAGAAGGTCACAGTCGCATAAAGCATTAACTGTACTTTTAGCCTCCACATGTTAATGTCAAAGAGAACTATGCTCCTTGTCCTACTGTTGGAGAGTAAGATCTTTAAATGAGATCTCAGTAGTTCATGTGTATCTCTTAGACATCATTGAGATTATATAGAGAGCAAATGGAGACAAAATGTGCAGCTTCTCAGATGCTCCTCCTGAAAAAAGATACTAGTTTTCTCACATCTGAAAAATGTCTTAAACTATGCTCAGAATTTCCAACATACCATCAGCATTCAAAAGTCAGGGATTTCAATATGAACTCAAACATTTCTCATCTACATGTATACCTTCCAGTACCAAATTATATGAGCAAAATAATCCACATTAATTTTCTAGCTCTATATTCTCTATGTCAATAATTATCACCCTTGTTGTCATTTTTATTTCCCAAAAGATTTTTTAGAAGAAACATCTGATACAGAGTTCATAGGTGTATTTAGCCTTTCTGTTTTGGAGAACAACTGTTTTGTTCAGGTCAAAAAGACCCAGTAGAGTACTGTAAATATAATGTAAAGCCCCTCCCTTTTGATATATAAACATGAACATTACCAAAGTCTTGAAACACAAGCTTTGTAGAATAGCATTTCATCTGGCGAGATTGCCATCTATATGATGGTACTATTCTTTTACAGTCAATATACAGTAAACCCCTCATTTTGAGTAAAAAAACAGATCATAACTGGAACACTTCTGTTTGAAGTTTTTGAAACAAATACAGATTCGTCAGTTTTTATTCAAGGCCAATTTTATTTCAAAATGTAAATGTATTCCTATTGGACAATAAGTGGGTGAAAAATCCCATAGACTTCCACTGAAAATGTCCTAACACATATCTAAGGACCAGGATGTCATAGAGACTTGGGGATGGTCTCTTTTGACTTAGGACAGTAAGCAACCATATTAAAACCCACCTAGAAACACTCTATTAAATAGTCAAACACCCTGACATTTCATAAATATAAAAATAAATTATATTAATTGTTGAGTATAACAAATTTTTGATTTGAAGGTTTGTTTTTCACTGTTTTTAATCCTTTAATCCTGAACAAAACAGGATGGTTAAATGAAACTGAGCAATGAAAGAGCAACATCAGAATAAAACTTTCTTCTAGGCTTATGTTACACTACGGCACCAGGCAAACTTCAATAAGACATGCAGTGTGTAATTCTGGTGCTAGAGCAATATTAGAGAGTTCATTGCTAGACTGATTGGGTTTTCTATTACTTTCTATTACCTGATACAGCAGTTTACACACATTAGGGCAATTATGAATTACAATCATCCTAGCAAACTACCGTCTACCAATAATGCTTTTATTATAGGACTATCGACCAGTTGTCCTAAGAGAGGGAGTGGACAGTGGCATATAACCAGAAGTTTGATTGATGATTTGTTTAGGGTGTATTGACTGGAAGTCACTCAGCCTGCTATGGATTGTAATTCACATATTTTTCTCCATCTCTGTGACATTAGGGCATAAACCGACATCCTAAAAGCCCTCTAGACGTCCCCTCAAACCACGACTCACCAGAAGCCATTTTAAGACCCATAATGACACCTTTTATAGCAGATGAGAGTAATACTGAAAGTTTTTACTACAATAGAACGGTAATGAGGTGCAGTGTATGTGTGTTTATAGTGGGCTGGGGGTCTAATGGGGGCCAGCTTCATTTTGTTTACTGTCTATTCTCATCATCGTTTTACAGCCAAAAAAAATCGACCTGCGATATCAAGTGTGAAGAGCTCAGGGAACAGCTGATCATAAGGCTCCTTACATCACACATTGTTTTACACAGGGTTTTATACACATAGTAGTTAAGAAATGATTCCCCTCCATTGCATTCCATTGTAAGCCAGATGTGGGATATTCTTATTTGATATCTCCAAGTTTCGACTACAAAGGTGTTCTATTTCCCAATGCAAATGTAGCTAAATTGTTTTATCACGTAATGTTAGAACTTTGACCCATTGACGCATTTTGTTTCATTGAAGGAATAGTTTACCCAAAAATGAAAATTATTCATGAAAATAGTTTTATTCATTAACCCATATCCCATCCCAGATGTGTATGACATTTTTCTTCAGCAGAACACAAATTAAGATTTTTAGAAAAATGTTGAAGCACTGTAGGTCCTTATAATGTAAGTAAACGGGTGCCATCAGGCTGCTGGCTATTTGACAGTCCAAAGGGCATATTTAGGCACCATAAAAGAAATCCACAACACTCCAGTAAGAAAAAATCGATAATTAAAACATTATTAACTTAAAAAATCGCTTCCTGCCAGCAGTCAACACTTCAGTGACGTACGTTCTATGGCGCGTTTACGTGAGAAGTCGGAAGCACCCACTTTGTATACAACAGAGGAACGAACTTCACGCAAGCATTAGTTAATTACAAACAGCATCCCAGTGCTGGCCGGAAGCAACAATTTTAATTAATTATTGATTGGTTTCTTATACCAACCTATTGATTTGCTTCAGAAGACATTAATTGATCAACTTGAGTCATGTGGATTACTTTTATGCTGCCTAAATATTCCTTTTTGACAGCCAAATATCCAGCAGCATGATGGCACACGTTTACGTACATTATAAGGACATAGCTGTTCTGCTGAAGAAAGAAAGTCATACACATCTGGGATTGCATCAGGCTAAGTGAATAATAAGAGAATTTTTGGGCAAACTATACCTTTAAAGTGAATGTTTAGTATTAGAGGCCAACCAAACCATATCGGTTTTACTGATTAATCATTGCTGATTAATCTAGGTTTCTATTTTCTTTTTTGGCCAATTAATCGGTTATCTGTCTTTTCTACCAGCTTAGTTATTGGTAATGACAAAATCCACTATCGGTTGACTTCTATTAGACCTAACATTAACTGTCATGTTCATGTAATACTCTCTTTGACGTTGCAGCCCATTTTGCTGTTTTTTCAGCATCTTGTGCAGGAGCTCTTAGTTTTTTTAGACACGGTGTCAAGTTAAAAATTATGACACATGCATTATGTTCTATTCGTTTGTAACACAGTTCAAGGGAAAGGAGGAGGCGAGAACCGGCTTGACAATGTAAATAATGATAATCTTGTTAATGTTTTAATGATAATCTTAAAAGACACAAACACACATATGACGGAATTGTCCGTAAACGATCTCTCTCTCCCGCACCACCATCTGCTATCGGCCTTTAACCCTCTCGGAGGCTTGATTAGCCTGATACGGGACCGGGTGTGTAGCATCACGACCCGGCCCCGCCCTCCGCCCTGCCACATCGTTCATCTAGCTTTTTTAACGCAATAACGCATTCAGTCTGAATGGCCCCTTAGTTATCTGTTTAATTCTAGTGGACTTGCTATTTATTGTCAGCAATTTAGTGTTGACTCACCAAGTTTCATGCAGGGTATTCATTTTTTATTAACTGGCTGAGTTAGGGAATACATGGACTTCTGCATTGACCTGTGGTTAAGTTCCAAAGCACATCATCAGCCCTCTGTCAGCGACGAGCATGAAACCTCAGGAGAAAGGTGACCCATGTAATAACATTGAATCTGCTGGTCTGCACCATACAGGCTAGCAAAACAAAAATCAATCCGTCTCGGCGAGCTAGAAAAGAGAGAAAAGGGGGAAAGTGCAAGTGAGAGCAAGAGAGATACACAAGAACAAGACAGAGGGTGTAAATCTTTTCACCAGTGGGATATACTGCGTGGCATATGGCACAATTGAAGATAAATAAGGCACAGGGCATGACTTTAAAACAGTGCATTAAAGGAACTCCTCAGGGGATTAAAAGCACTGCCTATGAAACCATTCCTAAAACGAAATTACAGGGGTAGGTAGGAATAATTTTGTTTCCAACTCTTTTTTTGCTCTCACCTTCATTCGGTTTATTTTCTTTGCTCTTAAACTCCCTTCTTGACAAATACACTTAAATTGTAAGCACAGAGATAAATGTTAGTTTTTTTTTTACAGTTGTTTTCACTAACAGCAAGTCAATGTAGGAACTATCATTACAATTCTATATTCTCAATCACAAGGCGATTTTAAATAGTAGAATTCAACTTTAGTTTCACAAGTTCACATTAAGACACATTAAGGTTCATATCATCTTAAACAGAAACACACATAAACACATTTGGCTAGCTTTCCATAATGAACGCACAACTCTAAGATCCCCCAACTCTAAGATACAATAGTTCATAAATACTGTCCCCTATAATATACAGTATAAGCTGCTCTGAACTTTCGTTTTAAACTTACTTCATGAAGGCTGATATAAGTATGTCTGTGTCGAAGCTATGTCTTAGGCACAGGTGTGATTAATGGGTGGGACAGGTTGGACATATCCCAACCACTTTTTGCCTTGGCCAATTTTGTCCCTACCACCACTGAAATAAGGTAAGTGTCTAATGGAGAAGAAACATTGCCAGTTCTTGAGCAGGAGTTTCCATTTTGTTCACATGTGTTACAGTATGTTGCAATCCAGCGCTGAAATGTTAATTTGAATGTATGTTGCGGCTGTTACAGAATAAGTGAAATTGAGTGTCAGGTCACACCGGCAGTGTTTTTGTGCACTCAATTGTGCTGTTCTGGAGCTTGCCCACTTGCCCAGTTAAATCGAGAAGCAAAATCCAACAAAAAAAGGTTCTGATATAATATACTGTATATCCACTGATGCACATAAGTAATCATGGTTTATTAAAACGAAAAGTTGTACTAGGGTGCAGAGATGCGATGTAATGAAGTAGTACAAATACTTTGTTACTGTACTTAAGATTTTTCTGGTATCCGTACTTTACTTCACTATTTATTTTTCTGACAACTTTTTACTTTCACTTCTTACATTTTTACCAGGCTTGTTACTTTAGTTTTAATCTTTATTTGGTGGCATGATCAATATTATTTCTTGTCATTGCATTCCTTTATTCATTTCCTGGCTATCACGCACCACAGACGTAGACTAGTCTACGAAGCTACCACAGAGCAAGGCAGAAGGCAACAAGAAGAATGGCTAACATTATGGATGAGACAGAGGGAGTTAACGATGTTGACATGACTGAGAATAGAGACATTCCTGAACACCCATGGCCATATATGAGAGAGATGTTCAAAATTGTCTCGTCAAAAAGGGATTCCTGGTGAATGTGCTGCAAATTGTGTCAACCTAAAAAGCTCGAAGTGCTGGCTTTCTATGAAAGCACATAACCTAGACAGATGGGGAATGTCTAGGTTATGTATGTAACCTCTGTTCCCTGATGGAGGGAACGAGACGTTCTGTCCTCCCGGCCTTTTCGCTGAGCCGAGCCACTGTTGTGGCCGGACCATTTCCGACTCCTCAGAAAAATCCTGAATGAACTCGACGTATTTCCCCGCTTTTATACCCGTATGTCCGGGGGCGGGGTATGCAAATACTGTCTGCCAACTTCTCATTGGCCTTTTTTCATAGATCAGAGGCATATTCAGCACTCAAGAGAGACCCCTAGTGTCGCTTCTTCGACAAAACGTCTCGTTCCCTCCATCAGGGAACGGAGGTTACATATGTAACATAGGCGTTATGTATGAAAGTAATGTGTACAGTAAATAATATATTTTATATGTTATTAAACCACAACACTTCTAATTTGTCAGCAAATAAAAAGCATCTATTAAGAGTTGTTTATGATGCCTATATGCATATAAATCTAGTTTTTAAGTTTAAAAACAAAACCGATCTGTGTCGGTCAAGTGAGCAGTTAATTATTTATTTATTTTTTCATCACAGAGCATCATGTATGCCAAAATATGTATTTATGATTATTAAAGTGACTCAAGAAAAGGCATACAATACAGCATATGCCTTATTTATTTTCTCTTAGTATGACAGGACATGTATAATAAATAATATGTACCTAAATACTACACACTTTGATGAACTCAGTTTTAATGTCATTGTTACGTCCGGTGTTTGTTTTGTGCATTATTACTGTTCTGCTTTGCTTTGCTTTGTGTGTGTGTGTGTGTGTGTGTGTGTGTGTCATTTGTGCCTGGTGCGTCTGTTCCAGGTGCAGCTGATTTGCCAACCATTTGCTCCACCTGTATGTTGGAGATTGGCTGTTCCTGACTCCTCCAAGCTCCCCACCAGCCCAAAAACCTATAGTTTGAGAACTGTGATAGTTCTTTACAGTTAGGTCTGTATGGGTGGCCTGCCCTTTTTATTTTATATTGTTCGTTCTGTTTTGTTAGATAGGTAGTTTAATTGTATTTTTTATTTCCTTCTTCAGGTTAGTTATTTACACTCTTTTGTTTTTTTATTGTTATGTTTATTATTTTGTGCCAGGGGTCACCCTGCAGCCAAACACCTGCTGCTTATTTTTTTGCATCTTTGAAACTTCTACTTCCAATGAATATTGGACCTATGATCTTGTGTTTTGGGGTTTTTGGTCTGACGGTTGTGTGTTGCGTCCTACCTCAAGGGGACGTAACAGTCACAGTAGTTTAATAAATAATTTTGAATCAGCTAACTACATTGCTTTTGTTTATTTATGAAATGTATAATTATTTCATAAATTAAGGCAATTTTGTCTCAAAACATTAGCATTTTGACTGTGTACTTGTAGAACAACTCAGAAACACTGCACTGCAGAACTGTAAATGCAAACCACTGCGCCGAGTCTGCGCCAAAGTATAAATCTGCTTTAAGGTTCAGTAAAGACCTGTGACCTGTGATTTTCAGTTATTTTCTTTACATGATTAAGATCTATATAGAGGGATCATAGACTGAAAAAGTATATTCTTAAATCAACTTAATGCTGAAAATAACTAAATTAAGAATTTAGTTTTACAATCTATTCAGAAGTTCTAATGGTGCTTCTCAATGAAGCTTTTCTATTGTGATATCTATCTTGTAATGTCAGGATGATTTTGTTCCATACTTAAAATCAGTAATTTGATTATTACCCTTGTAGTGTTTAATGTACCAAGTGTGGAGGTCTGTATCTGGCAGTCTAAAATGTGAGATTGTTAATAGTTTGAGACAATATTTTTTTTTATCTCTATGATATGTGTATTTGTCATAGAAAACATGAAACAAAGCGCATGATACTGAACTATTTAAAACCATGTAATAATAGGGAACAATTAGATTATAATGTTAGTTGATACAATTTTAAGATTATTCTTAGTTACTTAATTTATATAGTGTTGCAATGATGGCATATTTCAAGAAATGTCTTCACAGTTGGGTCAAGCCATTTAGTAAAATAATTAAGTAAATTAATTCAACTCACATAAAGTTCCCTTAATTTTTTCAGTTCTTCAAACACCTAATTTTTTACAGTATTCAATATAAAAGGAAGACAGACTCATGTCTTCCTCGTGTCTTGTCTGTCCTCTTGGCTGACAAAGACAAAACAAAGAGAATGAGGGGAAGTTGTGCCCTGAATGTGGGCATCCTTATGGACAGCAGTAATGCAATGTGTTTCTCCCCTCAGCAGGGGTCAGAGAAAAATAGGAGCGAGTATGTATGTCCACAGCCATCAATCTTTAACCCCAAGCACCGCCCATGGCCCAGTGCTGGGCTCTCTCATCCCTCAAACACATCTCCCCAAACACTTCACAACCACTGGAGTGTAGCCCACTGAATGTATTTCAACTCAATAACAGCCTCAGTGTAAACACACACGCACACACACACACACACACACACACACACACAGGCACAGTGAATCTCAAAATCAATTTTGGGTTGTATCATTTCAAATATTACAGTATATGACAGGCAGAAACTGTGATCATAAAAATAGTGTTTCTCGAATGTTTGGAACTAGCTGCATAAAGGTGTTATTGTTGTAGGGGAGACCAAGGGGCAACAAGGTTTTTTTTTTTTTTTTTTTTTCTGAGAACAATAAGTGGGTTTTGAGGAAAGTGATTTTTGCTCTATATATTTAAGGCTTAGGAAATCTATTTTATCTCTAGGTTGTTGGATAAAATATGCTAACACTGTGGAAGGTAGCTACTACGAGATTTGATCATGTTTGTGAGTTTGGGGACAATTGTAACAACAATAATTAAATAAAAATGCTTTCATGACACATTGAATCTTAATTAATATTATATTAACTGTATTAATGATACTTAATAATACTAAATCCTTTACAAGGCTTAGTGGGGCTTAAGCCTGATCATCAAGTGATAACGTTCCACACTCTCTCTCTCTCTCTCTCTCTCTCTCTCTCTCTCTCTCTCTCTCTCTCTCTCTCTCTCTCTCTGTGTGTGTGTGTGTTGATGATCAGGGCCATTAATTCCCTGTCAAAGGGGGCAGAGAAATGCTTTGGACAGCCTAGAACTTCTCCTGTGAGTGAAAGATAATGTCTCTTGTGTGAAATGACTTTGAATTGGGTGACAATGACAGCAGTTACAATTTTACAAGATGGAACTACCGTTTAAACTTTTAACACAATTTGATTACTGATCTTTTTTAAAAAATATTGATTCATCTATTAAACAAAGAAAAGAAAAACATATACAAACAGAATCAACATTTAACCCCCATTCTCTATATTGATGACCACCTCATCGCCTAAAATACAGAATCTGGGGCAAAATACCTCAAACATAAAACCCTGAATCCTCCACCAAAATTCTTGGATCTCAACACACCCCCAAAAGGCACAGGTTGTGTCTCCATCTTCCAGTTGACATTGCCCGGAGGTGGGCGTGTCTCCAAGACCAAGCCTTTACAATCTAGATGGGGTCCAATAGAATCCATGAAAAATCTTGAATTGCATAAGGTGCACCCCTACATCTCCAGATGCAGACCCGACGCCCTCAAGAATCCCAGCCCACACTTCCTCTTCCAATACCAAGTCCAAATCCCTCTCCCATACTCTCCCGAAGTTAAAGCTCCATCCCACAGACTCCAAACCAGCAGGGAACAACACACTGATGCCTCACAACCCCTTCCAAAAGCAGTAATCACCTGTCCCAGAGCATCTGGCTCACCGGGGGGTGTAAACTACTCCCAAAAACAGCTTTAAACACTTATAGAAATGAGATCTGGAAATCCCAAAATTTTATTTGAGATACAGTGGGTCAAAGATGAAGTGTGTCATTTCTGTGACACTAGCAGCACAAAACAATAATGCGAAAATAAACGTTTTAAAACAGATTTACGAATTCACCATTCGTCTGCCTTTGGATGAAAAGAAAGTGCTATAGAGCCAGTGTTTACACTTTTTGGGGAACTCAACATTACATTTACATTTATTCATTTGGCAGACATGACATCAGCTTCAATATGATTTATTTTTCACCTGGTCCATTTGCCCTAATTACATGGGTTCTGTATATATTTTTGTGTTAATTTTGAAATGATGATCTAGTCTTCCTCAATCTTAAAACATACTGTAAGTACTTTTTTGGTACATTTGAAGGCTTGTTTCTTTTGACAAAAGGATACAATTGCTCAGGGTCTTACAAACACAAATTTCTTGTGGGTTTTGCAATTATGGACTGTTACTTTGACGCTTGGCTTGCTGCAATACTTTGTTCTTGCCTTGTTGTGTCCACCTGAGAGCATCTAGATGTTCACTTGAAAAACCTAGAAAATCAAAAAATGTAAACTTTTCACAATTCCTTTCTAATCTTAGTAGATGAGCAGTGGAGAGATGAGAGAGTAGAGGTCAACTCCTGCAGAGTGTTTGTGTGTGTGTGTGTGTGTGTGTGTGTGTGTGTGTGTGTGTGTGTGTGTGTGTGTGTGTGTGTGTGTGGTTAATCCTCAAGAGAGGTAGCCCCTTAGTCGAGTAATCACACTGGGCTAATCCTCTCCCAGACGGACTAGCCTTTGCATTACCCAGCATACAGAAGTAGCTGCTCCACACACCCGCATGGGATGGAGTGAAAATGCAGGAAATCGCCTCCCATCCCCCTGTGATATCTGCTTACCTGAGGCGGTGGGGATAAGATGATTGAGGTGACACTGGAAAGAGATAGAGAGACACAGAGAGAGAGAGAGAGAGAGAGAGAGAGAGAGAGAGAGAGAGAGAGAGCGGAGGGGAAGAGAGATATGAAATGGAAAAGAGGAAGTCCAACCTAACGTACGATAGAGAATGAGAGAATGATAGGGCTGTAAGATGGAAAAAATTGACATATATTGGAGAGAGAGTGAGGGAAAGCAAGGAGAGATGAGAAGGGAAAGGGATTGGAGGCTTAGACCAGTAGAATGGTTTGTGAATGATAAGGGAATTGAAAAAAGTGACTGACATCTAATCCATCAGGTCTAAATTCACACATTCTAACATAATAAACCCCATACAGAGGATTTGGATAATCAGCGGGAGACAGCGTGATTATCAAATGTCATATGTGTCAATCATTATTTTTTTTTAATTCAATTAACTTTAAACCACAACACTGTAATTGTGATCTCATCAATAACCAACAGGAAGTCTCATGTTTAAACTTAAAATTAAAGGCATGTTGTCTTCATTTAAATGTATTTATAGATACAAACAAGTGGAAGTTCTATTTCTATGCAAATGTTTTTTGAAATGACACATAATTACATTTCAAAATAATTATGCCTATGCAATTCTCGCACATAATTAATATTTATTGTGAGTGTGTACAGTCACTGAATATGTGTCTTGAGTATTTAAATCATCCTCACCACAAGCAATCAGCATTAACTACACCAGCCACCTGGGCATTGCAATAAATACCCCTACAAATAATCAAGATATTTTTCTTCTTTTACAGAAAACTCATTAGGTTAATATTTGGGTAAATGGTGCTAGGAGTTGATAAAATGATCATGCAATGCATACAATTAAAACTGTATACTGTTCACAAGACGCTACAATGACATTCAAGTGTTAAACTTCTGGCACACCATGACAGCATGACATCGTTTTCTGTGAAACGCTACAATTGGTGAGGTGCAAACTAAAGAGCCTCTGGTTAGAATCCTTTTTACGTTTTTTCATTGAAACCTGTTTGAGCGTAAAGAGTAGCGTCTTTAGTTTCGTTTGATATGCTGCTTTAAAAAATCTATTCATTTTTCACACATCCACATATGTGGAAATTAGGACCACATTCCCTCAAAAGTTTTAAAAACCTGTTCAAACCTGTTTCATTTATAACACATCTGGGTCATTTTGCTTTAATATATACATTTTGTTATTTTTATTTTGTTATCACTGTACAGCAAAGTTATATTCATTAACATTAGTAAATGCATTCCTATATATTTACTGTGCATTTTCACATTGAGAATCAATGGGTTCATCCAAAAGCTGAAAAATGATGCTTTCAGAGGCTTTGTATGGAGTTAGGATGAAAATAAGGAGCATTTTGATTGGTTCTAAGACCAGTGCAGACAGACAGCACACTGGAGGATAAGTCATCCACTAAATAGGGAGCGAGGTGACATCCTATAGCTTTCCATGCAGCAAAGCACATTCACTACTAAAATCCAACCAAAAGTTCAGTTTCAAGCTGCAGATGATGTTTGGACCACTCAACATGTTTGGCAGACATGGGACATGACAATCAGTACATAGATTCAGAATTTTAAAATGCCAAATTTTATTTTAACATGGTTGCAAGTGATTTGATTATACTGGGCTGTGTTTCCCAAAAGCATTTTGCGCCAATGGCTGGGTTTCTCAAAAGCATCCAATTGGCACCAATGGTCTCTATGATCAACTTAAGCTTGCAGTGCTTTTGGGAAACGCAGCCCTGGCCATTACTTTTAATCAGAATTAGAAAATAAGCTGTAGTGTCTGTAACATCTGGAAAACATGAATAACTAACACTCTTGGACACAATAAGTCTTGGACAATACGGGGGTTTTTTTGTGCTTGTTTATTAGGTGCTACCAGTTGCAAACCAACAAAGGGAAATGGAAAATGCACACAGTAATCACACGGGGGTCTCAGGAGGTAATATTTGTGTAAGTTACCCCCTGAGTAACATCATTAACAACAGCTCAACCAATGTGGTTCGAACGATAGATGTGCGACATAGTTACTACTGTTTTGGGAAACTAGCCTATGCATTCTCCAATGAAATATTATACTATGGTGGTTATGCAGTGAGGCCAATAGGGCAGTAATAGCTCAGCGGTTGAGGCTCAGGGTTGCTGACCAGAAGGTCAGGGGTTCAAGCCCCAGCACCACCAAGATGCCACTGTTGGGCCCTTGAGCAAGGCCCTTGACCCTATTTGCTCCAGGGTGCTGTATCATGGCTGACCCTGCACTCTGACCCCAGCTTAGCTGGGATATGTGAAAAACTAATACATTTCACTGTATATATGCAAAAAATTGTGTGTATAATGTGTGACCAAAATAAAGGATTCTGGATTCATTGTGCAGGGAAATTCACCTCAGCATGGTTTTTTTTCTAATGAAGCTTCAAAAATGTTTTGGATGGTAACTGTATGCTGGTGACCAGCCATTCTGGTCTTTTCAACAGGGCTTGTTGAATGTCTCAAGCATAACTCTGAATTTCTTTAAAAGTTTCACTGCAAAATGCAGTGATTAATTGTTTCTCAAATTGTATTATTTCCTTAGAAATGTTGATCAATACATTACATGAGCAAATACTATGCTACACAGTAGACAGTAATCTTGAGATGGTATTTGAGCTGCAGATAACAATTGTTTTTAATCTCTTAAGCACTATGCAATGAAGGCTGTTGAATTTGGCCTTGACTTCCTTTAACACCTTGCAGCTAGAGTCTCCTCAAGTTCACTTTGATTTTCACACACTCATTCACCTGTTTGTTAACTGAGAGTTTGGTGAAATTGTCTGAAAGCTGGTACAAAGAAGCAGGAAACCTCATTGAACAGGGTGAAATCAGCCTTGTGTGAAGTCCCTGAAGAAAATGGGTCATTTCACACACACATTCCCTCCATCTGAAGAATCCTATCAGGATTGCTTATTTTTGAAGAGTCAAGACAAGCAGACCCCTCTGGGGCCAATAGACTTGAAAGATTTGGTGTTTGTGATGGGCTGCCAACAGTGGACAGCAAACCAACTTTAATATTCTCTACTATTGCTCTTCTTCATGGCTAAGGAAATGAGGTGTTTTAAATGTATAGTTTTGTACAATTGCTAGGTGGGTTTTTCAAAAGAGCTTCCCTGTGTGTGTGATTGGCACAACTGAAGATATTAGGGATGTATCTCAAGCACTCACCTGTGAAAAAGAATACGTTTTAGGCAAATCTCCTTTGTGATCATGGGTACAGATGAATGAATAAATGCATAGTGTCTTATTCAATGATATTAAACCTTCAGACCAATTCTGCTCTCTTTTTTTGTTGCATATATTTAATTATTTTATAAATATATTATTTACAATCTTTAATAAAAACCTTTTACCATATATAGTGGATTTCATAAAGTCATCTACATCTTACATTCATTAGCATCACATCCTGTTACTTATTGGAGTGATTTAGCCTGAGGTTGCAAATAATAATTTGAATTTGGTGATTTATTTACTTGTGTGATAATTTGTAATAATTTTCAGCCATGATTTGTTTTTTCTTTTTTTCTTTTAGTGTTTCTTGAAGGTACAATTTTATGTGGCTTTATTTCTTTCTTTATATATATGTATTTCTGCTTGCAAAGTATAAAAGTGGTAAAATTGCCTATAATTGTTCTAAATAAAAACTCTAATCACAAGAAATGTTTTTTAGCATAACAAAGCTACTTTTTTTAGCTCAAGCACTCACTTGTGAAGAATATATTTTAAGCAAATCTCATGTGTACAGATTGGGTACAGATTAAAAAACAGTTTTTGTGTTAGATCATTTTACACATTTGCAAATCAGTCATGAGAGGTTGTCTTAAAACATGTAATTGCACATACGTAAAATGATATTTTTGATTAATTAAGCACTTTCATATTGAGTGCACATCCATGTTCTTGCATGTTTCATTAGTTCCCTAAGACAGTGACATGGGAGACTGTGTGGCACCATGGCAACGCTGCTTGGCACCACAGGAAAGCTTGTATGGAATTACTTCCATGCAGCTTCACTTCAGTAGTGTTGGCAGATGCTGCTTTTCACACATCAGAAACTATAAGAGGTGAAGAATGGATATGTAAGGGACAGAATTATAAATGTAATTATAAAATTATAAATGTACAACTATAGTATTAATAGGCTTAGTTATTATATGACAGATGTGAAGCGCTTTTTTATTGGCAAGGACACTATGGACAGTTTATTATTATGTATCAAAGTTTGAGATGGTCAGATGATTAAACCTTTGATGCTCAAATTACAAAATGGGAAAATGTTTCTTTTTAATTCAAAGGAAGAGTGTAATCATTTTTCACTTGGTGCATCACCACATCAATCAGCCCTTTTAAATTTATATTTTTATGAAAAAATAAAATGAAATATATTTTTTTATTAAAAACACTGACATATAAAGAGGATAGTCCAATAGGTAAAGGTCAGAGTGTGGTGTTTGAATGTAATATCACACATTGTATGGTTAAAAACAGCTTTTCACAATTTCACTTTTTTATATAATTCTTGAATGGAATAAAGTAAACTGGTAAACATGAGGTACACAGATTTGGCTTGCTGTCCATGATGGAAAGCTGGAACATGATGCTTGAGACACTAAATTTACCCATTGGACTACTTAATTAATAAACATTAGGCCATGTTTAATACATACTAGAGGTGAATATAGGTGGTGTTGGGTTGGTAGGAAAATGTTGGATGAATTGCCATGGAAATAGTGAGGTAAGCTGGGGTTTACCCTAGTAAATGGGTGTAAGCCCTTGTGTTGTCAGGTTTAGATGACCGTCCATGCTCCTCCTGAAACTCCATTTAAAGATGTCCAAAGAAGCAAATGGACATCATCGATGGAATGATTAAAAAAAAAAAAAACAAGATTTAATATTTTGTTTCCCTACATGCAACAATATGAAACACTTCAGACAACTCTACAATATATCAACTCTAATACATGGACTGAATTATTTTACATAAATATTATTTGCAAATATGTTTATAAAACATTTGTTCTCCTGAGCTCTTTTTAATAAAGTGGACTTCAAAAAGTCACCAGTATCTTAGGTTTGTTAGCTTAGTTTATTAATTTTGTTTTTCCAATAGTTCTTTTTGAAATCCTTTATAATAAATAAGTCTTTTGAAATGTTTGGTTTTTAAGCTGTAAGCAAAGTTGGCCCTTGTTTTGAAGCTTCCACCATTGCAGTGCTAAAAGCGAGAGCATTAACTCATTCTCTACCTCTGTCTCTCAGTGGGAGGAGGATGTTCAGTAGATGAAAGTTTCCCCAGTTGTACTTTGAATTAGAATCACTCTTTGAAGCGATTTATGTTTGTGTTTGTGATGGAAAGCACATCATCAAAATGCAAACACCATTTCAGATGAAATCCCAATGGACTGGCTGTCTTCCTTTGTCCTCCAAACTAGCCTTTTTTATCCATTTTTTCGTAAAGGATATCAATGACTTTGAACATGCTAATGCGTGTGAGAACACGCGCTATTGATTTCAGGGCATTTCGCATTTGGACACCAGTTAACCTCCACTTTTGTTTCTGTTGTTTTCTTTGTCCAAATCAAAGAAGTTATTTCCACCGCTAAAATAGACTGAAGAATTGGTGGAAAAATACATTGAATCAACTAAACATCTGTATAAAAAAAATTTGATGCAAGAGAGATTTTTCTCAACATTTTCCTCCCAGTTGATATAGACCTCATTAGTCTCAACATACAAAGGCTACTGGATTGTTAGTCTAAATAGACTGAGTGTCAGTTTTAAGTACTTTAAAGTAATTTATTGCATTATATTGTTTGACACTAAAACGGCAAAACAACATTTATGTGTTTGATCTGCAATAGCTCAGTTGTACCATATTTCCGCCTCTGCGTTCCTGCCATCAATTTCCATCTGCCTTAAATTGTGTTTCACCTCACCTCATTTCTAATAGGCGCAAGTTGTGGGGTGCTTGTGTAATCGGACATTATTAGAAAATTGCAGATGTCATTAACTGAGTAGCAGGTATCCATGTGTCCACTGTGAATACAGAACGCACAGTTATCAAACCATGTGCTCAAAACAGCCTTACATTTCATAACAATACTGTCAGCGTGGACATGTTACCCAGCCTACCTCTTCAATTCAGCATGACATCACCCTATCTTCCTCTGTATCAGTGTCTTTCTCTGGGCGTGGCATCCATAAACGCCCTTTTACCCTGGGCTGTCTCTCGCTTTGATCTTTCCCACGCTGGTACCTTAGTCAGGCCCCTGCTGTGCACAAATTTCCACACACACACACACACACACACACACACACATAAACAAACACATGTGAGTTTGATCGACTTGCTGTGCTCTGTGCGTGTTTCTTTTATCGCCCTGGGTCTTTTGTGACTCTGTGGCCCATCTTCCTGGGCAGAAATAGGGATATTTTAACCACAAACCTTCCCCTTTGTCCTTTTCTCTCTCTAACCCTGCTGCTAGCTGCACTACACCATACTGGCACACAGCAGGATGTTTACACTATCTCAAAATAATACAGCTTCCTTGGTTGTATCCAAGCTCCTTAGTCTTTTAGTGCTATTGGATGCTGATCCCTCTCTTATGTGCATTCATTTCAAGGTAAAAGGAAAATTAGGTTAAACAGTAGTACAGACTATGGCCAACTACTCCACTGAAAGTGCTGAAAATGAAAAATCTCTCATTATTTACTCACCCTCATGATATCCCAGATCTGTATGACTTTCTTTATTCACCAGAACTTTTAAAATATTTGACCTCAGTAGGTCCTTAAAATGCATGTGAATGGCGATTTCTATTTTGTAGCTCAAAAAATCACAGTCAGAAATGAATAATTAATATGACTCCAGCAATTAAATTAATGTTTTCTAAAGTGATACAATCACTTTTGGTACAAAAAATAAATAAATATTTAAGTACTTTTTAACTATAATCAAGCGCTTCCAGTGAACTTCACGAGAGGGCGGAGATCACACAGTCTCTCGTGTGACGTATTTGCGTTGCCATGATACAGAGGTAATCTCACATTCTCCACTCGGTTGAGACATCCAGGATAAGCACATGAACGCAATTTTTTTTTCAGGGAGGGCTGTTGCAAGGAGCGTCAGATCTGAGAACCAGGTGCGGGCCAGTAGGGGGCCACCAGGATGACCTGTTCCTCGTCCTCCCTGATCTTGCAAAGCACCGATGCAAGAAGGCTCACTGGGGGAAATGCGTGTGCCAGCGCGTCTGTCCCGAGAGGGGCTTCTGTCAGGGAATACCAGAGTGGGCAGTGGGAGTTGTCTTGGGAGGCAAAGAGATCTATCTGTGCCTTGCCAAATTGGTCCCATATGAGCTGGACCACCTGGAGGTGGAGCCTCCGCTGGGCAAAACCTGTCACGACAGCACGGCCGCCTTTGTGTTGCAGTTGCCAGGGATGTAAGAGGTGAGCAGCGACTTGAGTCACGTCTGGCTCCAAAGGAGGAGATGGCGGGCATGTCGCCCTGGTAATTTATGTACGCTACCGTCACGGTGCTGTCTGAACAGATCAAGACGTGCTTGCCTCAGATTAGTGGGAGAAGCTTCCAAAGGGCAAGAATTACAACTTAAACAAATTAAACTCTTGGCAATTGTTGTGCCAACGCTGCTGGGGTCCTTTCCAGGGGCCAGCGGCAGCACTCCTGTTGCACACGGAGCCCCAACCCTGTCGAGAGGCGTCTGTGGTTACCATGACATGTCTGGACACATGCTGCAGGGAGACTCCGGTCCACAGAAAACAGAGGTCTGTCCAAGGGTTGAAAGTCTGACGGCAGGAAGGGGTGATTGTCACGCGGTGTGTGCCGTGGCACCATGCCCATCTCGGGATTCGAGTCTGTAGCTAGTGCTGTAGCGGTCTCATATGCATCAACCTGAGCGGTGCAACCGTGGCTGAGGATGCCATATTCCACAGGAGCCTCTGGAATTGTTTGAGAGGAACCGCTGTGCCGGGCTCGAAGTGAGCGAGGCACCTGATCACTGACTGAGCGTGCTCGTTGGTGAGTTGCGCTGTCATTGAGACTGAGTCTAACTCCATGCCAAGAAAAGAGATGCTTTGAACCGGGTCGAGCTTGCTCTTTTCCCAGTTGACCTGAAGCCCTAGACGGCTGAGGTGCCTGAGCACCTGGTCCCTGTGGGCGTATAGTGAATCTTGAGAGTGGGCCAGGATGAGCTAGTCATCGAGGTAGTTGAGTATGCGGATGTCCACTTCCTTTAGGTGGGCAAGAGCGGCCTCTGTGACCTTTGTGAAGATGCGAGGGGACAGGGACAGGCCGAAGGGGAGGACTTTGTACTGATACGCCTGGCCGTCGAACGCAAACCGTAAGAAGGGTCGGTGTCGCGGCAGAATGGAGACGTGGAAGTATGTGTCCTTCAGGTCTACCGCCGCGAACCAATCTAGCTGTCGAACGCAGGTGAGAATCTGTTTCTGCATAAACATTTTGAACAGGAGTCTGTACAAAGCCCGGTTGAGAACTCGCAGGTCCAAGATTGGTCGCAACCCACTGCTTTTCTTGGGTACAATGAAGTAAGAGCTGTAGAAACCCTTCTTCATCTCGGCTGGAGGGACGGGCTCTATCGCATCTTTGAGGAGCAGGGTGGAGATCTCTGCTCGTAAGGCACTGGCTTGTTGGCCGCCCACACGAGTGGAGCGAATATCGCTGAAACGAGGCGGGAGCTGGGCGAACTGAATCACGTAGCCGAGTCGGATTGTCCTGGCAAACCAGTGCGATGGATTGGGAAGTGAAAGACACGCATTCAAACTCCGCGGGAACGATCGTTTTCGCGCTGGGGGGGAGCAGGTAATAATGCGTCCCGAGTCTTGGGTGCTGAGAAAAGACTCAAAGCACTTACCTTGCTCACTTACCTTGAGTCACTAGTCAGCGCTGGCCTGCCGGAGCTGAGTAGTCGCGGCACCGGATGCGAGGGAGCTTCGTCCGGGGAACAGGGACTGTAGAGTTTTAGGGCCGGGGTGCCGTGAGAACGGCGCGCACTGGCTGGGTGACCCAGGGAGTGGGGAAATCGCTCTTTTATTGAACATGTGGGTACCGCAACCCGGAGAGGGTGCGGCAAATAAAAATAAGGAATATAAGGATTCTCCTCCCGGCCCTCCACCGGGGGACGGAGTGGTCTTGGTACCATCTCCGGAGCAAACATCCGACTGCATGGGTTGCCCGTCTAAGGAGCACTTCAGAGCTTTTCTGGTCCGGGAAGGGGTCCTGGCGTATGCCTCCTGCGAGGTGCTTGACGCTGGGGCTGAGAGGTGGGCCCAGGTTGCGGAGATTCCTGCCATTGTTTGGTCACAGGTGGATGCCCTTGGTGAGCAGGCGGGGCATGGGGTGCACTGTTTGGGCGATGCCGCGGCATGATGTGTGAGATCGCCTCCATCTGTTTCTTCACCACCGAGGACTGTTGGGTGAAGTTGTCGATGGTGTCACTGAAGAGGCCAAGGTGGGAGACGGGGGCATTGAGAAACTTAGCCTTGTCAACGTCACGCATCTCGACCATGTTCAGCCAAATGTGGTGTTCCTGGACCATGAGGGTGGACATCGCCTGCCCGAGTGCCTGCGCTGTGACCTTTGTGGCTCTGAGAGCAAAGTCGGTGGCAGAGCACAGTTCCTGCAGCACATTAGGATTGGGACTACCCAGGTGCCTTGGCTTTATGGCCCTGCAGGAGAGCCATAGCATGCAGGGCGGAGACGGCATGTCCGGCGGCGCTGTAGGCTTTGGAAGTCAGTGATGACGTCGTCCTACAGGCTCTAGAGGGGAGTACCGGGTGGTCCCGCCAGGTGGCGGCGTTCTCTTAGCACAGATGGATCGCAACCGCCCTATCCACCTGGGGGACTTCCGAGTACCCGTGGGCCGGTCCGCCATCCAGGGTAGTGAGAGCGGCCGAGCGAGGGGGTTGGATACGGGCAGTGAAAGGTGCGCTCTACAACCGGGTCAGCTCGTCATGCACATCCGGTAAGAATGGTACCAGTTGGGGGGAGTGGCTGTGAGCAGCGCCGGGCACCGAGGTACCAGTCGTCAAGCCACGAAGGCTGTGGAGAGGATGGGGGGGTTCCAGTGCAAGCTCACGGCAGCCCGGGAAAGCGTGTCAGCCTTCTGCGCGTCCGCCTCCAGCTGGCCCAACTCCTGGACGCTCTCCGATGCAGTGGTGATGTCATCATCCAAGCCCGGGGGCTCGAGGGAGAATGCGGCTAATCCCAAGCCCGGACGGGGGGCGGGTGGTTCATGGGGATTTACCCGCTGAAACCAAACCCATCATCATCCCCGTATCGCCTTCATTGCCAGCCATTTCGTCCTCAATCCCGTGGGAAGAAGGAGCGACGTGGGGGGTGGCTGAAGTGGCATTCACCTTCAGGAAGGAGAAATGCGACCGCAACGTTGCCATGGTCATGTTCTCGCAGTGAGAACATGAACCATCCACGAACGCCGCCTTAGTGTGATAGCCACTCAGGCACACGAGACATCTGTGGCCGTCGTTCTTAGAGAGAAATCGACCGCATCCAGGAACAACACAGGGGCGGAAAGGCATCTTGAAAAAGACACGTCCTGAAAAGGACGTTCAACGCCGTTGTGTTTTGCTCTTTTATGAGTGGAAAACTTAGACTCTTTTAGAGGAAATATACTCTTTTAGGAGGAGACACTCTTTTACACAGAAAGAAAGCACTATTGAAGCGCCCAGAGGCGTGAACTGCACAGCGTGCAGAGAGAGAGATGCCAGCTGGAAATGCGCATCCAACAGCAATGCTTCTCGCTGGTAGAGGTGAGTGGAACAGGAGTGAGAAACTTGACATTGGCCTTTTCTCAGGTTCAGAGGTACTATTCTGCGTCCAAGGAAGACCCCATGTGTCACTTCATTTGACACAATGTGTGACAACGAGTGACAGAAGGGGAACTCAGTACACTAAATGAATGAGTTACGTTAATCTCTGTGCCTTAAAACCACACTAGAACACGTTAACAATCAAATTGATTCAACTCACTTTCTCAGCCAATATTCCTGCAAAGTGTTGCTCCAGCATGAAAGTAGTCACCCTTCCTGAATAAGAAAACTGGACATGGAGGGAAGTTTATGCTAATTGTTCACTGTTGTACCCCTTGTGGCAGTGCTGAGAATGCAATGCTTTCTTCCAGTGTGTTAAGAATAGATTTTTAACACATTTCGGTGTGCAACGAGACACGACCTTGTGTAACTAGAAACATTTGTGTTCATGTATTTGCATAGAGTACGTTTATGGTAAAAAAAAATACATAAAAACCTGCATATCTTCAATATCCACAGTTTTACTGACCAAACACTGGAAGGTGCCATGATGATCCTGATTGACACTGGACTGTTTTCTAGTTTTAGTCTCCTTAAAAAGCAATGTAAAAAAGACTACCCGAACGAGCAATCCAAACAGAAAACAACAACACTTTTAAGTGTTAGTTGGAGTAAAAATTAGTTCAGGCTCAAATTGTCAAGCCATATGTTTCATTTATTTGACATTTTATTTAGAAATTTAATATGCTAAACATCACATAATCGGAAAAACAAAACAGAAAAAAGGTGGATAGCTCACCAAATTATCTTGCAATATGATTTTAATGCATTCATCCATACAGTTTATAAAGATACAGGGTGCATAAAATATTCGGCATGCATCTAGCATGTGTGTGTTTCTATTATGACATAGGCTTGTGTGAGAGATTCGAGCAAGCAACTTTTCAAAATGAGTCGGTCTAATTCAGCGCAAAGATGTTTGTAATTTTAACAACAATTTCACATTTTCTGCACATAACATATCTAGCATACATTAAGCTAATAGATGTTTTATGTTGCACATTGGAGAAGAACATCGGGGTAGACAGGAAAACGTGATTTGTCTAAAAAAAATTTATGAAATAAAATTAGACCTTCGTGATCAAATTAGTGCAAATAAAATCAATATGGTGGGGTAGAGGAATAGAAAATTATACTTGTTATATGAGGAAATATTGTGCCTACAGACAATTTACTTGCTCACATTCTTATTATCAACATTTTGAATAATGTCCTACTTGCAATATGTCTCTACCAACTTCTAAACCAAACCTACTCCCTTGATCTGAGGAAACATTTATTAAGCATTCGTGATCTAACATTTTGTAAATTTAGTTTTGAACTTGTTTAATTATTTTGTTAAGATATTCCATTGTTTGAGTAGTACAAGCAGTTTGAGCACCAAAAACAACATTCTGTGCTGTACTTTTGAAAAGTACCACAATACATGTCCACAGTGGTATAACCAAGGAAGCATGTCGAAAAACCATGGTACATATCTCTGTATAGAGATAAATATGCATAGGTTTCTTTACATGGGGGTATAGTGTAATGTACATACTACATCATGCAATAAATGCTTGAAGCACTGCATCTATGTCTGAAGTCACTGGTCATTAACAGTTATGACATCCTATCTTATTTTATTACATACTGATGGTTATCACACATACATCAATTTAGTGAAGTATAATGTCAATTTAGGCCTAAATGTTATGATGGACAAAGCATTTGATGCCTTCAGCTGTCATTGCGCATACTTGTTCAACATACTGTGGGCTAAACAGTTTTACTCATACATGCATCTGATAAGAGTAATGTATGGAGTTGATAGGGAAGATTTGGGTCTTAATTGTACCCAGCAGCAGCTTTAGGAAAACGATTTGTGCTTATGGACTGAGATGAAAGCCCAGCTTATAACTGAGCTCATGCCTCAATTCCACTGTGCTGTGTGATAAACAGGGTTCCCTCTTTTAAAGTTGTGTTGCATGGCTGAATATGTTTCAGTAAGCGGACAAAATTGAGAACATCCAATTATTTGGGCATTGGGTTGAATTTATTCAGCCGCCTGTGTAATTACTATCATTATTTCCGATTAAAACTTGTTGCACGCTTCTTAGGAGGATACAAATTTAAACTGTGATTCCAATGCTCAAGCAATTGTGCTGTGACTATGCTTATCTGTGGTGTCATACTGTATGTCACAATTAAGATGCAGTTTTAGCTTGAATTGTATGGAGTATTATCTCTTTTTGGTATGTATCAACATGCCCTGAAAGGTGACAAAATATGTGCATCAATATGATATTTTGAAAATGACCACGTATAGTTGGTGTATATCTACATCCAGCTCCAAATGTGAGTGTGAAGTTTCATTTCTTGGTCAGAAAAACTAATAAATATACATTAAAGTGCCTTCGAGGTGATTTACTTCGAGGCATTTCACCCTCCAACACCAAAGAGATCCAACTTTACAGCACACACACATACACGTGCGCGCACGCACACACACACACACACACACACACACACACACACACACACAATCAGTGTATGTAATCAGATAACCACACTGTCCACACTGGTGCCCACCCAGCTGAATATTCTCCATGGTTGACAGGAACTGGGATGTGTTTGGTTTCAGACAGAAGATAGAAAACCCATTTCCAGTCAGCTATCAGAATATACAAGTAACCACACACACAAACACACACACACACACACACACACACACACACACACGTTTTGTTTCATATTATCATGGGGACTTTCCACAGACTCCTATGGATTTGTATGGATCTAACGATAATTTTTATCCTTTAAACCTAACCCTACCCCTAAACCTAATCCTCACAGAATTTTTTTTTTTTTACATTTTTACATTTAAAAAAACAAAACTTAGTTTAGTATGTTTAATAAGCCATTTCCCTCTTGGAGACCAGTGGCTGGTCCCCACAATGTAGTTGAGCTCAGGTTTTACTATCCTTGTGGGGACATTTGTTCCCCACAATGGAGGTTAAACCTGTACACACACACACACATTTACTTAGCTATCTGAACTTAACTGCTATGGACCTGAATTGCTTTTTTTATGTAAAGCTAATTACTAACCCTAACTATGCCCCTAAAGGATTATATACTGTATGTAGTTGGTGGGTTGAAAATAATCACCACAGGATACACAAATATCTTTTGGATTTTATTCTGATGGCTGTTTATTAAAAAGAAAAATACAGCAGTCAATGGGGCTGTAAATATACAAAAAATAATTACAGAAAATTCAATACAAAAATGAAGTATAGTAGTTAAATGTGTTAATGAATTACGGTAGAGGTTAATGTCAAAAGAAAATACAAACAGGGCATTAGTCTACCCATATGCTTCAGCATACATCACCTTAATACATTCTTAAATCACTCAAAGCATTTCATGCATTTCAAACCAGGCTTTAAGGACATACAGTGCATTCAGAAAGTATTCAGCCATGACACTTGAAATTTAGCTCAGGTGCATTCCATTTCTCCACCTGTGGCAAATTCAATTGATTGGACACGATTTGGAAAGGCATACACCCCGTCTGTATCAGGTCTCACAGCTGAAAATGCATATCAGAGCAAAAACCAAGTCATGAGGTCAAAGAAACTGTCTGTAGAGCCCAAAGACAAAATTGTGTCAAGGCACAGATCTGGGGAAGACAAAAAAACAAAAAAACAAATCAGCTGTAATGAAGGTTCCCAAGAGCACAGTGTTCTCCATAATTCTAAAATGGAAAAAGTTTGGAACAACCAGGACTCTTCCTAGAGCTGGCCACTTAGCCAAACTGAGCAATCAAGGGAGAAGGGTCTTCGTAAGAGAGGTGACCAGGAACCCAGTGGTCACTCTGTTTGAGCTACAGAGATCGTGAAGATGGGAGAAACTTGCAGAAGGACAACCATCACTTCAACACTCCACCGATCTGGGCTTTATGGCAGAGTGTCCAGACAGAAGCTTCTACTCAGTGCAAGACAAGTGAAAGCCTACTAGGAATTTGCAAAAAGCACCTGAAGGACTCTCAGACTGTGAAAAAACAAGACTCTCTGGTCTGATGAAACTAATATTGAGCTGCTTCGCCTCAATTCCAAGCATTATTTCTGGAAGAAACCAGGCACTGCTCATCACCTAGACAATACCATCCCTACAGTGAAGCATGGTGGTGGTAACATCATGCTGTGGGGGTAATTTTCAGCAGCAGGGACTGGGGGACTGGTCAGGGTTGAAGTAAAGCTGAATGCAGCAAAATACAGATATTTTTAAAGAAAACCTGGTCCAGAGCACTCAGGACCTAAAACCTCACCTTCCAACAGGCCAATGACCCTAAGCACACAGCCAAGACAACAGAAGAGTGGCTTAGGAACAACCCTTAACAACTTTTAATATCCTTGTGTGGCCCAGCCAGAGCCCAGACTTGAATCCAATCGAACATCTTTTTAATAAAATGGAAAACATTAAATAAATAAATAAGATATGATTAATTCTAAATTTACACACACAGTCCTCAAATGAGTGGAAAACTTGCCTACAAGGCTAGCATAGATTAGCGTAACATGGCTATTGCGCTATACAGGCGAGACAATGTGCTACAATGCTTTTGTGAGGAAACAGCTCTTCATTTAATGAATTACCTGCTGTCTGCTATTTTTTGGGGCGTGTTTTACACAAAACAAAACTTTTGGAGTGAACTGTATCTTTGGTTATTTGTTTATTTAGTCTTTTAGGTTTATATGTTAATAGTTTAAATCCAAGTAGGTTTGTGTTTAAATGTTTGTCCAATGTGCTGTTTTGAGGAACCGCAGTGTTTAAAAGGCTGTGTGGAGTTTATTATGATTAAAAGAGAAGTCACAGATGATTTTACAACCAGAAAGTGTCAGTTTATGGCTGTCTCCAGTCATTTGTATTGCATCAGCAAACTGTCATTAAATGCTAGTTGACCATTACAGACATTATGCTCTCTCCAATGATAGAACAGTGAAGGTTGTTATCTCAGTACTATAAGATCTCTGTTTCATGTCTCTAACACGAGAGAGCAGGTGTCGCAAAGCTCCGGTGTTGCAAATCTCTGGCTTAAAAGGCCCACGTTCAATTTATGACTAGAGTTAAATTACATGAAATGTCTCCACTTGGCTATATATATATATATATATTTTTATTTTTTTTTTGCTCTTATGCAAAGAAATTGGTATTTTTTATTCCCCAAAGTGGCATTCAACTGATCAATATGTATAGTCAGGACATTAATAACGTGATTGAAAAAAAATGTTCAGAACTTCTTAGACTACTTCAAGTATTTCTCAGCTAAAAATCCTCCACATGCAGCAATGACAGCTTTGCAGATCTTTGGCATTCTAGCTGTAATTTTGCCCAGATATTCAGGTGACACTTCACCATACACGTCCTGTAGCACTTGTCATAGATGTGTCTGTCTGGTCGGGCACTTCTCACACACCTTACAGTCTGACTGATCCCACAAAAGCTCAATGGGTTTAAGATCCATAATACTTTTCATATTATCAGTTGTCCAATGTCTGTTTTTTTGCCAACTCTAACCTTTTCTTTTTGTTTTTCTGTTTCAAAAGTGGCTTTTTCTTTGCAATTCTTCCCATAAGGCCTGCACCCCTGAGTCTTCTCTTTACTGTTGTATATGAAACTGGTGTTGAGCAGGTAGAATTCAATGAAGCTGTCAGCTGAGGACATGTGAGGTGTCTATTTCTCAAACTAGAGACTCTGATGTACTTATCCTCTTCCACATCTCTCTTTGTCTTTGTTAGAGACAGTTGCCCTTTGTCTTTGAAAAATCTTGTATGACATCTTCAGTTTTTTGGCAATTTCAAACATTGTATAGCCTTCACTCCTCAAAACAATGATTGACTGTCGAGTTTCTAGAGATAGCTGTTTCCCCATCTGTCACTCACTTCGATGTTGTGTCGAAGAAGCAACACTAGGGGTCTCTCTTGAGTGCCGAATATGCCTCTGATCTATGAAAAAAAGGCCAATGGGAAGTTGGCAGACAGTATTTGCATACCCCGCCCCCGGACATACGGTTATAAAGGCGGGGAAATACATCTAGTTCATTCAGAAATTTTCTTCACAGCCGATGGCCGTGTATGCAGTCAGCTGCGAGTCACACACCTGTTCCTCTTCTGCTGTTGGATCTACGGCGCACTTCAGCAGCTTTCTCCTTCTCTCCACGGCAGTGCAGTTTGCTCCTGGGCGCTTCGACAGCGCAGTTAAAAGAGTTATTTTCTCTAAAAGAGTTAGTTTCTCTAATAGAGCAAATTCACAGCTGGCGTTGAACATCCTTTTCAGGACGCATCTTTTTTATAGACGTCTTTCTGCCTCTGTGTAGTTTCTGGATGTGGTTGATTTCCCCCCACCTCTGACGGTCATAAAAGCTGCCTCGCGTGCCTGGGCTGCGATCACACGCAGGCAGCGTTTTATGAATGGTTCATGTTCTCAGTGCTAGAACATAGCCATGGCAGCATTGCGGTCGCGGCTTTCTTTTGTAATGAGAGAAAGCCACTTCAGCCCCCTTCCTATGGGATTTGGGCAGGCGCCGTGGGCGATGAAGGCGATTTGGGGATAATGACGGGCTCCATTCGCCGGGTAAATCCCCTCAAACCACCCGCCTCCCTGGCACGCTTGCTTGCTTCCGTCTGATCTCGTGATGAGTGATTTCTCTCCAATGGTTCATGTTCTCAGTGCGAGAACATAGCCGTGGCTGCATTGCGGTCACGGCTTAACTTTGTAATGAGAGAAACCACTTCAGCTGCCCCCCGCGCCTCGCCTCCTTCCTACGGGATTGGGGCAAGCGCCGCGTGCGATGAAGGGGATTTGGGGATAATGTCGTTCAGAGGACACCTCCACCGGACCTCCTCCTCAGTCACTAACCCGTCCCCTGCCGTGTGTGCAGAGCAAGGTAAGTGCTTCGAGTCTTTTCTCAACACCAGAGACTCGGGACACTCCTTTGCCTCCCGACACCGCATTACCTGCTCCACCCCGCTGGGTATGTCAAAAATAGTTATCCCCTTAGTGCCCCTAGCACAAAGCTTGGATGCATGTCTTTCACTTCCCAATCCATATGCAGAGCAGTGGGCTGGGCAACACCTAACACCCTTGCGAGATTTTACATTCTCAGGGTGGAGTCAGTTTTGTCCGGTGTTTTCTCAGGTCCGAGCCGGTAGAACTCGGTAACACACTGACGGATTGACCGGGGGGACCACTTGTGCTTAGTGCCCTTTCCCTCGGCCGAGGTAAATCGTGCGCTTTTTTCTACCTGGAGATCCCACTAACTCGGCTCCGTGGATGACTCCTCCCTAGCCCTGTAGGTTCGCAATTCAGCGGAGGAATTCGCCGACCCAATCCACTGCGGGTACTCAAATCTACCCTGCACTTGAATAGGTGCTCCACAGGTCAGGACTCCTGTGTGGACTTCCTCCTGTGTGTATTTTCCATGGTATGGTCCCCTTACGAGTAGACCGATCCCTTAGGCAGTTCCAGCTGCCCTCCGGTCGCCATGTTGTAGCAACTCCCCCCTCCTTGAGGCTGGATCTACCACCGCGCCATTTTCCCACATGTGACCTACGAGGCCCATGTGATGTATTTCGCCACTTTTACCTCCCCATTCCTAGGCAGGTGTGGTCTCCACAGGGTCTTTTCCCCCTGAAATAATAGGAAACAGGGCCCCAGCCGTTTGGCTCTATGCGAGAAACATAGAGAGAAAAGACGCCCAGCTAGGCTCGGCCTGTTCCCAGGTTGGCAAGTGTCACCTTGTTCCCCTGTTTAGGGTAACCAGAAGGTTTCCGACGACTTTTATGGGGCATTGGGGAAGGGTACGTGCAGTCTGACACAGCTGATCGCCTTTGCACGTAAAATACCTGCCCGCTCCTGTGTCAGCAGTACACGTACACGGCTCAGCTCATGGCGTGATTTAAATTGGACCCGTAATGTCGCTTCTTCGACACAATGTCGAAGTGAGTGACAGACGGGGAAAGTCTAAGTTACAGATGTAACCTCCGTTCGCTGATGGAGGGAACGAGACGCTGTCTCCTCCCGGCCACGTCGCTGAGCCGAGCTACTGTTGTGGACGGACAATTTCCGGCTCCTCAGAAAAATCCTGAGGTACAAGACGTATTTCCCCGCCTTTATACCCGTATGTCCGGGGCAGGGTATGCAAATACTGTCTGCCAACTTCTCATTTATCTTTTTTCATAGATCAGAAGCATATTCGGCGCTCAAGAGAGACCCCTAGTGTCGCTTCTTCGACACAGCGTCTCATTCCCTCCATCAGGGAACGGAGGTTACATACATAACCTAGAACCTTTTTTGACATTTTTGACCTAATATTGAACTTAAGACATGCCAGTCTATTGCATATTGTGGCAACTCAAAAACAAACACAAAGATGATGTTAATTTATTGAATCTTATTTATTAATGAATTTTCAAATTTAGGACATCCCCAAATATCGCAAACAAAAACAAACATTTTCATTACCTGAAATAAAAATAAAAAATGTTTGGGGAAAAAATTTAATTAAATTGAAATACTTTTTCATAACTCCAAAATTAACTAAAAATGCCTTAATTACGGTTAGCCAAATATGCCACTAGGTGGCAATAATAATATATTGCACATCAAAATTTTATACGGTTAAACATAGTTAAATGACATCAGTAAATGCAATAACTTTGGCAGCCCTAAAAAGCTCAGACTAAAATAAACTGAATGTATGAAAACAATGAAAAACCTAAACTATAGCTTAACATGTATAAAAAAAAGAAAATTAAACTAAATTGGAATGACAAACTGAAAATACAATATGAATAAAAACTAAATTCAAAACTCAACTATACTAACCCTAAAGGGCGTTTTTTCTGACTTTGTATTGTGTGTAAACACACACACACACACACACACACACACACAAGCTGCTTTTATACAAACCCCCTTTAATCCTTAACGTCAACACAAATCTCCAAGCACACAAATGAGTAGTGGTAACACAGCATAGCTGTGGTGATAATGAGTCCAAACGCTTTGATAGCACACCCCACTTCTACTGGCACAAAACAGCTGTAAGGTCCCAAAATGCATGGCAACAGTGCCCCCTGTCATTGCCAAGGCAACACTCTGTGCCTCCACCTATCAGCATCTATTTCAAACGTCTCTCCATTCAGCCTTTACATAAAGAGCATAAACGTACACGCTTCCCCTCACCAGATCTCAATGAACCCGGCGTAGATGTACAACAACAGCAGCTGCAACCCCTGCCTCACAATGAGCTTCATCACACGCATTTCTCTTTTCATGCGCAGACATAAATATTCATTTGATCTCTCTCGCTCTGGTTTCTGTAAATCTCTCTGTCTGTGTTATGTCTGAGAATTAAAGTAGGTAACTCTATATTTATTACAAATGCCATTTAATGGGGTTATATTAGCCATTATCATCCTCGCTGGGTTTCAAAGCTGTACAAATATTTTGTGGGCGTCCATCATTATTGTATTCATGTATTATTTACAAAGTCACACAATACCAGTCTATTCACAGGAACACTTTGCATGTTCAAAGAGCTTCTTGAGAGTGGAAGAGTGTCCCTACTCTGCTATGCCTCCAAGGGTATTAAATACTCCTGTGTTTCACAGACATTAATGTAATGGTCCACACATGGTGGCTCTTCCTTGCAGAAAAGACCAACTTTGATGGTCACCAGCATATGTTGTGTTTTGATGCAGGTCCATGGGATGCTGCTATGCTGGAGTCTCCAGCGTGATTTTTATCTGGCTCGAACGGCAGGACTTGCTTGGGATGTACTTTATTTCTATAAGTAAAGATCATGTAAAGCACAGCTATGTAGGAAATTGGATTCCTGGGACAATGGGCAATTATTCAGTATAGTGGTCAATTTACAGACATATTTGATGGCATGCTGCTATTCACCAATTAGTGAAACTGTGTAAAAATAGATGGGAAACCACCAGCAATACCTGCATCAAATTAGTAATAACCAGCATAAACCAGTTTGAAGCAGCATGGACATTCATGCTGGTCTAAGTTGGTATTTCCAGCAGGGTCGCTAGCTAGGCTGAGATGGTCTTTCACTGTGTTCCCATAGTGACTCTCATGGGAAGTGAGGTGTGTTCTCTAGTATATTTCAGTTAGGAAGGAACAATTTGTTCAGATGTATAATAAAACACATCCAAGTCTCTGTCAGTTTAAAGCCTGAGTGTTAATGATTGACTAACAGGTTGCCAAACGTAAAACCATTTTGTTCGTTTGTTTGTTTTAGTTTTTTTTTTAATTGAAGCAAAGAATTGGTGGGTTTAGATCCACATGGACCATTTAAAGGTGAAGTGTGTAAGTTCTGCACTATTAATGGCAACAAATGGAATTACAAAAATAAAGTATGTTTTCAAACAACTTTTGGCAACACCCCTTAGACTCATCATGCCCTTTCACACTCTCTGAATCCCTATGAACAAATAGGCCATACTAAATGAAAGGTGATAAACATTTAACTTTGTAATAAACAAGACCACTGTAACATACACACCGGACAGAATGGCACTGGCAGAGGAATTGGCTTGTCCGATAACATCAACAGATTGAACGGCTGCTGGGATAGCACAAGAGGTAGGATGGTTTTTCTGGTAACTATTAGTAAGTGTAATGACTGCACCGTTTCTAAACATTTTGGCCGCCCTAGGCGAGATCACTGTTGTTAACGGGTGGAGGCAGCGGTGCATTAGCAATTTGCGCAGCGATCTTGTGATTGGAGCACTCTTTTGCCAGAACAATCTCATTATTTGTGGTTGTGTGTGTGTGTGTGTGTGTGTGTCCTCCACCTTGTAAATGGGATAACAATGTTCACTCTGATTTTACTCTGTTCTCTGTGTCTTTTATCCGGTCTTCGAATTTTGGCAAAGCTCAATTTATCTTCTTCTGTTCATGCCACTGGCTGAAACAAGTAGCCACGCCCCAAACTCACGCTATAGGTAGAGCTAGAACTGGATGGGTGGAGCTGAGCAGGCCACTCAAAATATAAACATCAATGTTTTGATAGTGCCTGGGAAGTTCAGTGTTCATACTTTTGGGTGAGGTAATCCCATGATTGGCTTACTTATAATTGTCAATGAACAATAAAAGTAATCTATTCTGACATCAATAAAGTTACACACTTCACCTTTAACTGTATGGAGGACAAAACCTGCAAAAATAATAAATAAATACATAAATAAATAAATTTAATAAGAAGAAAATAAATAAAGGAATAAATGCCTTGATAAAACAAATATAATTCGTTTTTAATGATAGTTATTCCTGAATTTATTTTTGTAGACTTTTTTCCATTATTTATTATTTTCTCTTTTTATTTTTATTCTTTAAAACTTTTTTTATTCTTTCATTTGTTTTTGTTTTTGATTATTATTTATTTATGCATTCATTTATTTTTATATTTATTTATTCCCACCTGTATTTATTTCCATATTTAAATATTCCCACATGTATTTATTTTTATATTTATTCTTACATTTCTGTCTCTTGTATGATAATTATGTGGGCGGGTCCTGCTTACCATCAGTTTATCATTGAAGCGTGTGCTCGATTACTCTTGACTTGTTTTGATGTGACGTTAGGTCATAGCCATATCGTGTAAACTAAAGCTGTTTGTGGGGCTAAAAACATAAGAGCTTAAGTCAATCCAAGATTTATTAGTTATACTACAATCACAAAATAATTGGGGAGCTGTTTCTTCAACAAAACCAATGAGCAAGTTTCATAAATAATATGATTTAACCTTATGCTTTTCTTTTTTTCTGTGTATATAACTTCATATTTTGATGTCCGCAAATCCATAATATTGTTTTCTGTTGTTATGATTGTTCATTGTAAAAGATACAACCATGCTTCCTTTCCCTGATCGTTTATGTATGTATATATAAGTTCTGCAATAAAAAATTAAAAATCAATAGTTGACGCTTCAAATATATCTAGAGTTGTGCATCTTGTGAATGAAGCAAATGAAGTCGATAACCACACATCAAATGACTATGTTTCATTTAGAGTAGAGGTGCTTATTGATGGTTTAGGAGAGCTGTAGGCCAGTATGAATGTCGAAGCACATCCTGGATTGTTAGACTCTCTGCAAAACGTTTCCCTGCATATTCTAAATCTGTGCGAGTCAGGGAGTGCTAAGGTGGGACGTCCATCTTATTTGCTTCCGATAAGTACTATTGTGCTCTCAACCAGTGATGCACTGGAGCTACGTAAGGACCGCCTCCCTCATTTCCATGTTGCGCCCAGAAAAGTAAAAATAAATACATGTATAAATAAATAAATAAATATCAAAAATATATGAACACATACATAAAAAAATAAAAAACAATGCAAAATAAATGAATAAATAAAAATAAAGTTAAAAATAAATAGGGAATAAAGTCATAGAATAATAAATTTAATTAAAAACGAATTATATTTGTTTTATCAAGACATTTATTCCTTTATTTATTTTTTATTATTACATTTATTTATGTATTATTTTTGCAGTTTTGGGCTTCCATATAACTGGTGGTACATACAGTGATTTAGTTTGAATTTACTTGTGATTGGGAGATTGTCTCTCTGTAGGATGTGATCAATCTTTCCTCTTTCTCTTCATTTCTTTTTTGTTCTTAGCAATGATCGATTAGAAATCCTAATCTTAGATAAGCAAATTTCAGAGAGCAGTCAAGTAGGGTCTAGCTACAAACCTGCAATCTCAGCCCTCTGTGACGTTGCATGCACTCTATGCCAAAAGACCAGAAATATGTTGCATATACTTGAAGTTTTTTTTTTTTTTTTTTCTATTCCTGTGATAAGACTGAAAGCATGGAAGCCCCATTTACACCTTGCATTAACATGTGTTTTTGGTGATCAGATTGCGATCAGATAGCACTTGATCACATTAATTGACAGGTGTAAATGCACGCAAGATGCATTGTGATCGAATTGTAAACAGATCACTGAAACCACATTCGTAGGGGGTCAAGGACGGATTCTGACCACATTCAAAGAATTGTACATGCAAATGCATTTTTGTTATCCAGATACAATGACATAATTAATTAAACATTGAACAATATATTATGAATTATTCCATTGTAACACAATTGTAAATCTATAGTCTCTTTCCTCAAACCCCCAATCACTTACATCTCTCCTTTTCCAGTCAGTTTGTGGTTCACTATGACCTTGTACAGACTGCCACTAAAAATCTGATATTTTGCATATCCAGATTGTATCCAGATGAGTTTTTGATGGTCTGGACAGCAAAAAAACACTTGAAATCTGATTTTTCCAAATCGGAATCAAACAGCATTGGGAGGATTTTTCAGATGTGTCTCAGTCTGGACGCTCTGGCTGATCAATTCAGGTATCAAGTGGTCTTTTGCATCACTCTTAACGTGACACACAACAATGATGTCAAAAATGGGTGAATGCAGCACAGAACATCACAATATTTACCAGTTTTTCTTGTGTGACGGAGAAGTTCTGCACCGCGACTGGACAGGGCGCTTATTTGGAGAGCGAGATGATGCACCTCCATTTTTCTGACATCTGTTTGGAAAGCATCATCACGTGGGTATGCCTACATCGTAAACCAAAGCAACCCATTTAGATAGGTTGGTTATGTCTGAACGTGCAAATCTGATTTGATCACTTGCAATTAATAGTGCGGACATTCTGCCTGAAAAGATCGAAGAGGCAACCAGCTGTGTCAGACTGCACGTCCCCTTATCCAATGCCCCAAAAAAGTCAGCGGAATCCTTCTGGTTACCCTAGGCAGGGGAACAAGGCAACACTTGCCAACCTGGGAACGGGGCAAGCCTGGCTGGGCCTCTTTTCTCTCTATGTTTTTCCGCATAGAGCAAGAACGGCTCTTACCCAGTTTCCTATTCTTTCAGGGGGAAAAGACATTGAGTAGACCACCCCTGCCCTGAAGGGGAGGTAAGGATGGTGAATACATCACATGGGTTTTTTAGGCGGCAAGTGGAAATGGCACAGTGGTAGATCCAACCTCATTAAAGGTGGGAGCTGCTACAACAAGGCGACTGGAGGCTACAAGGGAGACACGGGTCCACTTCGTAAGGTGACTGTACCGTGGACAATACACACATGGGGAGTCCATGTAAGAGTCCTGACCTGTGGAGCACCTATTCCAGTACAGGGTATATTAAGTACCCGCAGTGGATTGAGTCGGCGAGTTCCTTCTCTGAACTGCATACCCAATGGGCTAGGGAGGAATCATCCATGGATCCGAATGAGTGGGATCTCCTGGGAGAGAAAGCGCACAGTTTTACCTCATCCGAGGGAAAGGGCGCCAGGTGCAAGCGAACAACCCTGCCAGACTGTCAGAACTCGCATTACCGAGTTCTACCAGCTCGGACCTGAGAAAACACGGGACGATACTGACTCAACCCGGAGATTGTAGAATCTCATAAAGGTATTAGGTGTTGGTCAACCCCAGGAGAACACAACACACCTTGTTGAGTGTGCTCGGACCTGTAAGGGGGGGCACGGCCTGGGTGTGATAGGCCAATAAAATAGCGTCCACAACCCAGTGGAAAAGCCTCTGTTTGGAAACGGCATTCCCTTTCCGCTGTCCGCCAAAGCAGACAAAGAGCTGCTCAGAACACCTAAAGCTCTGTGTGCGGTCCAAGTAGGTACGCAAAGCACGTACTGGACACAGCAACGAAGGGGTTGGGTCTGCCTCCTCCCGGGGCAGCGCTTGCAGGTTCACTACCTGGTCTCTAAAGGGTGTGGTAGGAACCTTGGGCACATAGCCCGGTCGCGGTCTTAGGATCACATATGTGTCTGCCGGACCGAACTCCAGGCAAGTGTCACTAACAGAGAATGCTTGTAGGTCCCCAACCCTCTTTATGGAGGCGAGCGCGATCAGCAGGTCCTTCTTTAGAGAGAGGGCCCTGAGTCCAACTAATACTAGCGGCTCGAAGGGAGGTCTCTGGAGGCCCGTGAGGACCACTGAGAGATCCCAGGAGGGGAACAGGCTTGGCCGGGAGGGATTCAACCTCCGGGTGCCTCTTAGGAACCTGATAATTAAGTCGTGCTTACCCAAAGACTTGCCTTTTATTGCGTCATGATGGGCCGCGATGGCAGCGACATACACCTTCAGGGTGGAAGGGGACAGCCTCCCCTCCAGCCTCTCTTGCAGAAATAAGAGCGCTGACCTAACTGCGCACCACTGTGGGTCATCAACACCAATTTGCGAACAAGCACAACTTCAGGGTGTAAAGATTCCTGGTAGAAGGGGCTCTGGCTTGGCTTATTGTGTCTACGACGGCAGGTGGTAGACCAGCTAGATCTTCTGTGTCCCGTCAAGGGGCCAGACGTGGAGGTTCCAAAGGTCTGGGTGCGGATTTTCCCAGTTGACCTGAAGCCCCATGCGGCTGAGGTACCTGAGCACCTGGTCTCTGTGAGCGCATAGTAACTCTCGTGAGTGGGCCAGAATAAGCCAGTCATCGAGGTAACTGAGTATACGAATGCCGGCTTCTCGGAGCGGGGCAAGAGCTGCCTCTGCGACTTTCGTGAAGACGCGAGGGGACAGAGACATGCCGAAGGGGAGGAATTTGTACTGAAACGCCTGGCCGTCGAACACGAACCGTAGAAAGGGTCAGTGTCAAAGCAGAATTGGGACATGGAAGTACACGTCCTTCAGGTCTACCACTGCGAACCAATCTAGATGCTGGACGTAAGTTAAGATGTGTTTTTGCATGAGCATTTTGAATGGGAGTTTGAGAAAAGCCCAGTTGAAAACTCACAGGTCCAAAATCGGTTGTAAGCCGACGCCTTTCTTGGCTACAACGAAGTAAGGGCTGTAGAAACCCTTCTTCGTTTCAGTTGGAGGGACAGGCTCTATCGTATCTTTGAGTGAATGAGTAGCGATTTCAATGTGCAGGGATTTGGCATGTTCGCCGTATACTGCGGTAAAGCGGACGCCCACGAAGGGGTGCGGGGGCCTGGCAAACTGAATTGCATAACCGAGTCGAATGGTCTGCCATCCCCTGATTGCCTCCATCACCAGCCACATCATCCTCAATCCCGTGGGAAGAAGGAGCGGCTGGAGTGGCATGCTTTCTATTGAAAGCGAGCCGTGACCGCAACGTTGCCATGGTCATGCCCTCGCAGTGAGAGCATGAACCATCTGCAAATGCTGCCTCGTTGTGATCGCTGCCCAGACACACGAGACAACGCCTGTGGCCGTCTGAAGCAGAGAGCACTCTACCGCATCCAGGAACTACACAGGGATGGAATGGCATCTTTACAAAGACGCATCCTGAAAAGGACGTTCAACGCAGCTGTGTATTGCTCTAATAGAGGAAGATACTCTTTTACAAGAAATATCACCCTTTTAATACTCTTTTATGCACTTGCGCTGTCGAAGCGCCCAGGTGCAAGCTGCACTGCCGTGCAGGGAAGGAGAAAGCCATTGTAGTGCGCCGTAGATCCAACAGCAGAGACCGTCAGAGTAACAGGAACGGGTGTGTGACTCGCAGCTCGCTGCAAATGCAACCATCGGCTCCGAAGAAAATTTCTGAATGAACTCGACATTCTTCCCCGCTTTTATACCCATATGTCCAGGGGCGGGGTATGCAAATACTGTCTGCCAACTTCACATTCGCCTTTTTTCATAGATCAGAGGCATATTCGGCGCTCAAGAGAGACCCCTAGTGTTGCTTCATCGACACAACGTCGAAGTGAGCGACAGACGGGGAACTATGCCATATGTTTTCTATGTTACTAGTTTCAAGTAAATATTTAGAATAAATGACTGCACCAAGAAGAGGGACATAGTTTCACTAATAATTAGTTTATTTTGCACAAGGCGATTAATCATTTTAATTCTTTTGATGTTATTGGAATACACAACACTTCAATATATTCAAATTAGTGCATCTTGATTACTTAACGCCTTATTTGTATATCAATGTGGGGATTGTGATTACGTATCGACACACATTTTACTGAATTCACCTATAGTGTCTCCGTTAAGTACAGTACATTTACCCGTATGTCCATAATATATTGCCTTAGCTAATCTTTAGCTAACTTATTATATTAGCTAGTAGCTCATGAGTCATGCATGTTAGTAAGTAACAAGTTAACTATATTTGTCTTTTGGCTGTCGAGGCACTGGTAACTTAGTCTTTTGTTCATCACCACTCACCTCCAAACAAGCCAAGAAAAACACAACCTGTGTAGGAGCTGGGAGGGGCTGCTGCCTGCCTGTCTGTGTGATGTGCTGTTGTGTGCTGCACTGCTGCGTGGAGATGCGGAGGGAGAGAGAGAGAGAGAGAGAGAGAGAGAGAGAGAGAGAGAGAGAGAGAGAGAGAGAGAGAGAGAGAGAGAGAGAGAGAGAGAGAGAGAGAGAGAGAGAGAGAGAGAGAGAGAGAGAGAGAGAGAGAGAGAGGAACTCGACTAAGTAGTCTCCTGACCTGATATTTAGATTTTTTATTCAATAAATATATTTGTTTGACTGGGAAGCTATGCACAAACAGGAATATATATATATAAATATATATATATATATATATATATATATATATATATATATATATATATATTTTAAAAAGCACCCCAGAAAAAAAGGGCACTTTCTGGGTTGGTGGTTCGATTCCCTGCCCACACAACTCCACATGCCGAAGTGTCCTTGTGCAAGACACTGAACCCCAAGTTGCTCCCAATGGCTGGCTAGCGCCTTGCATGGCAGCTCTGCCACCATTGGTGTATGAGTGTGTGTGGGAATGGGTGATTTTAAAGCGCTTTGTTAACCTAAAAAATAAACGTGCCTGCTTGCATCACTCTGTGGTCTCTTTTTTATTACATAGTATAATTATTTGAATTCAAATCAGTATTCCATGTCATTTATTTTGTAAATAGCCATGTTATGAGCAGGATATTGTACAGTCAGCCAGTAATTTTTGCTAAATATAACTGAGAAAATAAACCAGCTGACTGTACTATATGTTTTATTTACGAGTTTTGTTTTAGTTTGACTGAAACAGTTCTTCACTTCAACTGTGCATAACTGTATATTAATCAGATGGGCACTTGTAAGAGTCACAATATAAAACATATTCATGCATAGAGTATGCTTCAAATTATCATGCCAGAACCAAATGAAGACTAAATCACAGAAACCATTAACCCTAAACATAAGGTAAAACATTTTTGTTAACAATCTATTGATTGTTTCAGCAGGATGCCATCCTTAAGTCATTAGTTCCTTTTGGAAAATACATCACAATATCCTCCCTGTCTCATGTTTATAGGTTACATATGAATGTATTTTATAATGCTACAAGCATTAATTTAATTGCACTTGTTTTTATTGTATATAGCCTATCCTTTACATAATACACTCTAACAAGCTTGCAAATTCAATCACACTGTTGACTCAATTTAGTGTATGCTCTTGTCTGTCCATGCACATCTGCAAGCACAATAAGTCACTGTGAGGTACGTATTAGTAGTCCACACTCAAGGGCATTCACGATTACTCTCCACCACTGAATGCATCATTAGCGTTTAAGACGTTTTTTAGAGATGTATGTGTGCAATAAATCAACACATGTCCTGAAGCGTTTCCTGGGTAGTGTGTGATTGTGCTCAGGCCTAGTTGTTAAGGTAAAGGCTATCAGGGTAGAAAATATCAAAAAAAGAAGCATGCAGAAAATTGCGTATCATTCTCATGCCACAGGGCTTTTGCCCACATTTGAGGAAAGGCTTTAGTCTATCGAAGGCGCCTGTGTTTGAGTCCAAGACACACGCGTGTGTGCACAAAATGCGCATACACAGCAGCTGAAGGCCCTCCTCTCTAGTTTGCCATGTGCCTGGTGAGAGCTTGTTAAGTGTAGGTCTGAACAGTTGAGAGAGACACCCCATACCCCCCTATCTGCCAGCCCCTCTGCCTTCAGCTGCCCCCTTACTGCACCAGGCTTCTGTCCTCATCCGCAGGCCAGCTAGACACCCTATACGTGCCTTAAACACACGCACTGATCTGTGAATGGCTCTTAACCCATGTAAACATTTACTGCTTTTTTACACACATAGAATTCACAATCAGACTGGGAGCAAAACACACAGTCGCACACAGAGCAACACACAGTCCAAACGTACACAATTGGACCACTGTTATGGATGCACATGTAAAGGTAGCCAGCTGGTGGGTGGCTGTGCAGTGTGTATTCCTTACTCCCATGGCCTCAAGAGCCATTAGTGACTGATGGTAGGGGCTGTATCCTTTAGCCTCCTTGTTAGCATACCTGCTGGAGACCCCGGTTCGAATTGCAGTTGTGTCCCATTGTAAATATTATACTTATTTATTGTTATTTACAGATATGAATTGTTCATTTATATAGTTATTTTTTGTTAAATTATTTAAAAACAATTCTTCATGTAGGGTTATATGTTTTGCATTTTGTGTAGTTAGTACATTCCAATTTTAAGTTAATATATTTAAATTTGTTGAAGACAAATGTATTGTGGTGTCATTCTTCGGTGGGCCTCCAAGTAGAATTTTGCAAAATATACACCAGTCAGTATGTTTTACTTATACATTTATAATTGAGCTACTGTGGGTAGTCTATACTTTGTCTGTCCAATTATACACAATGTGTGATCAATATTTAAAGGAAGAATATTCTGCAGCTGATATTTGTCTGTGCTAACTGAAATTCAAATTACTGCTTTCAGGGACCAAACCTAGAAGTGTTAAAAAAAAGTTTTCACCAATGATATTGCAAGTGGCCACCTCCTGCAATTTGAAACATTATGAGTATTCAGGGAAAACTGCCTCTGAGCCCTCACGTGATATAGCACTCAGTCAGCTGATGTCTTTCACATCCAAACTTTTGATATCATTCAAATCACGTTTTGGGGACTTTTGTGTGCACAGCATTTTATTCAAATTTATCACTCATCCACACGAGACCACACTCATCAACGAACAGCTCAGGGTCATCCCAAGCACCTCTATTGCAAGTTTTGAGATAGAGGCAGCTGAGCTCAAATCTGCAGAAATGTGTTCGACCAAATTTGTCACTCTGAATACCAAGCTGGAAAGCCTCATTTGTCAATGTGAACTTTTGGCAAAGGAACAGAAATGGAAGGACTTGGGGAACCTTGAACGTGAGGACAACCTCATATTGAAAACTTGGAATTAACTTCCCCCGAACTTTGCCACACTGCGACCCGTCAGTATGGCTGTGTTGACTATGTTTTGGCTCCACGTACTCGTGTGAGCAGTCTTTCTCACATATGAACAATATCAAGTCCAACCAGTGCTCAAGGTTGACAGAGGACTGTCTGAACGCCGCCATGAAATTGAACTTGACCAACAAAGGGACTACTTGGACTACAAATCTATTAGCAAGACTATCCAAAGCCAGAAGTCACACTAATTGTGAGTGTATCTGTAATGTAGGGAAGTGCACATATTAACGGACAAATGTGCAATGAAGTATAATTTTATGGAGGCCTGATGTAAGCCTGTTAGTAGTTCGTAAGGGATAAAAGTTATTTTTTGGAAGCACTGTGCTTTGTTGTTCACTAACACACAAACAGAGAAAAAACTGAAGAGGTTTTATGCTGAAGAGGTTTTATGCTGCTCAGGTGCGAACTCAACCTCAAAGTGAGAGCCCTGCACACATCACAGAGACATACAGTTAATATTGCAACATGTTTCTTATGTTTGTTGCATATTTGTTTGATTTTCAGTTGGCTATGGACCTAATAACGGTTTAGTTTTATTGAAAAAAATATTTTTTTATAACAGTAAAATATTAGATTTTGCAAAGGCTCTTTCTAAAAAATGCATTAACAAAAAAATGTACAAAATTTTCCTTTGTGAAAAAAGGTTCCCGACCCCTAGACTAAAGCTTTACATTACAATTTTTTTGGTAAGTTTTTAATAGACATTTAAAAGCTTTTTTTTTTCCTTATTTTTTTTTTTAATAATTGGTTTAGTTCCACTGAAATCGAACTATTATAGTGCATGTAAACATACCAAGGGTTTCACATAAAACGAATATTGGCATCAAAATTTAAACCTGTTGATTATGTAATATATTGTGCTTTAACCACATAAGCATGCTAATAATAAATGTGTGTATTAGAAAATTCCATCCTTTCATGCCATTTGGCTCCAAATTAGAGCATTTTAGGAAATTGACTGTTCTGGCCCATAAAATGAAAGTATGATGATGTATATAAATTAAATTGTAATTCCTATAGGTGGCATTTCAAAAATTATATAATCACTATAATAATATTAATGCCATCTAATGCTTCTCGAAATAACTCAAATGTTGTATGATGCGTTCATTGGTAATTCATACCGAAACATAAAATGTATCATTAAAAACTGCACAGCTGTTGCATTTCTCTGAATTCTACTTCCTTAAATACAAATTACAATTCTACATGCTATTGAATTCAATTCAGTTCACATTCAGGAATTTAAATGGAATCTCAAAGGCATTCTCAATTAAATTCTGAAAATAGTACAACACTGATGCACGCACCCAATTGAGACCTAAAATCACAGGGTTGTCTACATTACTAGAAGGTTCCTCAGACTGAGTGCATGTCTCTGTCTAATAAGAAATGACGTTGGGGGGTTTATGCATCGTATTGGATTTTATATGCATAAATGTTTCAGGATCTGCTAAAGTTCATTCACATTGAAACTGTTTATTTATTCAGCGCAAATTAATCTTCTCTCTTTTCTACCACTGCCGTGTGCACGTGGAGGGGGTTGTGTGTCTAACATTCACCTGAGGCGGCCTAATGATACCCCTTCCCGCGCATAAATGTTTTGCTTCAGTTTCTCAAATGCAGTGTATCTCCTGTTGACTTGGGCTAGCTCACCACTAATACAGTACATTTTCATGCCGCAATAATGTAATCTCACTCCGAGTGTTATGGGATCAGAATACGTTACATGGTTGAATCACTCAATATTTTATTGTGACCTTTGAATGCTCCTCTCAGCATGTTATTGTCCCCACGGCTTTCATGCAGTCCATCTCCCCCTGTGTTTGTCTTTATGGCAGGCCGTTCTGTCTTAAATTCCATATAGTCTTATCTGTAGTGGTCCAGTGGCTTGTATAATGGTGTGGGGAGAGTTTGTGAAGCTTTGTCTCAGGAGCAGGAGTGACTGATTGAGTCGAAAGGAAAGGGTATTGAGCGTTAAACCAGCCAGAGCAACCCAGTGTTATTTTGTGCGCTAAGTGTGGGCTGTGTGTCAGAGGAGAATGTGTGTGTGCATGCAAGTGATTTATGATATATTCATATGACTGGATTACATTACTGCCAATGTCTTGTGCTTTAGATCTCAGGTCCAGCGGTTTCATACCGATAACTTGTTATATTGATCCGCTAATGTCATGCTTAACATAACTGTATTGTGGATTGGTGCTGTGCAATTATGATTTAGTTTAATGAATATAGGGAATATGCAAAAATGCACTGATCTGGTGACAGATAGATCACAAAAGAACGTAATGGAATGTAATTACAATGCTTGTGGATTTGTATCTACATGGACAATTAAGCACATTTAAGTGCTCTGTACATTAATTGATTTAACGTTTCATAATCTTCTGTGGATTTTTTATTTTTTTTGCTGTGATAGAGTATTCAGGTTGGAAATTGAGAACTGGTTCTTATTAACAACCGGTGCCATTGAAAAAAAAAATGAGATACTGGAACCCGATGATTTTCATGATGTTCGGTTCCGTTAACAATTCCTGAACATCTGTATTCTTTTTTAATCAGTTGATAAAAAGATTCACTCAACTCAAAATGAACTGAGAACGGTTACTGTGTTATGTGTACCTAAAGGGATAGTTCACCCAAAATTGAAAATGATCTCATTATTTACTCACCCTCATGATATCTCAGATGCATGTGCATGAATTTCTTTCTTCACCAGAACACATTTGAAGAAAAATAGAAAAATATCTCAGCTCAATAGGTCCTTAAAATGCAAGCGAATGGAGATTTATCTTTTGAAGCTCCAAAAATCACAGATATTCAGCATAAACTTCATAAACTTCATCCATACTCCAGCTGTTAAATGAATGTGTATTTCGTATATGAAATGATGTGTATTTGTGCATTTTGATGCATTTGATGGACAAAACCCCTATTACACAAAGAGTGATCATTCAAATAATAATTGAAAAAATGTGTTTGAGTTGATGCAAACACACATCCAAATGCTTCTTTAAATTTGAAGTAGAATCCTTCGCAGTTGACCGGATATTATCTTTTGGGAGGCAGAGTTTACATTGCACGGTGATGTTTTTGCCTCGTGTCTCCTTTCTCCTTATAATTTCATTATATCTATAGATGCAGTAGTTAAATGCTGAGGTAGACCACTCCATCTTCACCTGGCTGGCTAATAGCGAGGATCAATTCTGAGTGCAGAATTCCCCCTCCCCCTCTCTTCCGAAAACACTCAAAGACTTATCGAACGTACATCAGCGGTGTGCTGATTTAGAATGACAAATGTATAAGATTGAAAAAAGAGAATGAGTAGGATCATCAATAAATTATTAACAGTTAACTGCTATTGCCTTATATATATATGTATATATATATATATATATATATATATATATATATATATAATAAATTATAGTATTTGTTATGGAAAAAATAGTAACCTAAACACATTAAAAAACTTTAACTACAACTACCACAGTTGTAATACAATTTTACATTTAAGGCTTATTGATCCTCCTAACAGATTTTTTTTAATATAAAACTATATAAATGTAGCCAAGTGGATATATTTCATGTAATTTAACTCGTCATCAATTGAAGGTGGCCCCTTTAAGAGTTTTGTGACAACTGATTTACAAGAGATAACACTATCTTGTGTAACACACGTGTGCTAGCTGGTTAGAACGTGAGAACTTGTGTTGTGCAGGCGAGCTCCCAGTTTTGATCATGGGTTTATAATTTTTGGGGTAAATATCAAATTGTACACAGAATGCTCATAAATTGCCTTAAATATACTGTATGTTCAGAAGAGTTGTATGTTACAATTGAGTGTTTGTTATGGATCATTTTTTTTTAATTATGCATTTTGATTGCATGTCTGGAGTTTGGCCACATTTGTGCACACATGCAAGGACTGTGTATGTAGATTTAGAATGAATCATATCTCATTTAACGATTTAGAGCCCAGAGAGTTTTCCATTTATGTGAGCATGTATAATGAGAATTCTATTGTTTTAAACTGTTGTACATGTCCTTAAAGCCTGATTAGAAATATATAAAATACTTTGAATAATTTAAGCATGTGTTAAATGCATAAAATACTTTGAGTGTTTAAGCATGTATTAAGATGATTTTTGCTGAAGTCTATGGGTAAGCTAATGCATTGTTTTTCCTTTGGACATTTCTCTTTCTCTTTTCTCATACAGCTGTCAGAATAAAACTTCCAAAACATTTTTGTATCCTGTATTGTTTCTTTACAACTACCTGCTACATAACAAACTCAAAATACCACATTTACTATTACTGCTGCAAAAGTGCAGTACATTTTAGTAAAGGAGATGAAGTGTTTTGAAAAATGTCACCTCCGTGCCTTATAATGTATTGGCAAAGTACACTTACATTACTCATGCCAATAATTGAATCTTCCCATTTGATCATATTATTAAAAAGTCCACTGGAAATTACAGCATGTCCACTGATTTTAAGGTTTGTAAACTTATACTTGTATCAAAGATGTATACCTGTTAACATAGAAAAGTAAAATTAATTAGAAATGTAAAAAAAAAACAAAAAAAAACCCCAACATTTTAACATATTTAAATAAATGTAATGAAGACACATTCACTTAGACATTTTTTGAGACAAAGTATAAAGTAAATATATTTATGATTATATTTTTATGTTTGTTTTAATGCACCATATACCAAGTTTAATTGTGATTATAAAACTGTGCATTACAAGAAGTAAATTTGTATCGATTCACAGACCCAATATCTTTAAGAATCGCTTCGTGGAATTATAATTTGGTCCAGAATCATGAAATTCCTTATGATTCCCATCCTTATAGAAACCGTTATGCTATTCTACAGTATGTAACTGCAGGATTTCTGCATATTCAGAGCTACAAATCTTCTATGTCGGTAGCAAAATATGTAGCTGTTTTGCACGGCCATGTATAGAATATAAACAAAATGCTCACTTTGCACTTGAGTGTATGAATAGATGTTTTTGTAATGTACACAATGCACACATTAAGCTGAGCCATGGACCCTTTTAGCCTCTGGGTGATTTCCACTTAACCCTATGTGACCCATAATTAATTATTTAGTCCAGAGCGATTATGAAAGGCCTTTCTGTTGACAATCCTGCTCTTTTAAACCTATGATAAGTGGCGTGACTTATGGCCACTCTACAGTCATGTTGATCCTGTATGAAAAGGTTATCTGGATGGATGTGCTTTCTAGATGAAAATGTTAATCACTACGCCCTACCCACAACCCTCCCCCAGGGGAGAGATGGTGGAGGGGCCACTGTGGGAGGTTTGCCCATACTCCCCGGGGCTTACAACTGCCCCTTTAAATAGCTTATGAATCAAACCTATGCATATAGAAATGGACCATCACTGGTTTGAAAACCTTTGTAATAACCACGTCGGGTCAAACGCACATTGGGAGGGGTTGATTGGTGACTCTGTTTGTATAGCATGTGTGCGGATGTCATTAGAGAGATGCCAAGCGGTCACTAAGTGTAGTGGGCACAAGAGAACCTTCAATGAGAAGCTTCCCAAGGTGTTTTTCTCTGGATTTAGAAGATGCTGTATTTTGCTACTCCCTCAGATGACCCTAGGCTTTATTCAAGCTGGGATGCATGATAAAGTGAAATGGAATTACACTGTTTGGACAAATAAAACTGCCTTTAAAAAGCTAATGGGGTGGATGTGATACCTCATCTTATAGACAGCCCGTCGCCTCAGCACTCAGTTTCAGTACTTGATGTCTTGGGCTCACTTTTTGCATGTGTCTGTACTGTTTTTTGACAGTAAATGTGCTGGATTGACATCTTTGACTATTGTGATGCATCTTGCTGTTTTTCAGTGTCTGACACAGGATAATTGCATTTTGAATGAATTAAAAGGTTTCAGCGCAATAACTTCTCAGCCTCTTTGTAACAGTGTTTGTGTGCGGCAGTTTTATATGAATAAGCAACAACCAAAAAAGGCCAAATGTAGCCCATTACCTCAGTCTAGTGTAATGCTAACTGTCTGAGCATTCACACATATATGCATGTGAACACACACACACACACACACACACACACACACACACACGTTAAGCAGAAGTGCCAGTGGTGCTCATATTAGATTTGAGTGGTAAAGTGCCTCTCTGCTCCTAATGGGCTATAAATCAGTTCAGTCGCAAGCCTGTTTACTGCAGCAGAGTCCTGATCCTTCACTTTACAGCCTGTGATGGAAAAACCATTTAAATAAACACAGGACCCATTACATCTGAATCACTGCCACCTCAGCACAGTCAGCATAAGCCAGCACACACTGCCAAGTTTGTAACCAGTTACCCCTGTATTTTGTTATTCTAAGTGAATTTCAGCCACAGACGATCTTGAGACAGATGAAACCTTAAAATGAATCTTGTATAAATAAGATAATCAGACACGAGAATGGCTCACAACTGAAGGGGATCTTTGGATCAGTGTTAGTTTTAGTAGTTTAAGATGACTTCAGGTGGAAATAAAGTACATGTCATGTTTTATATACAAGTTTTTAATTCCAACATAATAAATTAAAGAGATACTGTAGTTCATCCAAGAATGAAAATGCTTTTGTGTACTCACAACATGTTGTTACAACCATGTATTATTGCATTTCTTCTTCTTTGCAATTTTGGGCTGAATGTCCAAGCTTCTGTTTTCCATACAAGGCAAGAGGATGGTGATTTACAGTATACTGTCAAGCTCCAAAAGGACAAAAAGCATCGTAAAATTCGTCCATATCACTTATGTGCTAACTGTTAATGAAATATTGAAGTCTAAGTCATTGCTCACTTATAATATTCCCCTCTGCTGTAGGCCTCAAACCAGTAGCACTTTATTTTACAGTACTATTCTATATTTACATACTATATAATTACAACAACCACAGTAGATACTAGGTACTAAACCTAAGGCTAAACCTAACCTTTACCCATATACATGTACAGTAGTTACCTAATATATGTCTGTATATATATTTTCTTGGTTAAGTACACTGTACGTATACTGAAAGTAAAGTATTGAATAACAAAGTGCAATCCTCACATCTCATTTGTGGTTGCATTTTCCAAACTTGTCACATCACAATTGGTGACATGAAATGTAAAAGCCATTGCTGTTTGCTTTAAATATTGTCAAATCTGCCTACTTTCTTTACATGGAAACCAAAAGCTCCCCAGGTAACAATTTTGTTTCCAGAAACTATGGTGTAAAAAATAAAACCAAAAACTTTAGGGATTGGTTCATAATAGAATAACCAAAAGGGGACCATGTGTTAGTGTTTTAGGGAATGTTCTGTGTTTGCTGGGTCAGACATTCTGCCTAACGTCTAAATTTGTGTTTCTTAAAAAAACAAAACAATATGGAGTTGGAACTAAATGAATGCATTCAGAAGATTTGGAATATGGTGCATGGGTCGACTACTTTTATTATGGTTTTGGGTGCTTTAAAGTTTTTTTTTTTACTTTAAACTGCCACTGTATTGCAAAGACGGACTGAGATATTCATTAAAAACTCATTAATTCACACTAATTTTGTGTTCTGCATAAGAAAGTCATATGGGTTTAGACCGACAAGGGTGAATAAATTATTACATTATTGTTGTCCTTTATGGGGTGAACTGTTCCTTTAAAGAAATGCAAATTGTGCCCTTAAGAAAAGCCAGCAACTCAGTGTTCCAATTGAAATATTAGTGTATTTCAGGGCAAAATAAAATCACATACACCTACACACACACACACCAAATTAACTTTATTTGTCTTTTGAAGCAAAACCACATGAAGTTATTTTTGTTTGCATTTTATGGGACATTTACAGATGACACATGCAAGAATAAACACACACACACACAATTTTTGTTAAAAAAAAAAAAGAAAAAAAAAGGCATATATATCTAAAAAGTGTTACTTGGCATAGCTGATCTGACATGTCAAATGACAGATTCTAAACTCCTCTAAACATTGCAACAACTCTATAGTCGGCAAGCATCTCTGTGTGCCAGCTCACAGCTTGAATCTTTTCTGAAAGACACTGAGATCAAAATAGTCTCTGCGTCTTTCTCTCTGTCTCCCTCACTCCCATTTTTCTTCTATTGTCCATAGGAAACAATGGTGATAATGGAGGCAACGGTGAAGAAAAGAGCAGTAACTTTGCCCAGGCATGTTCCACATCTTGCACACAGCAGGAGAATGCTTTGACAATCTGTCACTTTTAAACCCAAGCATCATTTGTTTTAATAAAAGTGAGCATAATCCGCTCTCTATCCATTAACAAGCAGCTTCCGGAGATCAAACAAACCGTAATGAAATTCTTCACACAAACGTATTTTATTTTGCCTTATGTTACATTTCATACTGAATATCGCTAATTGTTTTGCACTGCCAGTATGGAAATATCGAGCATTTCTTGGCAATATAGTCCCCCCAATATATTCCTCTCCTTGGCTAGTCTAATTAGCACCAATGGAGGTGTTGCAGCCCACCTCCTTCTCTGCAGATTGCAGCAGCTGTTTTAATTCCAGCAAGAGCAATGCTAAATTTCATTAAGACCAAAAGCCTCCTCATACATGCAGACAGGTGCAGGAAGTTGAGTGTATTCACACCACTGTGAGTGACGGATCAGTCGGCCTTCCCAATATTTCATGTAATGCCTCATTGATGTTGCAGCATCACACTTTTTGTTCTCCCAGCATACAAGATGAAGTTTCTGAGAACTGAGATTGCACAGCTCCGGGACTTTGGAGAAAAGGTCAACCTAACAGTGATAGCCAGTGGAATTATCCACACAGGGGCCGAGCTGGAGCCCACTATGTCCTGATCCTTTATAAGGGTTCACAGATTCTTCGGCTCAGTGGGGATATAGACCCATGTTATGCCAGGCGTGGATGTGCAGGTAATTAAGACTGTGCTGGAGTCTTGTCATTAACATTATCAAGTTCTGTAGCCTATGTCCATTACTCATAGTAAAGTTTATTACAGAGACCAGAGAGCTGTGTTACTTATCACTACATTTCAGCCTCTGTATGGAAACGGCACAAGATAATTAACTCAACAGAACTCCATCTTTCAGAAGGAAATATGGACTGATATAAAAAGAGCCAAGTCAATGCATCTCATGATGTTTTATTTTCCCAACTGATCTCATGAAAAATCAGTGATAGGTTGTAATATTTTGTCAGCTAAAACCAGTCTGTTTTTCAAATTTCAAAACTGCCCCCAGTGACTGAAGCTTGAACTACAGTCATATGCATGCAGACCTTTATACAAGACTGTGCAAGCACAAGAACTTCATTGTTTCAGTGGATGAGTAGTGATAACATTTCTATTCTCCTAACCCAAGCCCTACCAGTTTTCAAGTCATGTCAAGTGTTTCTTATTGTTGTTCAACCATATACAGTTAGTACAGTACACAGTGAAATGAGACAACATTCCTCCAGGACCATGGTGCTACATAAAACAACATAGGACAAACACAGAACCACATGAGACTACACAGACTAAATAGCATACCTATATAAAGTGCACGTGCAAACATTTGTCTTTGAAGGAGGGAAGAGAGACCCCGATGACTTTACGGTCCGAAACGGTGCAAGTCCCAAACCAGGCAGTGATGCAGCTGCTCAGGATGCTCTCAATAGTCCCTCTATAGAATGTAGTGAGGATGGGGGGGTGGGAGATGTGCTTTCCTCAGCCTTCGAAGAAAGTAGAGGCGCTGCTGGGCTTTCTTGGTAATAGAGCTGGTGTTGAGGGACCAGGGTAGGTTCTCCGTCAGGTGAACACCAAGGAATTTGGTGCTCTTGACGATCTCCACAGAGGAGCCGTCGATGTTCAGCGGAGAGCGGTCGCTTTGTGCTCTACTAAAGTCAACAACCATCTCATTTGTTTTGTCCACATTCAGAGACAGGTTGTTGGCTCTACACCAGTCGGTTAGCCGCTGCACCTCCTCTCTGTATGCTGACTTGTCGTTCTTGCTGATGAGACCCACCACGGTCGTGTCATCGGCAAACTTAATGATGTGGTTCGAGCAGTGCATTGCTGCACAGCCGTGAGTCAGCAGAGTGAACAGCAGTGGACTGAGCACACAGCCCTGGGGGGCCCCAGTGCTCAGTGTGGTGGTGGTGGAGAGGCTGTTCCTGATCCGGACTGACTGAGGTCTCCCAGTCAGGAAGTCCAGGATCCAGTTGCAGAGGGAGGTGTCCAGGCCCAGCAGGTTCAGCTTTCCAATCAGATACTGAGGAATTATTGTGTTGAATGTTGAGCTGAAGTCTATGAACAGCATTCAAACGTATGAGTCCTTTTTATCTAGGTGGGTGAGGGCCAGATGGAGGGTGGTGGCGATGGCATCGTCTGTTGAACGGTTTGGACGATACGCAAACTGCAGTGAGTCTAGTGAGGGGGGGGCAGCTGGGTCTTAATGTGCCTCATGACGAGCCTCTCGAAGCACTTCATGATGATGGGTGTGAGTGCGACGGGATGGTAGTCATTGAGGTTGGACACTGAAGACTTCTTTGGCATGGGGACAATGGTGGTGGCCTTGAAGCACGTTGGAACGACGGCGCTGCTCAAAGAGATGTTGAAGATGTCGGTAAGAACATCTGCCAGCTGGTCTGCACATCCTCTGAGCACTGGAATGTTGTCTGGTCCAGCAGCCTTTCGTGGGTTGACTCTATGTAGAGTTTTCCTCACATCAGCTGTGGTAAGACAGAGCACCTGGTCATTGGGAGGAGGGTTGGTCTTCCTCTCCACCACGTCGTTCTGTGCTTCAAACCTAGCATAGAAGTTGTTCAGTCGTTCAGCGTATCTGGGCAGTTTTGAGACCAAAACAGAGTTATTTAATTTACTTATTTACAAATGTAACATCTCGCTAGCTCTAATATATATTTCTAGGAGATCCAAAGGAATATACATTGAAGGCACAGCGCAGGTGATTTTTGGAGCATAAACATTCGCCACATGATGCCACTTGTCCAGAATTTGGCGAATCCAAGACGAATTTGGGTGGGAAAATATTCAAAACTATCACTCCAATTTCCTTTGCAATCATGTTGCATTTAAAATGATGACTGAACAAGAAAGGCAAAACATGAGCATGAGAGAGACCAAGAGAGAGTATGATCACAACTTGTTCACCAAAAATTGTAAAAGTTTAGCTAAGGTTATGGAGAGGAGCAGGCAAGGTGCCCAATTAAAAGATAATTTATGCCGCTGCTTTCAGTACAGTGAAGGCCTCCGTACAAAGATGCCCTGTTCTAGAGTTGCCCATAAATTGTGGGTCTATGAATGGCTAGCTGTGCAGGACTATCAGGGATTTTTCTCCACCACTCCTCCAGAGGGTTGAGTCTGAAAGCTATTTCCCCCGTTAACCAAGCTGATTTGTGGGACGCAAATGGCCAATGTTGTCGCAGACCTCACTGCTCTTTTTTTCCAGACGTAGAGTCTCCTGAAGGGACTATCATGCCACTTTATCACATCTTTCCCACAGTGGCTGGGAACTCAAGGCCTGTGTGTTGGATAAGGGCTGTGCTTCTCCCATCCATGTGGGGTTAGATTAGACACACCGTCATCATTCTGACAACATAGAGACATAGTGTATCCTCAAGACAAGCAGGGATGGTCAACAAAATCATGTTGGGAGGGTCAGTGTGAGAGACACAGAGGTATGACCTCACAGATGAATTATGTAGGAAGAGTGTGAAAGATGTTTTTCCCCAAAGGGTCTTTGCCTAGGAAATGAAGTCTTGGAGCATAATTTCTAACTATGCAATGGGAATGTACAGTAGACCAAAAATCACCATGATTTTGAAGTATGACAAATGCCTTGATCATCAAACCCTATCTGAGAGGTTAATAAGAATGGTGTACAGACCCCTTACTTCAACTCTAAGCAAAACCCTAAAACTACCCTTTCCGCTATCCCTAAAATCTGATTGGTTGTTAGAAATGTTGTTCCAGGATCAACAAGAATGTTCATCCAATAACACATCTTATTAGGCAAAATTACATTCACTGTAGGCCACATCAGGTACAAGTTTTAGAGCATTTAAATGTTTATCGGTGGGAAAGTACCTTGAATAAGCACCTCCAATTAGCAGTGGCCAGTGGACCTACAGTGCTGTGGGACCCTTTAAATGTTTTATTACAGGCTGATGCATTCAGCAGAATCACTGTTTGTCATTACCAGCTCTCAGTGGATAACACATAGTGACCACAACAGTGCCTGAGCCTCAGTGGAGAGCTGCTCAAACCTGCATGTGCTGGAACACACTAATCATTCCCACGTCTGCAGAATGGCCATGTTCACCTCCTGGTGAATACATCTTTGTTGCATGTCAGACTGTTTTAAAAATACATTTTCTGAGTTATGAATGCCACAGTGATTCTGAACTTAATGACCCTAATATAGGTTCAAAAATGTAACTGGATTTTGCTGGAGTTTTTGCCATTCCCAAGTGGAGCAGACAAAACCAGGTACCTGCATATTAAGCCTCAGCATTTCAGCATCCCATGGTATTTCTGCAGAGCCCATTACGTCTGACACAAAAGATGTTTTTTTTTGCCCCACGTTTTGACATTTTCTTGTGAATCATAAAAAATGAATGATGACCTCAATAGTCTTTTACATCTGCGTGAAGATCAATAAGGTGTGGGTGAGTAGGTTAGGGGGTCTCTTGAGGTTGGAGAGAGAGAAGTGTTGGGAGGGGGGTCTTCTTCGAGGCATGCTCTGCCTGTACATGAGCTGCCGGATTCTCTAAGAACTGTGTTTAATTGGAGGCCCGGGCTGGGGCTGGCAGATGAGGTGCTGAGCAGGGCTGTCAGTGCAGAGTGGTGCGACAAGGCGGCAGCAACGCTGGAGCTCCTCTCCATTGAGTGCCCGGGAGTCCCATACATTATTGATTGCTCCTGAGATAAAAGAGGATGCTATGCCGTGCACCCGGCTTCTCAGGGAGGAAAATGAAAAGGGAGACATAGAGAAAGAGAGAGAGAGAGAGAGAGAGAGAGAGATGCACTGGCTTCCAGCACAGTGTCAAGGAAGAAAATCAAGAGACCTTGAGAGTTTGATTATTTTCCTTTTACAATGTTAGAGTATCAAAGTACTTCCAGTATTCATTATTCATACATAGGCTTATCAAAAACAGATATTCTTTCACAATGCTGAATCTTTTTAAGCGGTTCTTGTACATACCGTGAAAGGAAAGTAATTCCTGGAAGACAGTTTTTGGCATAATGAAGAATTACAAACATTGTGTCATTAAAAGAAACTGAAGTTCAATAATCATTATCTAACCAGACTGTCATTTACTGGAGGAAACACCATTGCTTCAAGCCAAAGAACAGTGTTAAAGTTTTAGGTAAGGTAAGATTTAAGGGTTTAGTTCTATGTATTTTAATGCCACATCAGGGCTATAATCTTGGCAGTTGTCAGGACACTCAGTACCTGTCTATTTTTCTGTCGGCTTTACTTAAAAACGCAATACCAACTTGGCTGTGTAAACACAAAAAGTAATAAAACTAAGCAAAAGGACCAATCGGTAACCTTATGCAAATAACCCAAATCAAATCCCTTTATTGTCACACTGCAACAGTGGGTGAAAGTCTTGGGTGCGGTTCCAAGCAACATAGCAGTATGACAATTACTATAAACATCTGGTTTACACATAACATAATGTACACATCTGCTACACAGCACAATATACACCTTATAATATACAATATATATATATATATATATATATATATATATATATATATATATATATATATATATATATATATATTATATTATATAGTAGACACAAAATAAGAAGACTGTATACCATAAAAATACACTGTACCCCCCATGTAGTCAGTGGATATAAATATGTAGTGTTGTGTTGACCCAGGGTTAACCCAGTGAACTCATTACTGTCGTTTGAATTATTAACCTTCTATCATTGCTCATTGTTCTATCAAGTTAATGGGAGATTTTGTAAATTTAATCTAAAAAATTTTAAAACGTAGAAAGTTTACAAAATCTCAAAATAGACTGCACACCTAAGGATTAAATCATCTAGAAAATAAAGTTTTTAAGTGAGGGATACAATTGATTGGTTCAGGCTGAATTAATCTCTGGAATTTGTTTAGAAGAAAAATTAAGCAGAAATAAGAATAACTTCAATACAGTGCTTGCCTTGCAAGTATTATAATAATATGCAGTTCAATGTCCCTCAATACAAACAATGTGCATGTGTACACCAGCTGTCATTCCATGCCCATAACATTACATAAAATTTAAATATTAATTTAGGTCAAATTGACCTTACAGCCAGCTACCAAAGCAAATGGCAAAAAACCTTCCCCTCCACCCAGAGGAGCGTGAACCGTGATCGCTGGCACCGGTTCATGCTCACAGTCACCACACGTATGTGACGGAGAGACATTAGTTCCCTGCTTCGGGACAGTGTTGATGATTGGCCTCTGCTGCCGTTCCCTAGGGCCCAAGGGCCTCGACATCCACAAAGCCCATGGAAGCAGCAGATGTCGGGGCTGCTGTTCCGCTGCAACCCCCACTCCTGCCCTGAGGCTGTGTGCAGAGCGAACAGTGTGTATAGGACACTAGGACAGATGGCAGGGAGTAAGGGTAGGGCTGAACAGCGAATGGGAGTGGTCCGCTGTGCCAACTCTGGATTCATAGGCATGTATGACATGTTTACTTCTGTGCATTGAAACGTATAAAAATATGCCCTTTAATGGTTATGAGTTTTATACCTCTGGAATGTGGAGCAAACAATTAGTTACATACAGGTTCTTCTCATTAATATCTAAGGAGAGCTGTTTCAGCAATTAAAATAGCTTATGTACCTAAGTTCTGGATGCAGTGTTTTGCAACATAATATCCAAAGGATATTTTTAGTGAATAACTTTGCAATAAAATGCATGTCCAGTAATTACTTTATCAAATGTGCTAAAAAAAGTCTTAGGTCTTTGTTGATATGCAGTAATACAGGTGATAACAAAACGCAAAAATAATAATCATTATTAAATTATAGATATATAATTATTTATTTATTTGTTTATTTTTTCACACACATTTTTAAGAGAGAGGTGTCCGTGGTTGTCCAAAACCTAACACCATACCACCCAGAATTGCAATATGAATAAGTGTGTGTCTCATGGATAAAGAAAACCTGAAGCTGCACTATGGAATAGACGCAGGCTGGGAGGATAGCGCCATCTAGTGTTCACAAATTTGGGACTTCACTAAGCAGGTTCAACACTTTCTCCCAAGTTGTGCAAACCAGGGACTAAAAACGAAATGTTTTTCATTTGTTCGTTCTGAGAAAAAAAGAAAAATAAAACTCTGCGCTAAGGGATGAGTGAAATACCGTTTGCAGTTTTGCCAGATCTTGCAAGAGAAACAAGCAGCATAGTCTGGAAAAAAAAAGCCCAAAATAGGCCACTAGCCTCACCAAAATAAAAGGAAATAAGTAATTTATCAGCATAGAAATCAGAACAAGCAGTTAATAAATAGTTAAGTATAATTTTAATTACAGATCTGCTTCTGAATCAAAACCCAGCAGCATCAGATCTGTATTAATGCATCAAATCTAAAAATATTCAGTGAAGACATGGAAACATGGACAGTTAAGCAAAGAAATGTGTGATGCAGCAGTTTCCTTTAGGATCAAAGCACACGTTTCATTTTCTTTAATTTTTTGGGCAACATGAAGTGGTGCAGTTCCAAAAATGTACTGTGATAAACACTTTGGCCTTTGTAGGCCTATATCAGAATTATATTATCAGGTTATAACCGGTTACTGGTATTTAAAAATAATGTTTTCACTCTGGAACAATTGAAAATCACTTTTTTCCGGTTCTCAGATACGTTCTGTAAAATAAAAAATAATAAATAAATAAATAAAAACAATAATAATAATAATTACAATTAAAATAAAATAAATCTGTTTTACTTTTTGTTCCCTGAACCGTTTTTAGTCCCTGGTACAAACAGCATCCCCAAGACACGATTCTCCACCTCCCAGATGCAGGCCATAAGCAACAATGAATGACAAAAACGGTAAAGGATTAGTGAATAAAACATCTCGAGAATGAGTATGAACGAAATCAACATTATCTTGGCAATCATTCTAAATCATTTGCTATTATTTATTTACCTTTCGTGTTCAAACGTTCCATAGTCTGAAATTACACAGACCAGAAATCCAAAAAGATGACAACGATCTCTCAAGTTATACGCTATCGGCTACACTTTACCCCAGCCCTCATGATAGGCTTTGGTTGAGATGACATGTATAATTCATCGCAACGCCCCATTGTTTGACCATTAAGATGATGTAACATCTCCATTTTGGCGCGCAGGCGAACTGTCTGTGTGCCGCTACATCAGGAGACGCGTCTCTTGACTTTTTGAACTCGGTTGGCTTCTCCACACGACGCCAGCTATCTAAGCGTGTCGTATATCACGGGTGAGAGGCAAACGATGGCATTGCCATTGATAGCGTTTATGCTTCGCCGCCTCACCGACATAATGAGCACATTATCTGCGCGCGCTAGGACTGCCGCTCGCCCCGCTCTTTAAATATTCATATCCAATGTGTATGGAAAAAGGTAGGACAGTTGGTGAAATGCAAGGATTTTATTCATTCAAACTTTGATTTGCAAATCATTTCAACTCCAGCTCAGGTTTTTTTTAATTTTTTAATTTTTTTTACAAAGTTTTAAAATATTCCATTACATTGTTACATTGACTCTCAGTGTTCCAAATTTAACTGACAGTTTGACAATAATATTAACAGTGTTTGGGTTTTATAGGATTACATGAAATCCGGAATATGCAATCAGAATACAAAAAATCAAGTACAGTACTTGTAATTAATTGTTACATAGTTACCTAATACACTTAACATTACATTTTCATCAATACACGCAGTGAGCAATTCAAAATTAATCTGATTAGATAATCTAAAATTAGATAATTAGCTCATATTAAAATTTGATCATCTTTGTTGCATCTATTTAGCCATCTACCGCTGTCTTTACACTGGGGGGGCACATCTAAACATTTTGACCAGTACGGCTTAAATGATAACAAAAATACAATTTGAAGCATGACTTAATGAATCCCTTCTATGTGTGTCATGAATTCATGAAACCCTGATGGAAGGAACGAGACATTGTGTCGATGTAGTGACACTAGTGGTCACTCTTGAGAGCCCTGAACACTTTTGTCTTTTGAGAAAAGGCCAATGAGAATTGGCCAGTTTAATTTACATGCCACTCCCCTGGACATACGGGTATAAAAGGAGAAGGAATGTCCACACTCATTCAGGTTTTGTGATGAGCCGATACAAGGTCCGGCCATTTCAGCGGCTAATACAGCATTGTGGCAAGAGGGACACAATATCTCATTCCCTCCATCAGGGAACAGAGGTTACGACAGTAGCCAAGACATTCCCTTTCTGTATCCCTATTGAAAAACGCAACAAAAGCTGAACCTTGTTACGTGAACTGCTGATGGAGGTGCAAGCAATCTGCTGCATGCATAATAGCAGGAGCATCAGTCTGCACATAACCTCCCACAATGCCTCAAATAGACGTCATGTAGTTTCCCACATCCCTGAGGGGGGAAGTGTATTAGATCCTGCTAGGGCCATCTAACGCTATTATAGGTGTTCTTTTCCGTTCCTATTTTTTCAGGGGGAAAAGACCCCATGGAGACCATATTCTGCCCACATGGGAGGTCAACATGTGGCAATACGGCTCTGCCCAAGGGAGACACGGGTCTGCTGACAGGGAGAACGTACTGCGGAAAATATATCACAGGGAGTTACCTGAGTAATTGTCACCCATGGAGCACCTATACCAGTACAGGCCATATTAGTACCAGTAGTGGGTTTGGCTGCAAACACCGAATTCATAAGCCCCTGGGCTAGGGAGGAAGGACATTCAGGGTCCAAGTCTTCATGAACTCGACTGGGGGTAAAAGCGTACTTTCAACTTAGGGGAGGAGAAAGGCGCTATACGCAAGCAATACAACTGGCCAGTTGTTCCGTATTACCAAACTCTACCTGTTCGTACCTGTCAAAACATGGGATGAAACCAGATCAACCCAGAGACTGTAAAATCTTGCAAATATATTGGGTGTAGACCAGCTAGCTGCTCTGCAGATGTCTGCTAAAGAGGTGCCATGGGCCAGTGCCCATGAGAATGCCACACTCCTATTCCAGAGCGATGGCATCCATGATCCAGTGGGCAAGCCTGTAAAAAGACAGCATTCCCTTTCCGCTGTCTGCCGAAGCAGACAAAGAGCTGCTCAGTGTGTCTAAAGCTCTGCATGTGATCCAAGTAGGTGCACAAAGCACGCACCGGACACAGCAAGAACAGGGTTGGGTCTCCTCCTGGGGCAGTGCTTGTAGGATCACCTAAGAATCTGCAAGATCGAACTCCAGGCAAGTGTTGATGACAGAAAATGCTTGCAGGTCCCCAACCCTTGATGGATGTGAGTGCAATCAGGAGGGTTGTCTTCAAGGAGAAGGCTTTCAGCTCGACTGAATCTAGTGGCTCAAAGGGTGCTCCCCGAAGGCCCACAGAGAGATCCCATGAGGGGAAGAGGCATGACCTGGGAGGATTCAGCCTCTGGATGCCTCTGAGGAACCTGATGATCAGGTCCTGCTTCCCTAGGGACTTACAGTCCACTGTGTCATGGTGGGCTGCTACAGCGGCTACATATACTTTCAAGGTGGAGGGGGACAGCCTCCCCTCCAGCCTATCCTGCAGGAAGGAAAGTATTGACCCGACTGCGCATCTCTGGGGGTCTTCGGCTCGGGAAGAATCCTTTTATACCCGTATGTCTGGGGGATTGGCATGCAAATTCCACTCGCCAATTCTCATTGGCCTTTTCTCAAAAGAACAGAGGTGTTCGGGGCTCTCAAGAGTGACCTCTATTGTCACTACATCGACACAACTTCGAGTGAGTGACAGAAGGGGAACTGTAATAGATTGTCATTCAAGAACTTCAGCACCATGGACATGTCTGATTTGCTGGCAAAGCTACCACTCAAAGAATTTGACATTCTAGCTTTTGAGTTCCCCTTTCCAACTTAATTTAAAAAGATTTTAATTTTATTACCAATCAGTTTAGTTTAAGGTGCCATTTAAAGAAAAAACAGTTAAACAAATCCATTGGTATAAGTCCTTAAATTGCATATGATTGGTTTGAAGACATGTTTTTTGTACTGTTAGTGACCTTTTTTCACACTTGTAAGGAAATATATGGAAATGTCTTTCTCTTAATCTAAACCCCTTTAATTGAATGAAAGTGCTAAATGCCTCTTTTTAACTGTTTGTGTAACCACGGAAATAACACTTCTTGACTAAAGGAGGTAAAGTGTGTGTTAAAAGGAACATAACCTATTTTATGAGGAGTCCACTTTTCTAAAGAGTATTCTAAACCACTAACTTTATACCAAGGATATCTGTAATACGTAGGCATAGACTACCTTAAGTGTTTTTAGAATTTCAGCACAAATGCAAATTCCATCATTCAGACACATAATAGATGCTAAACCTTGAACATGGTTTATGGTGTTGCAACATTGCTTTTGTAACAAATGCTCTAAGAGCACTGGAATTTTCTTTAATTATATTTCTTTCTCTTTACATGGTTCTCCAGTATGGCCAAAAGTTGAAAGTATGAAGAGAAAACCAATTAAATTTGGTTATTATTTATTAACAGCTTTATTCAGTTTCAATTACTGTGAATAGGTCTATGTGTTACTTGCATGTCCTAGATTTGCAGTATTAAATGGATATTTAAAGTCACACTTACCACACTGTGTACACTTTTGAATTTTTTTCTTCTATGTGTGTGTGGATAATACAAAATTAAAATTAAATCCCTAACAATCGGAAAATGTATAACATTACAACAGTTAAATAACATTGTTTTATTTTGTGTTTTCATTTTACAAGTGAGCAATGATCAACAGCAGTAAATCTTTAGCACATTGCTTTGTGTGCACTCCACATATTTGTCAGTGGCCATTAAGGATTTGTTCAGGGATGGGCTTACACAAAATGTCAAAAGTGCTTAAGTGATAATAATTTTGGTATTTTTGGAAGTGAATCTTTTTTTAATGTTTAAATACTTTTTCAGCTTAATATGCAGAGACAACTGTAAAATGTGTATGTTGAGTAATGTAAAATGTGTTACTGCATTATTTGGCAGTGATGGAGAAAGTCTTTATGAATTTCAACACCTCAACGGCTGAAGGTCGAGACAATTTTCAACCAAAAGGGTATCAAACCACTAATAGTAAATGTGATCTGTCACATCATGTATGCACATTATGCATGCTCAAGTAAATGTAAACTTGGGCTGATGAAGACACTAACATATTTACGTATTTTTATTCTTAAGTTATTACACTTCACATTCCAGACATTTGCTTAGTTTCTTTACTTAAATGTTTTGAAGCACAATTTGTAAATAAAAATGTAAAGAGCATACTGTACATTGTGAAAATCTTGTAAAGGTGATCAGCTGATCACGTGCACTTAGTACATAAATTTGGCCTGATGCAAACTGATGAAGTCACTAACAGTACACAAAAGCCCTAAAAGTACCACAATATAACATTGCATTACCATTGTATCTGATACCATCCCTGTAATTTTGAGAAAATGTATCTATTGCTGTGTCTTTTATAAATGCTTTGTTAGCCAGAGGTATATTAATTCTGCACAATATACTCAAAGCAGACAAAGAGTTGCTCAGAACGTCTGAAGCTCTGTGTGTGGTCCAAGTAGGTACGCAAAGCACGTACCGGACACAGCAACGAAGGGGCTGGGTCTGCCTCCTCCCTGGGCAGCGCTTGCAGGTTCACTACTTAGTCTCTGAAGGGAGTCGTAGGAACATTGGGCACGTACCCCGGCCGCGGTCTTAGGATCACATGAGTGTCTGCCGGACCGAACTCCAGGCAAGTGTCGCTAACAGAGAACGCTTGCAGGTCCCTGACCTTCTTGATGGAGGCATGCGCGATCAGCAGGGCCGTCTTCATGAGTGGGCCCTGAGTCCAACTGATTCTAGCAGCTCAAAGGGAGGTTTCTAAAGGCCTGGGAGGACCACTGAGAGATCCCAGGAGGGGAACAGGCTTGGCCGGGAGGGATTTAACCTCCGGGTGCCTCTTAGGAACCTGATAATTAAGTCGTGCTTACCCAAAGACTTGCAGTCTAATGCATCGTGGTGGCCCGCGATGGCAGCTACGTACACCTTCAAGGTGGAAGGTGACTGTACGAAAGCCCAACAATGCCCCCTGGAGGTATTTTTATGTATGTGACTTTGTTGGTGCTTGCATAGGCAGGGACAAGTTGGGGCATGTCTGAACTAGTATCAGAGGGCAGTCCATACATAAGTGGATAGACTGACTTGCTTTCTTACACAATGTGGACTGCTGCATGTTTGTTGTTCCCGTGAGTAAATGATTAATAAGTAAGTTATCTGTTTTACATTCTATGCTGTTCGAACTTTAATATTCTGTGTATTCAGTTACTGTCATCCGTGAAATGTACTAGTTCAAATAGTAATTTGAATAATTATATTTCTGTGTGAATTGTATGCTACCCAAGTCCATGTAAACTCAAATTGAAATTAGTTTGATACTGTTCAGTTGTTTATGTTTTGCATATAATTCAGAAATGTAAGCTAAATAATTTATGCTACTTGTATTCTGTTTATACTAGCCAATTTATATTGTATTTTGTTTTCCCTGTACATTGTAGACCACGCATACCTATGGGTTAATGCCTGTAATACTTCAAACATGCAGAAATAATCCGAATAAAACCCTTCTACTGGGACACTCTCTCTCTTGCTCCAGTTTCTCTAACCGGAAACTCTCATCACCATTTCTACTAGTGCTTAACCGAACCCTCTGAGCATCCCATATGCTTGTATAGTGACAGTCTCCCCTCCAACCTCTCCTGCAGAAATGAGAGCACTGACCTAACCTCTGTGGGTCTTCAGCCTGGGAAGAACACCAATTCGCGAACAAGCGCCACTTCAGGGCATAAAGTTGCCTGGTAGAGGGAGCTCTTGCTTGGTTGATCGTGTCTACGACAGCAGGTGGTAGATCAGCTAGATCTTCCACGTCCCATCCAGGGGCCAGACATGGAGGTTCCAGAGGTCTGGGTGCGGATGCCAGAGCATGCCCAGTCCCTGAGAAAGAAGGTCCTTCCTCAGGGGAATTTGCAAGGGAGGGGCTGTCGCGAGGAGTACGATGTCCGAGAACCAAGCCCAGTCGGACCAGTAGGGAGCCACTAGGGTGACTTGTTCCTCGTCCTCCCGGACCTTGCACCGCACCTGTGCAATTAGGCTCACTGGGGGAAATGCGTACTTGTGCAGCCACGAGGCCCAGCTGTGTGCCAGTGCATCTGCCCTGAGGGGAGCCTCTGTTTGGGCATACCAGATTGGGCAATGGGAGGTCATTCGGGAGGTGAACAGGTCTACCTGGGCCTTGCCGAACCGTTCCCAAATCAGCTGAACCGACTGGGGGTGAAGCCTCGACTCTCCACCGGGCAAGTGTTGTCATGACAGCGCATCCGCTACCACATTGAGGTTGCCCGGGATGTGAGTGGCATGCAGCGGGGCAAAGAATACAGTCAACAACTCAATTGATGTGCCAGTGCAGCAGAGCCCCTTTCCAATGGCCCGCGGTTGCGTGCTCGTTATACACAGTGCCCCAACCCAATTTGGAGGCGTTAGTCGTGACAGGACGCGTCGGGACACCTGCTGTGAAGGGACTCCTGCACGCAGAAAGCAGAGGTCTGTCCAGGGTCTGAATATTTGGCGGCAGGGGGGGGTGACCATCACACGGTGCATGCCGCTGCGCCATGTTCATCTCGGGACTCGAGTCTGGAGCCAGTGCTGAAGCGGTCTCATATGCATCAACCCCAGCGACGCGACCGCAGCGGAGGATGCCATATGCCCCAGGAGCCTCTGGAAAAAATTGAAAGGGACCGCTGTGCCTGCCCTGAAGGCGGCGAGGCATTCCAGCACTGACTGCGCATGCTTGTTGGTGAGGCATGCTGACATTGAGACTGAGTCTAACTCCATGCCGAGAAAAGAGATGTTCTGAACCGGGGCAAGCTTACTCTTTTCCCAGTTGACCTGAAGCCCCAAACGGCTGAGGTGCCTGAGCACCTGGTCCCTGTGGGCGCATAGTAACTCTCGGGAGGGGGCCAGGATGAGCCAGTCGTCGAGGTAATTGAGTATGCGGATGCCGGTTTCTCGGAGCGGGGAAAGGGCTGCCTCTGCGACTTTTGTAAAGACGTGAGGGGACAGGGACATGCCGAAGGGGAGGACTTTGTACTGATATTCCTGGCCGTCGAGCGCGAACCGTAGGAAGGGTCGGTGTCCAGGCAGAATTGAGACATGGAAGTATGGGTCCTTCAGGTCTACCGATGCGAAACAATCTAGATGCCGGATGCAAGTTAAGATGTGTTTTTGCGTGAGCATTTTGAATGGGAGTTTGTGTAAAGCCCGGTTGAAAACTCGCAAGTCTATGATCGGTTGTAAGCCGCCACCTTTCTTGGGTACAATGAAGTAATAGCTGTAGAAACCCTTCTTCATCTCGGTTTGAGGGACAGGCTCTATTGTGTATTTGTGTAAGAGGGTCGCGATTTCCATGCACTGGGCTTTGGCATGTTCGCCATGTACTGCGGTATAGTGGACACCCCCGAAGGAGGGGGGGGGGGGGGGGGGGGGCCTGGCAAACTGAATTGCATAACCGAGTCGAATGATCCTGGCCAGGCAGCGTGACGGGTTGGGAAGTGAAAGCCACATGTCCACACTAGGGGGACTAAGGGGACAATTATCTTTGACGGGATTCGAAGCGGGGCGGAGCAGGTAATATGGCATCGGGAGGCGAGGGTGCGTTCCGAGGCTCTGGTGCTGAGAAAAGACTTGAAGCACTTACCTTGCTCCGCACACCTAGCAGGGGGTGGGTTAGTGACTGAGGAGGAGGTCTGGTGGAGGCGTCCTCTAGACTCGTCAGAACTGGCCGGCCGGGGAACAGTTGTGGGGCTGAGGGTGGGGGGTCAGCGTCCAGCGTGACGGGACTGTTGAGGTGTGGCGGCAGAGTGCCTTGAGGATGGCATTTGCGGGCCAGGTGACCCAGAGACAAAGGAAATAGCTCTTTTACTGAGAATGTGGGTACCGCAGCCCCGCGGGGGTCAAATGAAATTAATGCAACAAAAGATTCTCCTCCCTGCCCTCCACCAGGGGACGAAGTGGTCTGCTTACCAGCTCTGGAGCTAACGTCTTGGTCCCCGGGTCGATCGTCTCAGGAGCACCTGGGAGCCTTCCGGGTCCTCGAGGAGGTCCGTGAGACGGGGGGCTTGTGCTTCCTGCGGGGTGCTCGACGCATAGGCTGAGAGCTGGGCCCAGGTTGAGGCGGAGTAGGGTGTTTCTTAGCCGCAGGATGACGCCCTCGGCGAGCACGGCTGTGGGGAGGACGGAGTGTTCCAGTCCAGCCCCACGCTGGCTGCGGACCAGGCTAGCATGTCGGACATCTGCGCATCAGCCTCAGCCTCGGCATGCTGGCCCGAGGCTGAGGTCAGACGCCAGACAACTTTCCGATGCAGCGGCAAGCTCATCCTCCTCGAGCTCTAAAGGATAGGCAGTCTGGTCATGAGGTGAGCCGCTGTTGCCTCGAGCACGGACGGGAGTCAACGAGCGTGCCGGGGGGGTGGGTGGTCCGAGGGGGCGTACCCGGCGGAACCGCACCCGCATGCTGTCCCCAGATCGCCTCCATCGCCAGCCGCATCATCCTCAATCCCGTGGGAAGAAGGAGCGACGTTGACCATGCCGCAACGTTGCCGTGACCGCAACGTTGCCATGGTCATGTTCTCGCAGTGAGAACATGAACCATCCACAAACGCTGCCTCGGTGTGATCGCAGCCCAGACACACGAGACAACGCCTGTGGCCATCTGCAGTGGAGAGCACTCTATCGCATCCAGGAACTACACAGGGGCGGAAGAGCATCTTTATAAAGACGCGTCCTGAAAAGGACATTCAATGCTACTGTGTATTGCTCTTTTAGAGGAAAATACTCTTTTACTGAGAAAATCACTCTTTTAACAATAATCTCTTTTAAATTTTGCACTGTCGAAGCGCCCAGGGGCAAACTGCACTGCCGTGCAGAGAAGGATAAAGCCGCTGAAGTGCGTCGTAGATCCAACAGTAGAATCAGCCCAGAGGAAGAGGAACAGGTGTGTGACTCGCAGTGCACTGCATACATGACCATCGGCTCCGAAGAAAATTTCTGAATGAACTAGACGTATTTCCCAGCCTTTATACCCGCATGTCCGGGGGCGGGGTATGCAAATACTGTCTGCCAACTTCTCATTGGCCTTTTTTTGTAGATCAGAGGCATATTCGTCTCTCAAGAGAGACCCCTAGTGTCGCTTCTTTGACACAACGTCGAGGTGAGCAGACGGGGAACTGAATGCTTTGGACCTCTTATTACAATAATAATAATAATAATAATAATAATAATAATTAAAAAAAAGAATTTTCTCACCTTGAAGATTGTATGATTAAATGATAAAGGCAGTATAGTCAGGGGAACAAATGAGACCTGACTATATGCAGAGTGTAAAATGATGCACCGGAAGCCCAGACCTACATCTCATCCTAACCAATTCCTATAGTAAAGCATGGTGCTGGCACCATACTGTTGTCAGGATGTTTCTCCTCTGCTGGGACAGAATTATAAGGAAGAAAAAATGGTTCAAACTACAGATAACATTTAGAAAGACACTTACAGCCCTTGACAGATTCATCATAACAAATTACCCAAAGCACCAAAAAATAGTTGCTTACAAAAATGTATGCATTTTTATCCAGTTATTGCATTTATATGTCTTTCCATTCCAGAATTTTTTTTTTCTTTTCTTTTTTTAGTAAGTGTACTAAAGCACAATTCATAAATAAAACGGAAAACATGTAGGCAACAGTGTGTCTCTCTTGAAAAATTGTTCAGCCGCGCATGCGCAATGTGCGCGTATGAGTAGTTGAAAGTTTGGCTGGTGAAGACAGCAGGCGAGTGATGGGAAGCGCGTAAAGAATCGACCGGGATCGAATACTTTAAATTCGGTAGTACTTTATTTGACCTCTTTTATAGATTAAAATGTCTTGATACACTTGCAAAGATTCAGCCTATCGGTTTAGATTGGCGACCGCTCTATCAATGCAATTGAATGTGGGACGTAATTTAAATGAGCTTTAATAACGATGTATCTGTAATATTCTTTGACTCTGGCTTTGTATGTGCTGTTGCCATTGTGATTTATAATACGTCAAAGACGCGTTAAATTGTCTTTAATAGCTTTGTATTTATTGGCATGTTTATTCCTGTCAATGAAGCATCGTCGTCGTCAGTATTTCAGCATCTCTGGACGCTCTTGATTTCATCGCAATACATTTAACACCGATTCTGTACAATCGCATTAACATATACGTGTAACTCAGAAATGAGGAGATAACGGATATAGATCTTTGCAGATAAATAAAATATCTTTCGTGTCCGCTGTCACGAATGAATCAGTTGCATCGTTCATATCAGCTCGAGTATTTCATAAACAGTGGGTTGATTCAGCCTCATAAACATTTGATAATTGCGTGTTTATTGGTATTTCCTTCAAGCTAATGTGTAATGTCAGTAATATCCTCTCTGTGTTTGAACTGCATTTTTAATCCAAAGCCACAATGTTTTAGACACAGGGTTTAGTAGTTATGTAGATTAATATGAGAGAAGGCTTAAGATCTGTGACATGTTACACTGAAGTGTGTGGAAGAATTCACATAGAAATACTTTTCGTTTTGAATAGTTGAAGTATGCATGAGGTAATGATGCTCTTGAGAGCGTACATGAGGGGATGGGGGTGCTTAGGTCGCTGTGAGAGAGAGTATGATTCACCAGTGGGTGGTTTATCACTTCTAAGGCAATGTCAGCTACAATAATAGAAACTTGCCGTCTGCTGACATTCCAAAGAAGTATAACCTGATCAGATGGTAAAATGAGAAAAAATATTGACGAAAGTGATAGCCTCTAAGGCTAGGTTGCAGCTATTGAAACAGCCTTTAAAATAGTGTATTTTATCTAACACACCACAAAAAAGTCTGAATTCATTGAGATCTCATTAAGAACTGGAGGATCTCAGAGGCAGCTGCAGCAACTGGATAAGTGTTTCCACATTCCAACACATTTAAAGTAAAAACAGCTAAACAAATCCATTGGTATAAGTCCTTAAATTGCATATGATTGGTTTGAAGACAAGTTTTTTGTACTTTTAGAGACCTTTTGTACTTTTTGTTACATTTGTGAGGAAATATAGGGCATTCTCTCAATCTAAACCCCTTTATTTGAATGAAAGCGCTAAATGCCTCTTTTTAACTGTTTGTGTTACCACGGAAATAACACTTCTTGACTGAAGGAGGTAAAGTGTGTGTTAAAAGGAACATAACCTATTTTATGAGGAGTCCACTTTTCTCAGATCACTGTCATGACTATTAAAGGCTGCAAGGGAAATAACTTTTTCCTCTCAATATTCAGGTATTGTCTTGTGGGTTGCCTGCAATGATCGTGTGATTGTAATCACAAGTCTGAGAGAGTGTCTCTTGCTCGAAGAATTGGTCAAATGGTCGACTCAGGCTGTCGTGTTTTCGGAGTACACTCCTATTTACACCACTTCTACGAGGAGTGCACAGCCTCGATGAGGGAGCAGCAGGAGGACGTTCAGAACCAGAGCTCACCCCTGCGCTGGAGCTCAGGCCTCTGGAAGGTATTGGAGAGACGTTTTATTGTACTATGCACTTCACTGTTATAGTGATTCAAATCAAATACCAAATTTTTAAGCAAAATGGTACTTGGAGAAATGCAAGATTGCAAATATTGTCACAGCTAAAGGGAGTTTTTAGACAAGATGCACAGTGAGATCATAGGGCTGGGCGATATGGCCAAAATTGTTATCACGATAATATTTTTCGATATTGATATTTATCACAATATACATTTACACATTGCACTTTCTTTTTTTTTATTTCAAAGTTGGCAGAAGAAAAGAAGAACAAATCAATTCTAAGTAGTCTCTACAAAACTGCACAGGGGGTCCAGACGCGGCCAAAGCAGTTGGGTCTGCGGGATCTTACCAATTTTACCGTCTTTTACCATTTATCAATTGAAAATGAATGTTAAAAGATCATCTGTTTGTTCTGAAGCAGTGACAGCAGTCCAGTATTTGTTGGAATATTTTTACATTAAAATTAAATATTTTTTATATTTAATTAGATTCAGATACCCAAGTATGGGGCATAGGAACCCTTGTGACTGTGGAATGATGCTGAATGTGGGTTCAGGGGTGTCCCGAGAGAAAATTTAGAAAAGTTTTTTTTAAAATGGAAAAAACATTTGTATATTTTCATTAAAGTGAGCGACTAGTCTACCAACTAGTAATTTTAGTCTTTCCTTATCCGTTCCAGACATCGAATTAATTTTCACAAAATTAGAAGAGAAATCGATTTGTTTATTCGATTTGTTTATTATTAAAGGCTCATATCATGCTGATTAATAGAGCGTTTTCAATTAATTCCTATGAAAGCCAAGCATCATGCTCGCTAGGTGAATCTTAGCAGTGCGGAGCAAGCTCTCTCCCAGTGCTGTGAATGCCTTTGAGTGGATTTCGTCCGCCCCTGTGGAAACGCAGCCTGAGAAAGCCAAACTGCTTGTGTTTTAGCAGTAAATATAAAAAAATTCATTAAAAGCTTATCGTGGATTTTCTTTATTGTGATATATATCGATATCTTTTTATCGCCCAGCCCTATGTAATAATGTAATACAAATATTAAAGGTGCATTCAGTCATTTTTTCCTCATTAAAAAAGTTTAACCTCTAAAGACATGAATTGTAATTTTGAAACGTATGTCTAAAATCATATTAAAATGAAGACCGAAATGAAGTCATATCAGTAACCTTATAAAAGCTGTTTTATTCTAAATGGAGTGGATCCGCACATGGAGGCTGCCATGTTAGAATCACATGACCAGCTGAATACTTCTCAATCTCAGTAACCTTCTTGTTATTTGACACTTTTACAATCATTGTTAAAATAATCATGGCTGACTGTGAATACTACATTTCTGCAATGGCATCTGAAACTGAAAACTAGTGATTTTAAATGATGCTGCATCCACACCACTAGGTGTTACTCTAAGTCCTTTAAGAACAAACTGTTCTATTCAAATTTAAGTTAAAGAAATATTCCAGGTTCAATGCAGGTTAGGCTCAATTGACTGCCTTTGTGGTATAATATGGATTACCATAAATTATAATTTCAACTCATGCCTCCTTTTCTTTTAAAAGGCAAATTCAAGGATAAAGTCAAGCACTTATTATGGAAGTAAATGGGGAAAACTTTTGGAGGGATTAAAGGCAGAAATGTGAAGCTTATAGTTTTATAAAATCACTTACATTAACACTTTTGTTAAATCTTGTGCTTTATTTGAGCTGTAAAGTTTTTAAATTGTTGTTTTGTGGTCATTTTAGAGTTTACAGCATTATATCATCTTGGCATCCAAGTTGTAAAAATGGAAACAACATTAGTAGGTGATTTTATCACACTGAAATATTATTTACATTTTGTGGCTTTTCTCTTGAATCAGTAAGTATTTTGACATTTACAGATTTGCCACATTCACTTCCATTGTAAATGCCTCTCCATAACGCAGATTTTTGGACATTATTTTTTGTGGTAATCAGCGTTGTCAAAAATGCTTTCAATTCAGCTTAACTTGTTTTGAACATGAAATGGTCTTTTTTTAAGCATCATACTTTTGCAAAATGCTTTTCATCATCAAAGTTACTACCACCGGAAGCTATTTATCACCATAACATATAGATAATCAATAGCAGTTAATTTTATGATTGGATTTATGAAGCTCAGACCCTCCTTGCAAACAGATTTGAGAGCAGTTTCTTGGTGTGCACCTGACATATGAATTGAACTTAATGGTCAATCAAACCCGGGGCCACCTCTGGAAAGCAACATTTCTACTGCAGGATGTTGATTCAAATGATTGTTCAGCCAATAACAAATATTCTGTCATTATTATTCACTCTCCAAACCTTTTTGGTACCTAACCCATATTACTCTTTTTTTCCCTTGAACCCTAAAGAGATGTCAGGCAGAATGTAAATCTCAGTCACCATTCACTTTAATTGTACAAAAAAAGAAAAGAAAAGATGAACAGTGAATTGGTAAAATTATGCGTAACATCACCTGTTGTGTTCTAGTAAACAAAGTCAGGGGTGTGGGATTTCATTTTTGGGTGAACTATCTCTTAAAGGGCTGGGTCTGACTGCTCTCTCCTACTCTTGCTCAGATCACACTTGCTCTTGGTGCAATGATCCTGACAGTGGGGCTGGTGGTCACGACAGTGGGCTATGCCATCCCCACTCGTATTGAAGCCTTCGGTGAGGGGGAGTTGCTGTTTGTGGACCGTCAGGCCATGCGGTACAATCGGTCGCTGCACATGTGCGTACTGGCTGGGACGGGGCTTCTTACACTGGGTGGAATTCTGTTGGCAGGCGGAATCGTGATGTCTAACTTCTTCATGACTTCCACAAAACAGGAAGTATCCAGCCATCAGTCTTCAAGAGAAGAACAGAAGGGGGGATTCAGGGTTCCAAGTGGGCTGAAAAGCCCAGCAGACCCAATAATGAAGCCCCTAAGTCCAGCCTCTAGTGACAGAGTATCTCCTCATGCTAGGGATGATAAAGTCCAGCAGAGCTCATAAAAGAGCAGCTTATAAAAGAGCTTTATGACAATGCCTGTCAAAGCGATGCCAAAAGCTCCTCAGCTATTTCAATGAGAAATTTGGGAGTGTCTTAATTGTTATATATTTTGTGAAGAGCCTATGGCCAGAAACATACTTTATGCTAGTATGCAAATTCAAATGCATTGCAAGCACGGTGTCTTGTTGAACAAACTTAGGCCAGAAACATACTTTGTGCATGTGCACGTACCAAAGAGCAGTCTGACTAAACATGCTTAGTGTGCATCTTGCATTACTGTGGTGGTAACAAACCTCCTAACCCAAGGGGGCGATAGGTTTACATTTAAAATTCTGTGACATTAAACTGGATGTTATTTTTCATTTAAGTTGCAATAAGTATATTGTCTTTAAAGCTGCACTCAGTAATTTTTTTTCTCATCAAAAAGTTACTTCTAAAGAAATTATTTTAAGTTTCAAAACTAGTTTTTTTAATTGTAATTTTGTGTAAAATCATGAGCACATGAGATGAAGAAGCCAGTCATATTTGTAACCTCATAAAAGCAGTTTTATTCTACATGGAGAGGGTCCCCTCATGGGTGCAGCCATGTTAGGATCACATGACCAGCTAATTACTATTCACTTAACCTCACAATCACACTGTTATTGGACACTTTCACTCATGGATTAAATTAATCATGGCTGACTGTGAATAGTGAAATTCGACGATGGTTTTGGTAACTGAAAACGCTTGTGTTTGATTGATGCAGCGTCCAGGCCACTAAGTGTTAGTGTAAGTACTGTACATGATGACATATTTACTGAATATAAATTACTGAGTGCACCTTTAACTTACTTTATCAGTAACATTCTCTTCAAACTATTTATCCACCGTGACAGTTTTTGACTTGAAAGAGAAAACTCACCATAGGAGCAAACAGTTCACACTTATGTCAGCAATAGCACCCTTGCGACAACGTTGGGAATGCATCGTGCACTTGTGTAATGAATTAAGATCTGACATATTTTGGAATGTACAAAATCGAGCTTGCTAGGACAGTCTGCGTTCACATATGTTTCAGCCTTTCTTGTGTATTGTGCACTCAAGTAATTGTGGTGGTAATTAACTTTGCCCTCAAGGGAGTGAAAGTGTTACCTTCAAATGTCAGTTAAACTCGATGAGTTGCTATTCAGGGATAGTGGCTAGCTATAAACACGTAGACAGTTCAGCTAAATAACTTGCTTGGCGAGATTCACTTCAAAATGTTGTTCCGCCAAGATAGTGGTTGACCTGAATGTGAAAACTGACCATAGAAGAGAATTTATGTTCATGCCCTCAATAGCGCCCCTTGCTGCAACACTTAAGTGTTGCTAATATATTGCAGTCTAGTGATTTCAAAGTGCAACACGTGTGATGTGTGCATGAAGTGTTTGCATTCATGCACATGTTTAGAGTGGGATTTGGGCATGTATTATTTGCAAATCACAAGCAATGGCATCTGTTGTTTTGCTCTTGTCTTAATAACGTCAAATAGATATTGTATTCTGAAAGTATTGATGTTCTACCAATGTTACTGATACAAGTTAAAAATGTGATTGTATTGCAAACACTCCTGTGTAATTGTAATGCACAATCCAACTGTCTCTGTTGATAGTATCTGATACACACACACAAACTGCATTCAAACCTCATACTCATTAGGGTCAGTTATAAAGAATATGAGATGGGCAGTAAAAAGATTCACTGTATACATCATGATCATCTGAAATCTTAATATCTCATAATGTTAATGTATCTAAAAGCAGTTCTCAAAACACAATAAATATGTGTCAGCAAACAATTTGTGTATGTGTGTGTTGTTTTTTTTCCAATGCATATATACACTGGCAGTCAAAAGTTTGGAATAATGTACAGATTTTGATCTTATGGAAAGAAATTGGTACTTTTATTCACTGAATTGGCATTCAACTTGTCACAATGTATAGTCAGGAAATTAATAATGTGAAAAAGTATTATTACACTTTGAAAAAAAAATTCAGAACTTGAAATGAGTTCACATAAATCCTCTACGTGCAGCAATGACAGCTTTGCAGATCCTTGGAATTCTTGCTGTCAATTTGTCCAGATTCTCAGGTGACATTTCACCCCACACTTCCTGTAGCAGTTGTCATAGATGTGGCTGTCTTGTTGGGCACTTCTCACACACCTTACAGTCTGACTGATCCCACAAAAGCTCAATGGGTTTGAGATCCATAACACTCTTTTCCAATTATCTGTTGTCCAATGACTGTGTTTCTTTGCCCACTCTAACCTTTTCTTTTTGTTTTTCTGTTTCAAAAGTGTCTTTTTCTTTGCAATTCTTCCCATAAGGCACCCCTGAGTCTTCGCTTTACTGTTGTACATGAAACTGGTGTTAAGCGGGTAGAATTCAATGAAGCTGTCAGCGGAGGACATGTGAGGCGTCTAGAGACACATCTCTTGCACATCTCTTTCTGTCCTTGTGTGTGTGTGTATATATATATATATATATATATATATATATATATATATATTGAAAGAACGAACGTGTTTATTGACATCTGTATGCTTGCATTCATTGATGGTGTAAATGAGAGTAAACCAGGCTCAGAAAGGTGTGCGGTCTTATGAAAAAAAAATCATATTGTGAAGCGCTGAATATCAGTAGGGTGTTTAAAAGACTGTAAATAGATGCAGGAAACAGGTTTGACTCATCCATCCCCTGCTTCCATTAAACCGATTTCTCTCTTTTCCCCTCTTTTTGAGTTGCTAGGGCACACTGTGAGTCATCTTTGCTCATATTCCAGTCATAGCTCACAGTAGGGGGGCTGTTAACAATCAATTATCAGTGCTCCACACATGTAGAGCCATCATCAAGAGCTGTTCACTCTGCTGTGTCTATCTATGCACATCCAGAAAACAAGGAAGAGAGAGACAGAGAAAGAAATGTTGTTTGTCTGAAGCTTTAGGTCATGTGGCTGATACCTGTAATGTGTTGGCAGCTTGTTAACACATGTTTGCTTAGAATGAGCACACCAGATGAACACCACAGAGTGTTGATATGCGGTCGGCGCTCAGGTGGTGTCTCAGGTGCCTTAGTCTATTACATGTTATTGACTGACACCTCACTGTATGTGTCGGTACATCATCCACTGAGCATTTCTCAAACAAGTCATTGTGTTCAGGCGTATATGGGCTCAGACTGCATGAAGCGGAGACTCATGGAGGGTTTGTGACACCGGAACAGTCTGTTCAGTGGGGGGTGGGGAAATGAGATGAAACTGACGTGCTCCATTGACTGAGCTGTTGAAAATGAATCACTGCTTTGAGAAACTGTACACGGTAGAAATTCTATGAACTTATGAACTGTTGAGTGATGCTGATGCATTTGAGGTTTCAAGCTGCAGTTAAAAGTTTATTGATGTTTATCCATAAACAGAATATGAAATAATTGAGGTCTCTGACACTTATTATCCAATAAGTATAATGATTATCTGATGCAATACCATGCAACATTAACAGATACTATACTGAACACTGTTGTACTGCACAAACCAATGGCAAGCACAAATAAAGACTTTTTTTTTATTATTATTTATATTTTAAAAATACTTTTTTAAAACTATGAGTAAAATGTAAGATTCTTCAATTTCATAATTTTGATTTTATTGTTGCAAAATGTGGGAAAGTATGGCAAGCACTTATAATATTTATTCCTTAAAACTTAGTATCTATTTTCTGTAAGTACTTATGTTTAGTTATTAGTAAGTATTCCAATAGTTACATCTTTTTTTTTTTTTTTTTGTCAATTTTACCAGTACTTTTGCATTAGATAAATTCCACTATTGCAAAGATGGCACTAATTCCAATTACTAGGATCAATTCCAACTAGTGCTTAATTATTATACACTAGTGTCTATTCCAATTGTTTCTAGAAACATTTCATATCTCACTAGTTACTGCTTTTTTACTTGTGAAATGTAATGACTAGTCAAAATGGCTACACATTAATACATTATTACATTTTACTAGTCTAGCTAAGTACTAGTAAAACTGGAATAGATACTAGTCGCTATTGGAATAAGAACTAATCTAATGAACTGTACTATATTGAATATATTTACATGGACACCAGAAAGCAGGTTATTGCGAGAAAACAGCATTCCCGTTTACATGCACTGTATAAGCGGCATACTTTTTATTCTCATATACAAGGGGCTCAGTCAGTAAGTAGATATCTCCACGGCAATGTTCATTTCCCGCGACGCTTGTGTAAATAACAAACATGGGATATGAGGAAGACTTTGCTATTTTATTCTCTGTTGCTTTGCTTTATTTACAGATATTCCAGAGTTGTTGCAGTGTTTGCTTCCTTATCTTACTATCAAAACCTGCAGCTGAATTGTGCTGCAAAAGTGGTAATTACCCCTTATGTCAAACTCTGGTATTCCCCCAATGTGCCATCACATATACTCGAATGTGAGAGACAGTGTCACGGAATGCAGAGATGAGACCCAAACGCAGAGCTGAAAAATAAAAGGGAAATTATTTCATAACAGCTAGGGCAGAAACACAAACCAAAACTCCCACAAGGAGAAAAAGGGTAATCAAGGCTGGGGCAGAGGGAAGCAGGGCCAACCAGACTGAAAGTGGAACCAGATGGGGGAAAGACTGGACCGACAGTGAAGACTGAACACACAAGACTGGAAACAAAATTAACTGGCACTGGACAGCAAACACAAGGAGACTAAAATCGGGAGAGAAATCAACAGGTTAACAAGACAGGGCAGGAGTGACTAATAAATGAATAATGGGAAAACAAGGAGGTGGGATATGACGTAAGACAGAGAGACACGAGGCGATACAGAAACACCCGAATGGCATGAGCGCACATCGCTGACAATAAGGCAATATTCGCCCATGCCAGCTGACAAACAAGACGAGAGAATGCGTAGCCACAGTAAACAAAGCGATGCCACAAATTTTCACACTAAAGGAAACCTGACCGTTCATCACGAGGCAAATGGCACACAATGCACACAACAAGCGACAAAAACAAGACAGGACACCTGTGTGAGTGCTTGGCCACACACAAACCCAAAATCTCAGGCCGAAGTGACCGAACCTCAGCACAAAGTTAAGACTGCTCGTGACTCATGCGCGCAGCACAACGCAAGTGTGAGGCACACGTGTTTGCGAGAGATAGACATAAATTATTGATGCGAGTGCATGCTACATGATTACATAAGCTTGATGCACCCACGTCAATAACAGACAGACATGGATCATGAGTGTCCGGATCCCAACACAGACAGAACCCGAACCAGACAGGAAGTCAGGAGCCAGACACCATAATCCAGACATGAAACAAGACAGACCTGTGTTACACCTAGGACATTTAAATTAACATTCAACTAAAAAAGTGTCTTGTCAGATTTACTTAATACATTTGTGTTGGGACAACATGAATATTTTTTGATTGGTTAACCGAAACCGGGCAGAGAATTTCTAGTTCCCAGATTGGACTCGACAGGGAGAGTAAATGTTAAAAGTAAGTGTTATTTAATGTGTCTTTGTGCTAGATGAATATAAAGGGGTTGACTTGTTAGTGTTTAATGTATTGTTACATTGAGATTTGGAAGGATATCTTTTATATTGTAGTTTTGATGGTTACCATCATGGTGAAGGGTGGAGCTTGAGTCTATGTTAAGGACCAATACATTTTGAGTATTCTGCATTTTGCTATGTCCATTGTGCAGTTGCTTTGCTAACCATAGCATAGTGATAGTTGCACTCGGTAGCGCTTCCCACCAGCACGTTTTTAGCATGCTAAAACTTCCTGTCACTAGCTAGCGTTACACTAAAAGGGTTCCATTTGAGTTGTTTTGGCATATTTAATAAATTAGGTTTTCTGGATTAATTTAGATTTTCTCTAGTTGGACTTTTAAATTGAAATAACATGGTAATTTTAATTTATGAAAACTAATTTAAAACATGTTGAAACACTGTCCATGACTGAATAATTTTCAGCCAAATAGTTATTTAATGTGTTTGAGTGTAGAAAAACAAAAAAGATACTTGCCACTTTTTGAATGCATACACTATATGGACAAAAGTTTGTAGACACCCCCCTTTAATTAACATGTTTGGCTATTCCATTAATTCCAATGAAGACAAATCTTAATGCTACAGCATAGTGGCATTCTAAAGAATTGTGTGATCCAACTTTGTGTTAAAAGTTGGGGAAAGACCTTTTCTGTTCCAGCATGACAATGCCCTGTGGACAAAGTGAGGTCCTTACAGACCTGCACAAAGCCTATACCTGAATGAGTTTGACGCTGACTGCTAGCCAGGGTTCATCACCTGACATTAGTGACTGATCTCACCGATGCTCTTGTAACTGGGAGCAAATCCATGCAGCTATATTCCTATATCAAGAGGAAAGCCTTTCCAGAAGAGTGGAAGATGTTATAGCAGCAAGAAGTGGGATTAATCCCTATGGTTATGAAAAGAAATGTTCAACAAGCACATATGCATGTGTAACAGGGGCCAGCTGGTAGATAGCTGTGCAGTGTGTAAACCTCACTCTCCTGACCTCAAGAGGTGCAGTAGCGACTGACGCTAGAGGCTGTAGCCTTTAGCCTCCTCGTTAGCGCACCCGCCTCCCACACCGGAGACGTCGGTACAACCGGCCACACATGTTAGTGTTCAGGTGTCCACAATCAAGACCATAGCTGATATCTGAACCACAAATCACCACAGAATTCAATGACAAAATTTAACAATTTGTTACAAGTAACAATAAAATAGTTACTTGTCATTACTGAAATAGTATCTAGTACTGTATCTAATGAATATGTAGTCTACTTGTGGATACTGTATAGATACAAACATCTATTGGAATTAGTACTTGTGTCTAACGAATAGGGGTACAATAGGGCTAAATAACTAATTAACAAAATAAAAGTGCTATTTTTTCTGGTCACAAAATAAATGTATTTTTATTGAATATTGATGGAGCAGCATACATTTCTATATATATTGTGGCCAGCCCCTGCAACAGGGGGCTTTTTACCCCAAAACTATCCTTTCACTTATTGGAGAGTTATTAAAAGCCTTTTGATTTAATCACCTTGAACATAACTGAAAATGACAAATACGTATTTTTTCTCAATAGGAATCTGATAATATCATGACTTCTCATTAGCTACATAAATTTGCAACATTAAAAAAATAAATAAAAAATTAGATCAAATTAACTCAAAATCAAACTTAAAACATAGAACACAATGATCTCATGAATCAGGAATATTTTGCACTCTATAATAACAAACAGGTGTTAAGGAAAGTACTGTGGTAGTTCTTGTTGTTATTTGGTGTCTTGAGAGAAAATAAAGTCAAAAAAGAGCCTTTTACCAAGTACTAGTAAATTGAAACCGATACTAGTCACTATTTAAATGCTTAATTGTAACTAAAAAAATAAGAACTAGTAACAAACATACTCAGCATACTAGTAAGTGTTAAGGAATCAATGTTATAAGTGTTTGCCATAGGGGGAAATATGCATAGTTATAATAAAGAATGAGCAGGTGTGTCCTATTGATTGGTATTACATCCGTCAGTTCATTCTTTTAGGTGTAAAAGAGCCATCTTTCTTGGATTCAGAGAATATGTGTTACTTTCTTTGAAAGGCAGCTCGTGGTAGAAGTTACTGGCTGTAAAACCCACACAATTATTAAAAACTGAATATATCAAATATATATTAGCCTGCAATATAAGCAATGGGATAACAGAGCAAGTGACAGCTGAATACATCAAGTCATCCAATATTTCATTTGCCAATAGAGTCGGTGCATTTGGTGGGCCGCAGTGTGCTGTGATCACCCATGATATGACAAAGATACACACTAACGACACAAGCAATCACTAGAGCTAATTCAGTGTTATACAATGCTGAATGAAGACGAATTAAAATCGGTCTTCTTGATAAGGAGTCTGACATTGACTGTCAAAGCTCGGATAGTGAATTATTTTATTTTTTTGTGCTTTTGTTTTATGACAGCCACATTTGAGTCATCATATTGTGGAGCATATTGAAACCTTGTCTGTCATGAAATTAAAAAAGTTTTATTGCAGTAAGTTTTGTATCTTTGAAAGACCCATTATACGATTTCACAGTTTCATAGCCCGGTTCCTATTTGCCATCGCTGCAGTTTGTCAAACATAAAATGTTAATTGGATTGCTAAGTGAGAAATATCGCATCCAATAGAATCCACCTCCAGTCAAAATATTGGGAAAAAGCAATATTTCAAATGAGATTTTAATTTGGATAATCTTTTGAACTTTAATAGAGCCCAAGCCAGTGGGCATATTGAGATTACCACATCATTATTAAACAAAAGTGACACAAAACCATTAATTCTCAGTCCGTAACAGATAAACGCTTTCCACTGCACAAATAATATTAGTTCTGCCTACTGACGGCAGCTCTTATCTGCCTCTGGTTTATTGGGTTCACACTGCTGTCAGGTTCGGAGAGATTTGATAGAAATGTTTGCATATATGAATAGCGGCACGCACATATATAAGTTGGCAGATCCTTGGAGAGAGCCTGTGGCATGGTGAATGAGACAAGTCCATAATGGCAGTTTAATGAAATTCTCCCTGCTCATCAAACACACGGAGAGAGTGATTATACATGGAGAGTGACAGAGAGACGAGATGAAACGTATGGTTTCCAAATATCAACATCCATATTCCATATCATTATCATATCAATTTATGCCATAAGGATGGACATGTCTCGGGGTCGAAGTGATAGAATTACATGGGGCTGTCAAATGGTTGGTGGATTTAGACACAGCTGAGCTCAAGATGAGCAAATTGACCTCAGAGCCTTTGTGATTATGTCTTCATACAATCTCCTGTTGTATTTTATCATTAATACACTTTCATTTAGTGTTATTAAATAAATGAAAAGTAACAACTGAAACATTAAAAAAAAAAAAACTATGCAATTAAACAATTATGGCCCCTGTACCTAAATTCAATCCTATTGTAACACGTTAATGTTTTTTTTTGTGAATCTGTTGCAGTAGGGGGCAGTCAGCTCCAGCTGTACAGGAAACACCACGTCAAACCAATGAGAGCTGGCAGCTCAGCCTTTCACAGACATGCTTTTGCATTCAAAGACAGCTGGACTAGGGCTGCACAAGTAATCTAAATAAAATCGAAACCGCGAAATGACCTTGTGCGATTATTAAACTGGAAGGACTGCGATTTAATTAAATAAATAAATGTTCTGCTCCCTTCAAAGTGTATTTGCACTGCTCTGTCCAGTCTATATTAAGTTAGAGCATTGTTGGTGTTTTCAGAGCGGTTCTGCACTCCACAAATCTCTCTCATGCTTACAGTAACAGAAGTGCTCCGAGTTCGGTTCCGTTTGCTTACGTGCTCTAAACGCTTTATTTACACTAAACTGGCGCATCCTGCATGAAGCGTTTTTTTTTATTATTATCTGCGGTAGCAGCATCTCTGTCTCTGCAAGTATCATAATAATAACGCAGAATACAAGATGGGGAATAATTCAAACATCTTTATTAAATGATTGCTGAGCAAACAGTATTAACAGCAACACCTGTAGAGTCCAGAAACTTCTCTTCCTCCATTCGTTTACCTCTTACGAGAGCGTGTCGCGCTTATTACACTCCCCACGGTAACAAGTGAAAGCGGAACTAATGTAACCAACATCCAACAAAATGAAAAGGAAGGAACGTACATATAATAAATCTATATTAAATATTTAGTTACTATACTATAATACATTACTAAATTAAATATAATAAAATAATGAATACAAATAATTACATTAAATGGTGACGAACGAACCAATATTTTCACTTTAAGTTTAATTACTCCAATGGGTTATCAGTTCAACTTCAGTTTGACATTAAGCCTCATTCTTTAGGACTATCTTATATACAGTAAATAATCATGTGTATAAGCCTACTACTTTTAAGGCCTAGAATAAAGAGTAAAATTTATATTTTAAAATTATATTTTGTGTATACTGAATTATTCAATCAATCAACATTATTTTTGACAGCAAAAACTAGGCAACAACTGGTTTTACCAACAGGGAAATGTAGTTAACAGTGACATTGAGCAGAAAGCTTACATATAACCAGTTTTGACAGAGCTGCTGATAAAAAGTTAAATGATCAGCATCGATTGATGAGATGAAAAGAATATTGGAGATCGGTGTCGGATGTTAAAATCCTGATTGGAGCATCCCTAATATTCAAGTTGACTGTGTTTTAAAAACTAATGATGATGATTAGTGTGCTGAGATCCTGTCACAAAATGGACAAAAACGGGCACATGGTGGATGGTAACATTTGGATATGAAGACTTTCTTTCACAGTTTATATATTTATTTGTTTGTGGTTGAACTGAAAAAAGGTTTAAGGTAGGTTTTTTTTAATAGGGCTCAAGTGTGAAAACACCGGCAGCTTTTTTGCAGTAGAAAATGCGGAAAACATTATCATCAAACATCGCAATCGTAAATTTTAAATATACATATTATCTTCATTTGGAGGCCTTAATAAATTTTTATTCCTGTTCTGTTTCTTGAAATATTATAAACAGGGCTGTCAAATAATTGTGATTGAGCTGCACACTATGCAGTTAATTTGACTGATAAGTTTAATCAATTGACATCCCTGTTTATAATATGTAATTAAAGAAACAAAACAGGAATGGGTTATTTATTCAGAAACAAACAAAAACTTATAATAATACTATAATATTTACGACTTTTTATGCCAGTAATGTAAATGTATGTTTTTGTGTTATTTCAGAGAAATTGTAATATGGATGGCTTAATATTATGTCATGATTTCCAGTGTTTTTATCTGATGCATTTTCTGCATTAATCCAATCCTTGTATAGCTTGTTTAGCTATAAGATATTTAACAGCTAAGATAAAATCATATATATATATATATATATATATATATATATATATATATTACACACACACACACACACACACAGATTGTGCATGAGTGTGATAAATATCATGTCAAATCAGTCAGTAGAAAAACTAACACTTCAAACCTGCTTCTAAATTCATTCTCATTGATGAAAACGCCCTTGATCAATAACCACACACAACAGGTCTTATCATACAGTGTGTCCTTTAGAAGATCTCATGAGATCTCAACAAAGACAGATTTATTTGGGTCTTCAACTCACTGATTCACAGATACATCTCATTCCACAGTGAAAACTATAGTCACCATAATGATTATGAATTGGCCTTTATTTCTGAATAACCAAATGACCTCGCAGAAACCACGCTTGAATAACTCACACTTTCTATCTAGGCACAATCCAGATCTACCAAATGTGACTCCGCTCCTTCCATTCATGTTAAAGACATCCAAAATACAAAGAATTACAGTGAAAGAGAATTTCAAGGGCACTTTGGCTAATTCAGATGGTCAGGTTGCATAGCAACTTTATCCATTCAGTCCAAATGAGTGTCAAATCCTGCTTTCCATAAGCAGTTTCAGATGATGTCATTATCTATTAACAGCTTGGACACAGGTGGCAAAATGCTCCACTTTCAAGAACCCAAGAAGCGATTGTTAGTCTATTTTTACATCAGGGATGATGTAATGCCTCTCCTGTCATCCCATACATGAGTAGGGTCGTTTCATTGAGCCTACAGCGCCACCATGTGGTACAACGAATAACTCCTTTATGTAAGTTTCTCTAACAAATGACATCATGTGTTTACATTGTATGCACTGTTAAACTGAGGTGGCAGATCAGAGAGGAGTGAAGGAAAAAGGTGGGCGAGGGAAGAAAAAGTTTGAGAGACAAATAGAGCAAGAAGAACGGAGGGGATAGAGAGAGAAAATGTGTAGTCCACTGAGTGACAAAGACTAATAAATGAAGTAGAAACAACAAATAAAGTCACGTGACACAATACTGACGACCTATTAAATTGTAATAACACATTTATCATTCAAATATTCGAGAGAGAGAGAGAGAGAGTATTTAAATTAAATTACAATTTACCCCCAGTCACAGCCATTATCAAGACTCACATGAAGACTGATATATATATAGCAGTAGTACCATGGTACAGTGATGATATCAGATGGCAATATTGTACCATGGTATTTTTATATATACTATGATCCTGAATAATAATCATATTCATGTACTATGATATTTACATAATACACCATGGTCCTATATATAAAAACTGTAACTAGTGTATTCACCATGTCCAAAAACATTAGTAAGGGTCAATAGTATGGGACGTTTTCGACCTCTGCGATTTACTGATTGTCGCCCCAACATTTCAGACCTTCAAATAAGACTTTTTCACACCACAAGCATCGAGAATATGGTGTCCCACATTACCTAATGTGCCAGATTACCTTAATTTCCCCTACTGCCATAGCACTTCCTTGTTTTTGTTCTTATCCTCAAGAAATAATTAACCATTCACCTGTAATATTAGCTGTAATAGCTCAGGGGGCAATATTGTTATTCAAGAAAGGGTGGCCAAGTGCCACGCTACATCTGCAATAACATTCTGGCAGCCGAAACAGTTCTTAGAAGCGTTGTCTTGACACTTGTGGGTATATTGCGCCCTCTTGAGGTGGAGAATTACACTGCACTGACATTTGAAAGCATTGTAGAAATGTTTAGCATTAATTTTTTTAATGGAACTTATCAGAGGCGTAGTAAGGTTTTCTGCTACTGCTTAGCAATCTTTCAATTCAAAAGGTTGTCACCTACCAAGAAAAAAAATAGCAAACCAATAATAATTTACCCCAATCACCCACAGCATTAAAAGCACCTGTCTTACATTGCGTAGATCCCCCTCGTGTCGCCAAAACAGCGCCAACCCGCATCTTAGAATAGCATTCAGAGATATTATACTTCTCAGCACAATTGTACAGAGCGGTTATCCGAGTTACCATAGACTTTGTCAGTTCAAACTATACTGACCATTCTCTGTTGACCTCTCTCATCTATTAGCAGTTTATTCTAGAGACTGTACACACACACACACACACACACACACACACACCTCATCTCAATAAGTTGTAATATTTTGAAAATTAAATATGGGAGACAATACCACATTGTACTGAAAGTTGTATACTGACTGCATGTTTTGTATCCTATGATTTTAAACAGGACATGTTGCAGGTATGAGACAAAATAATGTACTTTTCTTTTTAGACTGAAGTATTTAGAAATATAAACACTTTAACCTACCTACCAGGTTTCATGTCTTTCATCACACCCATTTTCAATAAAACAGTTTTCATTAAAATGCATTTGCAAGGAACTGAGTTAAACCAAAACCATTATCAAGCAAATCTTTGAGAGGTAAATCTCTACTGTAAAAAATGTTGTATTAATGGAAGCATTCCTTTCATGTACAACCACAGACATTTTATGTTCACTCAACTGCTTTTTAACTATTCAATTTGTGAAGCACACAATGGTACCTGTAGTATCCGGCCTAATTTTGTTTATTGTTTGTTTTTTACTGTTAATGTACCTTAACACCCTGAAGAATATAAGCTAAGACAAGTTTGTATTTAAAAATAACACGCTCATGTAATAAGTCAAATTACACTCTATAAAACAACCATTTAAATAAATCTCTTTAAACTAGTAATAAAAAAACAAGGCATTAAAACAGCCCGGATGACAAGTCAAACTTCTTTATGTAATTCAAAATAAATAAAAAACAATTTAATAGAAAAAACCCAAAGCTAATGTTCCAAGATGCAAATTCAGACTCAGCTTTAAAATATTGCCAGCCATCACCTCTCTTAAACACAGAAGTACACTCACACATGCAAAAAAAAAAAAGTCACAAGGAGGGTGACGATCTGCATCTAGTCCAGTTTCTTGCTGTGAGCAGCATTGTGAGTGTTTGGATTGTGAGGGCTGAAGTCAGCACAGAAGCCGTTAGTTGAAGGCCGGGACACTGAGGGTATTGCAGGTTCTGTGGAATGGTGTGGGGTTTGCTCATGGAGACAGTGACACTGCTCCACAAAATCTGGACATTTCTCCATAAACCGGCAAAAATAATCTGAAACAGGACAATTTACAACCATCATTAAATGAAAGGCAATTCATGTTTTTTATTACTCAAAAGACATGACACATTTAGTGCTAAAAACAACAAAAGTGCTCGAATGAACAAACAAGCCACTATAAACAAGCTTCTCTCATAGCGCTGATGAACCAGCAATGGACGGCATGATTTTCACAAAAAAATTTGACTTCGATTTCAGGTTGTTTCTCAACAAAACCTATCCTATGCTTTCAGAAGACTTGTTGAATGTACAATGAGTCACATTGACTCCATTTGTGATACTTTTGGGTCCACTGCCATTGTCTACACACAGGGCGGCGCCAAGATGATTCAGATTACTGTTGGACTGTTTCTGGTTTCATTTTCCATAAGATACTATATAAAAACTACCGAAACAAGTGAACAAACAAAAAACAACAACACTTTTCAGTGTTAGTTGGAGAAAAAACAAGTTCAGGCTCAACTTGTGCAGTTATTGGCCATCATAACAACTCGTCATAAAGTAAATTATATCATTGTAATTACCCTTGGGCCATTTCTTCATGTCATCTAGCCACTCACGTGAGGCACTGTCAAAAGACAGTCACCGTGACTGACACAAAGGAGCTACATGTTTTTTTATACTGCAATTTTTACAAATAGTATTCATTAAAAAAAAATCTCTGTTGTGTTCCACACAAGAAAGAAAGTCATAGAGGTTTGGAACGACAAGAGAGTGAGTAAATTATGTCAGAATTTTAATTTGAACTATTCTTTTGAGAGCTTTCACCTAAAATGACCAAGACCTTTTAGTATCTTGTGGCACTTTTCCACTGAGCTTGCATTTCCACTGCAGATTAGTGCCACCTCAATGTGGGTGGGATTATAGACTGAACGTCAAAGTTGCGCCGCCTCTACTGCCGTGACATCATCTTAAACATGAAACAATAACACAACCGCTAGCTGTTAGCTACTAGCTTATTGTGCGGCATAAAGCAGTTGTTGCACAGTGATTTTACACAAGTGTAACAGTTAAATTGGCCTGGTTGTTTTAGAAGCAAGCTTCCAGTTGCTGGTCAACTAAATAAAGTGAAGCTTTCAAGCAGGATATAGAGTTAACATAACAAAACATACCATCCTCCATTGTAGATCAATGCCAGCAGAGGGCACTCTCCCTCCCACTGCTCGGCGGTTTAGACAGCGTCAATTTGGTCAAACCACTTCCACTTTTTCTTGATGGTTCTGTCACTTTTACGTTTTTTTTAACCTTTTACCTGCACTGTTGGTAGGTCCGGTGGTAGCCGTGTGTGGCCAAAATCTGATACACTTCCTGAGAGACTTTTCATTTCACTCATCGCTAACGAGTGGACCGTCTGCACCTCGTTTATTGACCACGGCGTGGTTTTGCGCACAGCCATTTATTTTTTCACAATTCGAAAGTTGCGTGAACAAATGATACTGCAACTTTAAAACTAGTGGGTTGATGTCGCGTGTCGGAAATCCAGTGACGCTGGTAGTGACGATTCTCCATGACCAATCAGTGATCTGCTGGATTTTGAAGTCATATTTAGTATCGGTTCAGCATGCTTGGAAACTCGGCCGAGGTGGTACTAAAAAAAGTATCAGGTACCAGGTACTATCCACATTGGAAAACCCCAAAAAAGTGAGCAGAGTAGAGTTCAGTTGAGTTGTACCATGCAGTGGAATAGCCCCATTATAGTGATATTATGACATTTCATTTGTAGAGTAGTCATGCAAGCCCTATCACAAAGGCTTAAGCAATCAAACATGGACCCATTCTATGTGTTAAGCACCGAGTAGAGTCTTACCAAATGTGATCTTTCCCTTGTCTTGACCATCTATGGCCCTGAATATGTCATAAACAGTGACATCTCCAACTCCAAGAGCCGTTTTCAGAATGACGGCCAATTCATCTTCTACAACAGCTCCGTCCTCTTGTGCTTCAAACATCTGGAGAAAAAGAACAGCCACAGAAATGTTTCCATGTTCACTATGAAAGTTTCAAAATACATATTAACACCATCTTATCATTATGACTCAATCAAAATCAGTTTAGGATAAATGGATATAAGATGAAGAGATACATGATCTATTAATTCGCATTTGATTTATATTAAATGAGTGTGTGGTTTTGAATCTTATGAGTCCAAGCATGTCAGAGACCTACAGTAACTCACCCTGAAGGCTAGTTTAATGGTCTCCAGATATCTGAAAGGTCTGCAGACCACAGACAATGCAATGACATACTCTCTTACATCCATCTCACCATGCTGGAAAACACACAATCCTTTCAATTGTCAATTCGAGGAACATTATGTAAGCACAAAGCAGTGTGTTTAAACTCTAATTATATTGTTCCGGTAAAAGCATGTCTAACCTCCTCAAACAGCGAGAAGATATCCTGTACTGCTTCTGTCAGTGGTTGGTTTATGTACAGAGCAAAGCCCTCCACATCCAGTCTGGTTCCACACATCTTACTAGCCCGGGAGGCTTCCTGATGCAGGACTTCATCTGTGACCCCCGTCTTCAGTCTGCAAAACAGGACACAATATAAAGGAAAACTGCTAGTCTTGATACCAGTTACTCCACATAATAAACAGTAGGGTACAACGGAGCTAAAGGCACCCCTTAAGGAGATTTGGCTTTTTTTCTGGTCACAAAATGTATCAAGGTCGAAAAAAACATTAAAGATTTACTTTTATTAAATATTGATGGAGCAACATCATTTGTGTGAAAAAATAAATAATTGTGGAAGGTTGTTTCAATTAAAATTGAGTTTTTAAAAAAAGGTGGTGAGGGAGCCTTTTACTCTACACTTGGGGTAAAAGCCTCCCTCGTGTGAGGTAAAAGGCCCCTAGGGGGTTTAAAGTGATATTGTGTAGATACCGGGGCAATAGGTACAGTGAAAAAACTGTCAACTAATGCAAACAATTTTGAGACATCAAGATGCTTTGAGTCATTTGAGACATTTCCTGTTCATTTCAAACACATTTGGCATTTTATTACATCTTATGTATTCTATAAACAAACTAATCTCTATTATAACTGGATGAGTCAATGTGAACCCACTCTGAACATTTTTTATATCAAATCTATTCACCCCACTTAAGAAAACAAATGTGTTTAATAGGGGTCTTTAACTCCTGCAACAGGGGGCTTTTTACCCCATATACTATCCTTTCACTTATTGGACAGTTCACTGTGGCAGGAGGTACACGACGTCACGTTCCCTCCCTCGGGGAATGGAGGTTACAACAGTAACCATGACGTTCCCCTTCTGTCACTCACTCGACGTTGTGTCGAATGAAGTGACACAAAGGGTCCCATCTAAAAACGACATGCACTGACCGTGTTACGTGAACAGTCGAGACAGGTGCAAGCAGGCAACTGCGTGCTAGAGGCAACTGTGTCGGCTGCAGGTAGCCCTCCCCAACGCCCCCAAGAGATGTCACATACAGACCTTATTTTCCCCGCACCCCTGAGGGGGGGAATAGGTGCTACATCACTAGCATGGGAGCAAGCCCGGTAGCCGCTGCCTTTTCTCTCACTATGTCTCTCACATAGGACATGAGCGGCTGGGGCTATCATAACGCTATCAGATGCGTCGGGAAGGCAGTCTTTCCCAGTCCTATTCTTTCAGAGGGAAAAGACCCTGCGGAGGGCTACATCCTGCCCAATCTAGGGGGAAGTAACATGTGGCAAATACACTACGAGGTTTGTGAAGCCGTACGTGGAAATGGTGTGGTGGTAGGTCCAGCCTAATGAGGGGGAACTCTACAAGCACGGCGACCGGGGCAGCGGGACTGCCCGGGGTCTGCCGACAGGGGGACCATACCGCGGTAAATATATTACAGGGAGTTTGCCTGAGAAGGGAACTAAGCCTGTGGAGCCCGACCCAGTACAGAGCACCTGTGACTCGTAATGGGTCTGGATGCAAATTGCTCAGCTGAATTCGCAGTCCAGAAGGCTAGGGAGGAGAACATCCAGGGAGCGACGCTTGGTGGCTAACCTGGGATAGAAGGTGCACTGGATTAACTTGGTAATGGGTGCTGTGTGCAAGCGGAACACCCGGTCGGTTGTGCCACATTACCGAGTTCTACCGGCTCGGACCTAACAAAACACGGGACAAAACAGACTCAACCCTGAGAATGTAGAATTTGGCGAAGGTATTGGGTGTTGCCCAGCCCGCTGCTCTGCAGATGTCTGCTAGGGAGGTGCCATTGGCCAGTGCCCACAAGGATGCCATACTTCTCGTCAAGTGTGCTCGAACCCGCAAGGGGGCGGGCACGGCCTGGGTCTGGTAGGCCAGAGAGATGGCTTCAACGACCCAGACAGTTAACCTGTTTGGAGACGGCGTTCCATTTCCGCCGTCCACCGAAGCAGACAAAGAGCTGCTCAGAACATCTAGAGCTCTGCGTGCGGTCCAAATAGATACGCAAAGCACATACCAGACACGGCAACGAGAAGCCTGGGTCTGCCTCCTCCAGGGGCAGCTTGCTTGCAGGTTCACGACCTGGTCCCTGAAGGGTGTAGTAGGAACCTTGGGTATGTAGCCTGGTCGCAGCCTCAGGATAACGTGAGAATGTGCCGGACCAAACTCCAGGCAGGTGTTGCTGACAGAGAAAGCTTACAGGTCCCCAAACCTCTTGATGGATGCTAACGCGATCAGGAGGGCTGTCTTCAGGGAGAGGACCTTGAGCTCAACTGAATCAAGCGGCTCGAAGGGGGGTCTCTAAAGGCCCGAGAGGACCACTGAGAGATCCCAGGAGGGGAACAGGCTAGGCCAGGGAGGGTTCAGTCTCCGGGCGCCTTTCAGGAACCTGATAAATCAAGTCGTGCTTACCTTGGGACTTGCCATCCACTGCGTTGTGGTAGGCTGCGATAGCAGCTACACACACCTTCAAGGTGGAGGGGGATAGCCTCCCCTCCAGCCTCTCCTGCAGGAATGAAAGCACTGACCAAACTGCACAGCACCAGTGCAAGAAGGCTCACTGTGGAAATGCGTACTTGATCAGCCCACGTGGCCACCTGTGTGCCAGAGCGTCTATCCTGAGAGGAGCTCCTGTCAGGGAGTACCAGAGTGGCAAAGAGATCTATGACATGCCGAATAAGTCCCAGATCAGCTGGACCACCTGGGAGTGGAGCCTCCACTCTCCGCTGGGCAAGACCTGAGTCACGGCTGACTCCAGAGGAGGAGATGTTGGGCGAGTTGTGACATGACGAGAGCGCATGCCACCTTGGCGATTTATGTACGCTAACGTTGTGGTGCTGTCTGAATGTATCAAGACGTTCTTGCCCTGGATTAGTGGGAGAAACCTCATAGGGCAAGAGATAGAGCCATCATCTCTAGGCATTTGATGTGCCAACGCAACCGGGGTCCTGTCCAGGGGCCAGCGGCAACATGCCAGTTGTACATGGCGCCCCAAACCTGTTAAGATCCAAAACACATCTGGCCACCTGCAGCAATGGGAATCTGGTCCGCAGGAAGCAGAGGTCTGTCCAAGGGTTGAAAGTCTGACGGCAAGAGGGGGTGATTGTCACAAGATATGTGCTGTGGCGCCATGCCCATCTTGGGACTTGAGTCTGTAGCCAGTGCTGAAGCAGTCTCATATGGGGACTGACTCGCCGAAGAGGACAAGCTGGGAGACGGGGGTGTTGAGAAAGCGTGCCTTGTCAACGTCATGCATCTCGACCATGTTCAGCTAGAAGTGATGCTCCTGGACCACGAGGGTGACCATCGCCCACCCGAGTGCCTGCGCTGTGACCTTCGTGGCTCTGGGAAGAACGGAACCGGTGGGGGGGGGGGGGGGGGGTGGGTGTGGCTTATGAGCGGTGCCCTGACCCGAGGAACCGATCGAGTAGCCGTGTGGGGGGCGGGGGGGGCGGATTTTTCCAGTCCAGCCTCGTGCTCACGGCGGCCTGGGAAAGCATGCGCGTCACCCTCAGACTGGGCGAGCAGACCCGAAGGTGGCAGCCCAGAGGAGTCATCAGCATCAGACGGCACTGTGACGCTCTCCGATGCAGCAGCGATGCCGTCATCCAATTCCGGGGGCTCAAGGGCGAATGCTGGCTGGCCACGAGGCGAGCCGTACTCATCCCGAGCTCAGACGGAAGCAAGCAAGTGTGCCGTGGGGCGGGTGGTTTGTGGAGTTTACCCGGCGAAACAGAGCCCGTCATCATCCCCAAATCGCCTTCAACGCCAGCCGGGTCGTCCTCAATCATGTGGGAAGGAGGAATGCGGGGGGCAGCTGAAGTGGCTTTCTCTAGTGAGAAAAGAAAGCCGTGACCGCAATGTTGCCATGGCTATGTTCTCACACCAAGAACATGCACCATTCATAAAACGCTCCCTGCGTGTGATAGCCTGAAAAGGACATTCAACGCCCGCTGTGTATTGCTCTTTTATGAGTGGGAACTCAAACTCTTTTAGAGGAAATAAACTCATTTTAGGAGGAGAAACACTCTTTTAGGCAAATGAAATTGCTGTCGAAACGCCCAGGGGTGTGGACTGCACAGCGTGCAGAGACACAGAATGCCAGCTGGAAATGCGCCGTAGATGAGTGGAAACTCAGCTTGCTGTTGCACAACCATTCGGCTCCGAAGAAAAATTCTGACTGGCACTCACTGCCCCACTTTCCTTTATACCCGTATGTTCAGGGTGGGGCATGCAAATTCTGTCTGCCAACTTAACATTGGCCTTTTCTCAAGTTCAGAGGTATGTTTGGCATCCCAAGAAGACCTTTTGTGTCACTTCATTCGACACAACGTCGAGTGAGTGACAGAAGGGGAACCTGTGTTTCAATTCCTCTCATTATGAGCACATTGCTAGCAGGCAGAGAGCTGCATTAGATTTTTGATCAACTGGCACGGTGCTGCTCATACTATTGAATTTAATGACTGTTTATGGTTTGACTCTTCTAAAGATGATTCATAGATCAATACTGTGATATGTAGAGCCCAGTAGATGAAATGCTGGCAGATTGATCATTGAATGACTAATTCACTCGATGACCAAATGCTGGACCTCATGTCCTTAAGACCTCATATACTGCCCTCCACCTTCATATTCTACCTAAAGCCTTGCCCTTACAATACGAATTTCAGACTGCTCACATTACACAAAAATATTTTTAGTTATCTGTCGTCTGGTTGTCATAGCGGTGAACAAGCTACACTACAGCTTCCCAAATTGATGTGCTGGTCTACTCACCCCAAACGCCGTACCAGCTTGGCAAACTCTAGCAAGCAGGTGTGTCTTGGCAAACGTAGAGGGCCTTTGGCAATAGCAAGCTGACAGTCCTCAAAGGAATAATCTATTATGGGCAACCCCAGCGCCCTATGGAGAACACACACCAAAAGAAGAGGAGGATGTTAATGGGTAGGTTTATTACTGGGCCTGGATTTGGGGGCAAAATATATCCATAAATTATAAATACTTCACAATTTAAATCATTTTTTTTTCCACTTTACAATAAAGAGACTGAGATTTCCTGTATTACAGTGATGTGATCATTTTTGGGTGAACTATTATTAATTATGGTTATTTCACTCTAAAATTATGACAATTGAAGAATAAATCCTTATACACATACACACACACACACACACACACACGTTGGGTTTCCATGTTTTATGGGGACTTTCCATAGACATAATGGTTTTTATACTGTGCAAACTTTACATTCTATCCCCTAAACCTAACCCTCACAGAAACATCTTCTGCATTTTTACATTTTCAAAAAATACTATTTAGTATTATTTATAAACCGTTTTCCTCATTGGGACCGACAAATTATCCCCACAATGTCAAACATTTCAGATTTTACTATCTTTATATGGACATTTGGTCCCCACAAAGTGATAAATACACGCTCACACACACGCGGACAGATTTTGCTCTTATGGAAAGAAATTGGTACTTTTATTCCCCAAGTGGCATTCAACATGAAAAATTATTATTACAATTTGGAAACAAAATTCAGAACTTCTTAAACTACTTCAAAGAGTTCTCATAAAAAAAAATACTCCACATGCAGCAATGACAGGTAATTTTGTCCAGATACTCAGGTGACATTTCACCCCATGCGTCCTGTAGCAGTTGTCATAGATGTGGCTGTCTTGTTGGGCACTTCTCACACACCTTACAGTCTAACCGATCCCACAAAAGCTCAATGGGGTTAAGATCCATAACACTCTTTTCCAATTATCTGTTGTCCAATGTCTGTGTTTCTTTGCCCACTCTAACCTTTTCTTTTTGTTTTTCTGTTTCAAAAGTGTCTTTTTCTTTGCAATTCTTCCCATAAGTCCTGCACCCCTGAGTCTTCGCTTTACTGTTGTACATGAAACTGGTGTTGAGCGGGTAGAATTCAATGAAGCTGTCAGCTGAGGACATGTGAGGCGTCTATTTCTCAAACTAGAAACTCTGATGTACTTATCCTCTTGCACATCTCTTTCTGTCCTTGTTAGAGCCAGTTGTCCTTTGTCTTTGAAGGCTGTAGTGTACACCTTTGTATTAAATATTCTGTTTTTTGGCAATTTCAAGCATTGTATAGCCTTCATTCCTCAAAACAATGATTGACTGACGAGTTTCTAGAGAAAGCCGTTTCTTTTTTTTTGCCATTTTTGACCTAATATTGACCTTAAGACATGTCAGTCAATTACATACTGTGACAACTCAAAAACAATGTTAAGCTTAATTTAACGAACTAAAAAGCTTTCAGCAGTGTTTCATTTAATGGCAAGTGATTTTCTAGCACCACAAGATCAATTTAGCATGATTACTAAGGTGTTGGAGTGATGGTTTCTGGAAATGGGGCCTGTCTAGATTTGAACAAAAATTACATTTTTCAAATAGAGATGGTGCTGTATTTTTACATTATTAATGTCCTGACTATACTTTGTGATCAGCTGAATGCCACTTAGGTGAATTAAAGTACCAATTTCCTTCCGAAACAGAAAAATCTGTACATTATTCCAAACTTTTGGCCACCAGTGTGTATATATATATATATATATATATATATATATATAGAAAGGAATGAGGTGAATGATTTCAAAAGAACTCACGCTCCAGGTCCTTGCCACGTCCATGAGATTGTATCCTATCGAGGAGGTGAAAGAAGAGAATGAATAAGGTTAGCATCTCAAACATGCATAATAAACCAATTGTCTCCACCTTAACAAACAAACCATCACATAGACACCCCCATCAACACACAATGCTAAACGTGACTTAACCACTGAGACCTGACCTTGCTCCTCTCATAGCATTAGTGCCCTTTTTTTATTCAGCAAAACACTGAAAAGGCACTGGGCATAATAGGTGATACATCGAAAAGGGTTTAACTGAAGATAATTGAATACATACATACATACATAAACACACAGACAATACAGTATCAAATACATACATAAAGAATATGCTTTATTGAGTTTACATAAGGACATATAAAAAGGAGAAATACATAATGCATAACATTAAAGACAGATGACATATGGCAGCAGATAGCTGGATGTCCATTTAAATATGTTGAAGTGTATAATATAACTGGGAAAACTGGTTATGGTGTACGAACAGCTATTATAATAAGGGAAGAAATAAAGGGCTTAAAAAAAGTTAGATGTTAAGTGTTGTTGAATGAATTTATATATGAGGAGTTAACAGACCAGTTAAGATGATACGTTTACACATCCCTTGTCAAATATGCTAAATGATCATTATTTAAATATATTACATATACATGTAAACACACACACACACACACACACACACACACACACACGTACATTAAGCCTATATACACACACATGAACTGCAAATTCACACACACACACACACACACACACACCCCTAAAGGATTATTAGGAACACCTGTTCAATTTGGCTGGTGGTGGTGGTGTAATGGTGTGCGGGATGTTTTCTTGGCACACTTTAGGCCCCTTAGTGCCAACTGGGCATCGTTTAAATGCCACGGCCTACCTGAGCATTGTTTCTGACCATGTCCATCCCTTTATGGCCACCATGTACCCATCCTCTGATGGTTACTTCCAGCAGGATAATGCACCATGTCACAAAGCTAGAATCATTTCAAATTGGTTTCTTGAACATGACAATGAGTTCACTGTACTAAAATGGCCCCCACAGTCACCAGATCTCAACCCAATAGAGCATCTTTGGGATGTGGTGGAACGGGAGCTTCGTGCCCTGGATGTGCATCCCACAAATCTCCATCAACTGCAAGATGCTATCCTATCAATATGGGCCAACATTTCTAAAGAATGCTTTCAGCACCTTGTTGAATCAATGCCACGTAGAATTAAGGCAGTTCTGAAGGCGAAAGGGGGTCAAACACAGTATTAGTATGGTGTTCCTAATAATCCTTTAGATGAGTGTATATGCAGTACTGCCCCAAAGTCAATATCTGATAAACAGATTAATATCAATATCCACACGAAACAGAATAGCAGCTGAGGACTCACACCTCTGCTCCCAGCATTGGCATACCGCACCCAAAGGTTGACGGCCGCCCGCTTCTTCCATGATGGCTGTGCCTGAGTCTCTACCATTTACTCATACGAGCATTGCAATTTCCCTTTTATTCCCCCAGTTTTCTTGCTTTCTCTGCACACCTCTGTGCCCACCCCCTTCAGTGGCCACATGAGGTAGAGATCCAGCTTTGACACTAGAATATTAGTATACACTTGGTGTGCTTCCCTCCAGTGATTATATGATATCAAGACCCAGCTCTGACACTCAGGGCAACTGAGAGACCCATATTTCTCTCAGAGAATTTTTTATTTTTTTTTTAAATACAAAAAGAAAATGCAGAACTCATCGGCCCCCATGGAGGCGACACATCATGCCAAGGGTCAAGTGCATGCAAACCCCAGAGCTCGACAACCAGTGGAGTCCGCAACCTTTTTGTCCTGTGCGATGCATGCAAAATGCTGTCACCATTGAAGAGCAGTACTCACACTCACACACAAAATAATAATAATAGAGGGAGACAAAGACATGAGATGGAGCAAAGGGGAAGAAAAAGGATTTATAGCAGCAATTTATTTATAACTTGTCAAAAGTACTGGTACTTCAGTACTAGTACTGAAGTACCAGTAAACACGCACACGTGCTTGTGCCTTTTTACCTCACATGCAATGAGACAGAGTGTGTGAACAATCAAATTCACTTCCTGGTCAAAAAGCCCATCTTGTTGAACTGTGGTTGGCTATATCTTACATGTAAACAGTATAAAGTATCAAAAGTGCAGTGAAATTTCACTTTGTATCGACTACTGAAATTGTTGTATCACGACAGCCCTAGAGGACAGAGAAAACACCACTGATAGATACACTACTCAAATGCAATGAGGAAATGTGTGTTCTTTTGCTTACAGAAGTCAGTGGGCTGTGACAAAGAAAGCCACAGGATTCATGAATAGAGAAACATAACACTGTGTTCCAGACAGTAATGAGTGGCTCATCATTGGCACTGTAATGACACACCCTGTCTGGGCGGAGTGGTTATTCTTACCATCTCGTTGGGATAACGCAACAGCACAGGCTGTACGGGAACTCCAGGGATGAATGCACCTGCAGGAAAAGAGGGAGAAAAGGATGGTAAACGAGTTTTGCATTAGTTGACTCCAGGCACTAGGTGTAACATTTAAACTATAGCCTGTCCCATAGTTTACACATGAGCCTTCTGTCCGAGAGTGAGTGCAAACACAATTATGCAAAGTAATTTTGTGACGAGATAAACATGATCAAAATAGTCTACTTAAATGTACCCTCATGTTCTTTGAAAGATGTAAGATGTCTTTTTGTCTGTGGGTGGTTTAACAGCTTTAAAATACTTGGAATACAGTGTACAAGTCATATGAGCTAATTTTTGGTACTGTTTAGTCCTTTTCTTTGGTCATTATCATTGCAATTACATGGAAAAAAAGCTTGGTCTTTTAGCTAAATATCTACTTGTTATAAAGGCTCCTTTCATATGGACTTTTATTCTGAAACCGTATCCATGGTAACAGTCCCACAGTGAGCATTATATTTAGTTGAGCTGCTGCTATCGGCTGTCTGTGTGTGCAGTGTTTCTTCATCTTTGGGCACTTTTAGCACTGTGGACTTCTTGAGCAAAGTAAAGTCTTGCTGAAAAAACTCACTCACTAATATTCAATTTGTGTACTAATAATTTCAACAGTGTATGTGCATGACAACAGGAGATTTATGTAATTGTCATATATTTTTTTTCTGAAAGTCATGAAAATTTCCACCACATCTCACATCTTGTGTTTAATATAATTCAGAATTAATAGATATTCATGGATATAAATTAAATTTGTAATGTTTTAAAAAATTACAGACTCCTTTGTCTGGATAAGGCAAATTTTATGTACCATTTTATGTATCCTAAATACATACCATTAATGTGGCCAAATTACAGCTTGATTGGAAATTATGGCAAATAAAAATATTATGCTCACAAGTGGTATTTACCTTCATTTTCTCAGTGTTTTCTTCAACCATCACTTATCTGATATTTTATCTCAAGCATACTCTTCATTGACACACTTTTGTTGACTTTGTTAAGACCTCATCCCCTCTGGGAAGGTGTGGAAGGAAAAGAGATGCCCTTCAGCTTGCAAACAGC